>MEHQ01002858.1:0-50000 GCA_008828725.1 Saccharina japonica
CCCCCCCCACGGAAATTTGATCGCTCGTGTGGGAGTGATATACCGCTAGCGCTATCGCTGTATGATCAGCTGTCTTGCCGCCAGCCAAGACTGTATGTACTGGGCTACTGGACTGCTGCAGCCACTGCAGCAGCTGCTCTCTGCGGTGATGGCGGGGCGGGGCAGGGCAGGGGTTGGCTAAGCTATAGGCTGCAGCCTTCATTTCGGAAGGCTGGTGTTGTTGTGGTTTGCGTCTTGGAAATGCACCGACCCTTCTTCCGATCCTTTTCTTTGCTCCTCTCGTCTGTTTTGTTGCATTTCATTTCATTTCCTTTTTTTAATGTATTTCGCCTTTTGTTGATCGATTGGATTGGTCGAGTTTTTGCCCTTTTTGCCTATTTGAGTTTTCGAATGTTTGTGTTGCGGCCGGGTTTCGATGCCTGGAGGGCGGGGGAGAAGCGGGAGTGCGGGGGGCTGCTCTGCTACGGCGGCGGCGGCTGACTTTTCCTCTTTTTCGAGTTGTAGGGCTCAGCCACGGCAGCGGTGACGTACGTGTTGGCCATGCGGGCATCCTCGCTGTACGCCGTGGTTTACCTACCGCGCTGTGATGAGTTCGGTGTAGATGAACAAATACAAAAAAATGGCCAGACGTACCAGAACAGACTTGAGACTTACATTTGTCTTTTTTTGGACTTGACTTGATTACAAGGCCTTGCTCGAGTTCAGAGTCTTACGAAAATAAACCATGGCGTCCATACGACGACCTCCACAAGAAGGCTCGTCTTTTGTTCTGTTTCCTTTATTTTGTTCTTTTTTTTGTTCTATTTTTCCGGCCCGGGGTCGCTCCTATACATACCTTTTCTACTGCTGTACAATATACAGCGGTGACACCACCACCACCACCACCACCACCACTATCACCACCGCCACCACCACCACCACCGTCACGTCGGTGCTCTCGCGACTAACGGGGGCCGAGTAGAGGAGTGCGAACAAGTCCAGAGGGCGACAGACACCTCCTTGTTGGTCGCCTGCCGCAATGGAGTACCACACAAAGAAGGGTACGTAACACATTTTTTTTAATTGTTGTCTCGGGAGCACCGTCTCCATAATTAAATTTGGCGATGGCACATGACAGGGGAACGACCACGTGCGGGGAATAGGGAACCCCCCCGTCCCCCGTCCCCCCCACCCCACCCTCCACCCGCCCATTAACCTACCCACCACACACCCATATAACCGAGAGATGTTTAGGTACGAAGGGAATGAACCAAAACACGAGGACTAGGAATTCAAAACAACTACGTACCACAGAATAAAAAAAGCAGACGGGAGAACAGAGGAGAGGAAAAGAGAAACGAACGAGGGTACGCATTCATCCAAACAGAACCAGTAGCGGCAGCAACACGAACATAGCACACGCCGGGCGCACCGATTATGGCAGGTGCTGAGCAGCAGCACACACATACCTTCCCCTACCCCCCTCCCACCCTCCCCATACAGAGCGGGCGGGCAACATTAGCGGCGGGAACGTAGTACAATCCTCTCCCCCCCCCCCCGCATCAAAAGTTGCAATCAAGTAAACTTTTCTGCCTGATACTCTACTATTAATACGCAAACGCACATATTACTAGGTTTACTTCAATCACAAGCCCCCGGGTGGGGAGGGGTGTACAGCAGGTATGCCTGCATTCCTTGAGACTCCTCAAAAACTCAAACAAAAAATATTAGCAAAAAGCGCAACAAGACTCGAGGAGACAACTG
Source organism: Saccharina japonica (assembly GCA_008828725.1). Classification (NCBI taxonomy): domain Eukaryota; class Phaeophyceae; order Laminariales; family Laminariaceae; genus Saccharina; species Saccharina japonica. The sequence goes on from MEHQ01002858.1 coordinate 1,744, forward strand.
AAGTACGTACGTACGTACGTAAGAGTCGAACTCAGAAACTATTCGAAGTCGGGCCCTGTCGTCATTCTTCTCCTTGTTCGTCGTTGGCCCCGGTCTCGTGTTCGCTGTCATTTACCGTCTTCGTCATTATCGTCGCCAAAATGCCGCAATCATTTCTCGTTTTCGTTTTTCGTTGTCCCGTGTTTTAGCCGTTCTCATCGTCGTCGTTGTGGTGGGGTAGAGGGCGCGGGGAGGCAGAGGGCCGCAGGTTTGAGGGGAATGACATAGGAGAGGGGCGTCGGGGCGGGGGCGGGGGCGTCATCGCATGAACCCCAGGAAGACCCAAATGAAAAAGATGAGCATGACGAACACCTTGACGATCATGCCTCGATTGCCGCTCATTGTTTGGTAGTACCTGAGAGAAACAAATAACGAACGAACGAAAGAACGAACGAACAAACGGGCGAACGTTATATATATATACTAACCCGTTTAGGCATGCGGCTTATTCGGACTGGACTCCAGTCCCACGGTAAGGGAAAAAACACTTGGAATTAGAGAGACAGGTTTTCGGTTTTATGCACACTTGCAGTACTATTACGGGGGGCCACAGTAACTAGGACCATACTATTGTTCGTAAAAGTAGGGAAACCTACGAGTATAAGAGGGTTTTTGTGTGTGCCATAGGTCCCCTATTTACTCATGGTCCCCCGTGACAAAAGAAGCAAGCACATGAACACAAAAACAAGCTAAGGTCTCAACACACCGGGCAGATAATATAGATCATTCCCACTACATCTATTAGACCTTTCAGGGCAGATGATCTGTATGATCCGTATGATCTGTATGATCTGTATGCTCTAAAAGGTCATGTTATGCGGCGCTGGGGCCGTACAAGAATCTGCTTGATCTAGGCACAGCTTTCCTCGGGTGGGATCTGTATTTGTACAGATCCTGTTCAACACCTGACAACGGCAGGCTCTATAATGTACACGGGCTAGATCATGATCTATCTGCAGATGATTTGTCCTACATGTGAAAAGTTTAACGACAGATGGAGGGCGGGGACCGAGGGTATAGGGGGGTGGGGGGGTGGGAGCAAGACGCGGTACGGAGGGGGGTAAAACACCTCTAAACATATCATACGTAGGAGGCGGCAAGTTTCAAGTTGTCGAGATTCAAGTTTCAAGTGTAAAGGTTAAAGTTTCGCGTTCCTTGATACCATCGCGGTGCGACAATACCCATATATAACCCACCAACCGCACCCGTTGAGACGCGTTCCATCCAACAATGACGCATCCTACCCACCCTCCCTACCCCCTGCCCACCGACGCACAGAACAAAACGCCTACCAGGTATATACGAGTATACTGGTAGATACTTATCACCCTCTTCCCCCTTCCCCCCCCCCCCCCCCCCCCCCCCCCCCCCCCCCTCGAAAGCGAGGTCAATGGTCAAATGACTAAGGCAAGAAACAAATGAGTACGCCCCCCTTCCCCCCCCCGCCCCCTCCCATAACAAAACCCCCCTATTATTGGTCGGTCCGAGAGGGCGTAGGGTGTGTGGTGTGACTCGGCAAGACTGGCCTGCCTTTCCCTCGCAAAAAGGTGTTTCGGATAATGGGGGGCCTGTTCCCCCGTGCCACTTGCCTCTCCCTCCCGCCCCCCTCCCACCAAAACAAAACGCCTCTCTAATACTAAGCCGGTTATGCGTTGTGTACGGTGCGACTCACTTGGCAAGACTGGCCTGTCCCTCCTCTGCAAAGGCGTGCGCGGCCTCTACGTCGTCTTCGATGTGCATCACCACCTCTTCCTGCGCCGCAACCATGGTTGAGAAGCGGCTGAACATGTGGCCCAGCTCGCCGATCATCTTCTCCACCTATTATTCATGAAATATGAAGCAAAATACAAAATTGTGAATACTCATACTTCGTACGTACTGAAGTAAAGCAAGCAAGCAAGCAAGCAAGCAAGCAAGCAAGCAAGCAAGCAAGCAAGCAAGCAAGCAAGCAAGCAAGCAAGCAAGCAAGCAAGCAAGCAAGCAAGCAAGCAAGCAAGCAAGCAAGCAAGCAAGCAAGCAAGCAAGCAAGCAAGCAAGCAAGCAAGCAAGCAAGCAAGCAAGCAAGCAAGCAAGCAAGCAAGCAAGCAAGCAAGCAAGCAAGCAAGCAAGCAAGCAAGCAAGCAAGCAAGCAAGCAAGCAAGCAAGCAAGCAAGCAAGCAAGCAAGCAAGCAAGCAAGCAAGCAAGCAAGCAAGCAAGCAAGCAAGCAAGCAAGCAAGCAAGCAAGCAAGCAAGCAAGCAAGCAAGCAAGCAAGCAAGCAAGCAAGCAAGCAAGCAAGCAAGCAAGCAAGCAAGCAAGCAAGCAAGCAAGCAAGCAAGCAAGCAAGCAAGCAAGCAAGCAAGCAAGCAAGCAAGCAAGCAAGCAAGCAAGCAAGCAAGCAAGCAAGCAAGCAAGCAAGCAAGCAAGCAAGCAAGCAAGCAAGCAAGCAAGCAAGCAAGCAAGCAAGCAAGCAAGCAAGCAAGCAAGCAAGCAAGCAAGCAAGCAAGCAAGCAAGCAAGCAAGCATCAACGTATCGGTAGATATGTAAAGGAAGCGATACAAGCAACCGGCAGAAATGATCGAACACATAATATACCTTGTGCGACTCTTCCACCCTGTTCTTGGAGTCCTCCTGAACCTGCACCTGCCACGCCGCTCGCCTTGACTCCTCCTCCGCGTCGGCTTGGTCTTCCCGTCCTGAGGTTAAGTTCCACCGCACAAGAAACCGAATAAGAAACCGAGTAAGAAACCGAATAATAAATCGAATTAAAAACCGAAATACGAATCTGAGTAAGAAACCGAATAATGAACCGAACAACCGAGCAAAGACCCGACCACGAAACCCAACTAAAACAAGAATATCAAACCGAATAACAAACCAAAGCAAGAAATTAAGTTAAGAAACCGAAAAATAAACCGAAAAAAAAAAAACAAGAAACCAAGCACAAGAAACCGAACACGAAACGGAACAACAAACCAAGCAAGCAAAAGACGCCGATCACACCACGTCGCTGCAAGCGAGGCGCTTCTCTAGTTAAAATCCAAATGCGCTGAAGGATCGCACAACTCGCACCCACAAGTGGGGGAAGGAGAGGTAAGGGGTGGGAGGGGGGGCTGGGTATGGGTGCGTGTGCGTGGGGTAGGGGGGGCGGGGATGGACGCGCAGCGGACAGCAGGACAGTGCGGCAACGGGAATGGACGCGAAGCGGACAGGAGCAGAACACTGCCGCAACCAAACACCACCGCCCTCGGGAAGGGTGAAAGAAGGCCTTCCGCCCGGCGGGGTCTTGGGGGACGCGGAGAATCGGACGAGACGAAAAACGACCAAGATCAAGAAAATCTAAGTAGACGAACACCCAAAGCCAAAGCGCGCGGGGGTTGTACTCATGTCGTGCACGGCCGTAGTTGTATGACCATAGACCCTCGCATCCCTACAATGCCGGGCGGGGGGGGGGGGGCGGCCATATCATACGCACCTATGCTCTAAAACAAAAGTGTTGCGACCCCTCTTGTGACGATACGCACAAGCAAAACCGACTCCTTTCCACCACTGCTCTGACAGCTCACCCCCCCCGCCGCCCTCCCCCCCCCGATACACCTCCAACAACACTAGCCCATTTCCCCACAAAATACGAATCATCCATTCCGAACGTCGATGAGACGCGCTCGGCTTCGCCGTTTCAGCGGCTTCCAAGTAAAAAAAATATAATAAAAAAAATCAGTCCAAGACTCACGTAGCTAAGGACGCCCCCCCACCCCCCCACCCCAAAACCTCCCCATCGTTACAACATCTCTCATGTTCCACTCCCCACAATATCTCCCCTCCCCTCCCCAACCCCCAAATGTTTCCTATCCTGTTCATCGTGAGAACTCACGAGGTCGTTTTCGGAGTCCAGCGCCCACGGCCGGGGACTTCAGAGACGCAGCAGGCGCCGCACCGTTCAGTCCCGCTCCCCCCGCCGCCCTCCCGCCACCACCACCACCACCACCACCACCACCACCGTAACTCACGGCGTACCCCTTTCCTCCTTCCGGGCCGGCCCGATCTACTGCTGAGCCGGCGCCGGCGACGCCAAAGGGCGACGCACGCCGAAGCGCGACGCTGCCTCCTCCTCCTCCTCCTCCTCCTCCTCCTGTACTACCGCCGACACTACTACCCGCTACGGCTCCCACTCCAGCTGCTACTGCTGTTGCCTGCTGCGCGTCCACGCCGACGCCGACTCCGGCTCCGGCTCCGACCCCCCCCCCCGCAACGCTTCCCCGTGGCCATGGCGGAGGCGGCGGGGGCGGGAATTGCGATGACTGTGGCGGCTCTTTTTTAGCATGATGATGATCTCGGCCAACCCCGTTGCCACCACCACCACCACCGCCACCTCTACTGTTTTGGCTATTGCTTTCGCTGAACGTGTGTGGGGGATGTGGTAGACCGTTTCCGTTTCCGTCCCCTCCCCCTCCCCTCCGAGGTGGTGGTGGTGCGGATGTGGGAGCAGACGGAGAGGCGGCGGCGGCGGCGGCGGCGGAGGTGGGGCGGCGAGCCGTGCGGCTTCGCAGGCCGTTGCTACTCCTGCCGCTGCTGGTGTCGATGGTGCTGTATCTATCGTTGCTGTTGTTGTTGGTGGTGCTGTATCTGTCGTTGTTGTTGAGGTTGTTGTTGTTTTTTTTGCTGTTGGTGCTGCCGCCACGGAAGAGAGGGAAGTCCAGCTGAGCGGCGGGGGCGACGCCGCGGGAGTGCGAGAAGATGCGCTGACGGTCGTTCTGCTGCTTCTCCACCTTCGTAAAAAAAAAGGCAACGAAGAGGCCCGCGAGAGAAAGGGAGGAGGGTGGGCACGTACACCATGGAGTAAACATCGCGTGGAAGTTAAAACCGTGAGTACGAACGCTGTTCGGCTGTGGGTACATTTTTGCGCGAGAGAGCAATGCCGTGAGTTCAACTGCGGGTATACTACTATCATACCAGTGCCGTCATAGGGTATATACACTGCGGTGAATAGACGATTACGATTCCATGAGTACACACCATGAGCGCACCAATAGAGCACACAGCTGTGAGTATACCACACTACGAGTGCAGAACGCGTACTGGAATTACACTACGAGCAAACAACGAACACACTACTATTAATGCATTACGCGTACACTACAAACACCACCACAAATCGCGAGGTACGCAACAAAGGCGCGAGCAACCCCCTCCCTCCCCAGCCTGCCCCCCGCCCTCTCCTTCAGTTCAAACCCCCTCTCCTCTCCCCCCCCTCCAGAAAAACCCATCTCTCCAGCACAACCCCCTCCCCCCCCCCTCTCCGATCACCGTCCTCACCGCCGCGCGCAGCAAAAGCGCGTCCCTGAAGGCCTTGGTATGTTCTTGGGCGTTTTTCTGCAGCGTCGCCACGATGAACAGGTAGTGCTTCTGCCGCTGGCTGTTGGCCGGCGGCCCGGCCCTTCCTTTGCCCTCCGCGTATCTGCCACGATGGAAGCAAAGGAGAAGAAAAAACGAAAAGCGAAAATGAAAAACAAATGTGTGTACCGTATTCGTAGTACGATGATGAAAAATGAGCAGGAACACGACCACGGAAATCAACTTGGAATTGGCAACTGATAACAAAAACAGGCCCGTTTTCTTTGCCCGCCCGCGTATCTGCCTCAAGCAGGAAATAAGAGTGAAGAAAAACGGAAATCGAAATCGAAACAGAAAACGAACATGATGGGGAAAACCAACATGATAAGAAACGAAATTGAAAACGAAGATGAAAACGAAAACGAAAAATGAAAACGAAGATGAAAACGTGAAAGTGAAAACGAACACGAACAAGTTAAAAGTTAACGACGGGCCACAGAAATCCACCCGCGCGAGTCCCTATTAATAGCGAGGGCTACCCTATCTTACATATACGAGTATACCAGGTATGCAGCACTGGCATTGCAGGGCGGTGCAAGCAGGCCGGCTCTCACCTCTGCAAAGAGGCGATGTCCTTCTGGAGGCCCGCCACGTCTCCCTCGAAAAGCTTCATCACGTCGCTTATCTCCGCCGCGGGGTTGTTGCTGAAGCCCTTTCGCCCCACGAGCTTCTTCAGCCTCCCGATCTACTCGCCGCCCGGGAAGAGGGAGGGAGGGAGTTGTAGAGGGGGGTGGGACGGGGTGGAGGGGTGGGATGAGGTTAAAACACAAGTATAAAGAGATACGGCAAAGTGGAGAACAAGCGAAGTGGGTAATATAATAAGAGAAAAGGCGAAAAGCAGAAGGGGGGGGGGGGTGTACTCATGTCGTGCATAGCTGCTGAAATGTAATTTGACCCAACACACAACAGGATTTTGAAGTCACTGCTGTACATGGGTAGGCGCAATTCGATGCGAGTCGACGAGGGAAGAAAGGGCTCAAGTCTTCTCGCGATAAAAATGCAAGGCCCGAACCGTAGTGGGGGAGGAGGGAGAAGAGCCTACTTTGTGACCCTGGATCTGAGTTACGGCTATCAATAGGAAAGAGAGGGAAAAGAAGGGCGAAGATGATAAAAGGGATGGAAAAATATAAAAATAAAACATGGGTCAATGATTTATGGTCCAAAGGTCCATCCATGGCCATACAGGACACCTACAGCAACAAGAAACAGGCTACTAAGAAAGTCAGGCGGACATTTAGAGGGAGATAACAAATTCGGGAGTCGTTATATTGAAATTAGTGTAGAAAGCACCCTCCCTCAAATAAGAAATTCAACCTGGACCAAAAATTCCTGTTTCTTATTAGGTGTCCTGTACTGGCTGCACGAGTTCTTCTGATCCCATAATAACCGCACACCCAACACAGCAGCAGTACACATCTCCCTCATGCGGTACGTAGTTAACGGCCTTGCTGCTGTTGAGGTATGGTATGGTCGAGAAGGCAAGGCGGCTACGAACGTCGTACATGTCTTTTCTTTCTTTTACAGCAGCAGTTGGCTGGAACGGTCGATCGCCGATCGCTGTTTTTTAGAGGGCAGGTTCTGCGTTAAAAAAAAACTGGATGACGTGTCATTTATATTACAGTACAGGACACCTATTAATAATAAGAAACAGGAAATCTGGTTCAGGCTGGATTTCTTATTTGAGAGAGGGTACCTTTTACACTAATTTCAAGATAACGCCTCCCGAATTTCTTATGTTCCTCTAAATATCAGCTTGGATTTCTTATTGGCCTGTTTCTTAGCAGGTGTTCTGTACTGTACTGTTAAGTGCAGCCAGTATGAATATATGAATCATACTAACAAAATGGGCAATATGGAAGACAGGCTGACAATAAGAAATTCCGGAACGAGCAATAAGAAAGACAGGCTGAGAGAACAAAAAATTATGGAACGAGAAATAAGAAAGACAGGCTTGAGAAAAATAAATTATGGAGTCGTTACATTCACTGAACTGAGTGTAGAAGACGCCCATTTTCTCAAATAAGAAATCCAGCCTGGAACAGCTTTCCTGTTTCCTAAATACTACTCGTACATACAGGGTAAGTAGCTGTCCGGTATGCTGTATGGGAGCCGGTTCTGCAGCACAGCAGTACTCGTACTGAACGCATATGCCGTGCAAGTACAAATCTCTACGAGTAACGAGCTGACTGCGTATACGCACACAATGCTCCCGAGTATAACCACCGCCGTAAACAGCCAGACTCCATCCTGTCTACGTACGAGTACGAGCGAGTACTCGTACGTACGGTAAGGTAGTAAGCAGCCCCACGAGCATTATATATCCCCATGCTATCGATATTGTCCGTGACTCTAGAGACTAACCGGCTGAAACGCTCCAATGCAGAGACTACAGCTAAATAGTATTTATTCTGTAACTGGACTTCATTTGCCGATCACTGCTGCTACAGCAGCTACAGCAGCTGCTGCTGTTCTGCTGTCCTTCACAGGGAGGTAGGTGAAAGGCTACGCTCGTACGGACAGCAAGCAGCCAGGCACATTAAACCTGGTATATATGATTCCTCGTCGAAAGGTGAAAACGTCCGCAATCTACGAAGGTTCATCAGTCAGCACATCTATCAATAGCACGTTACACCGCCGTCCATGATCTCGTTATATTATGCCCGACCGGCCAGCTAGCCGTCCAACGACGTCCAACAGGCCCAGGCACTCACCAGTTTTGCCGTGCCCTCGAAGCCAACAGCGACGCTGGACGCTAGCTGTAGAAACTCCGACGTCTGCGCTCGGGGAAGCGGCTCCTCGAGAACCGAAGAAGGATGAGAGTTTCCGTTTGCTGGGTTGGATGCTCCGTCCACCGCTACGGTGAGACGGAAAACCTTGACAGCGCCGCGGAACTCCTCCGTGCGGTCCGTCATGGCACCTTTTGTGCCACCCTTTGAGGCGAGCTAGTCAGGGCTGCCGCTGCGTCCCTAGGTATTGAAGGTGCTGTTGTTGCTCGCTCGGCTCTCCTGTGCATTTTGGGGGAGCAGTTATATGTCCCCTGTCCCCTATAATACTTCCATATGAAACGCCTCCATAAACTGGTATCTTCGCTTCCAGCTTGAGAGAGACAGGGAGGCACGAGGTTTTTTGCGCCTGCGCAGAGCCACGGCAAGGATCGTCAGGCACACCGCACCGTCCGGACAGAAACCAAGGAAGCAAGAGAGAGAGAGATACAGTCGTCTCCCTTGCGGGCCGCTCCCAGAGGGAAAGGCGAGGGAATTTGCGGTGAGCTCCAAAAACATTTATTATGCTCGGCGCCCTGCCCTCCCCTCGAAAATCGCGGTCAGACATGCCCGGCAGCCCGACGTAGAGGAGAGGATATATCCTCTACAGGTCGGTAGCTAGAGGCATGGACGGGCACGCGACGTCCTGCGAAAGCTCCGCGGAGGCAGCCACCCTTTTTCGACGCATTAACGCCGCGGTGGCCTCGGCGGTGGCGACTGTGGCGGCGGCGGCGGCCGGGGCTCTCTCGCGCGATAATATTTCCTCTCTCTTTCTCTCTCTCCTCCCCCCCCCCCTCTGTCCCTCACATTTTTTTTCGATCCTCCTTTCGTTCGTACTACGAATCCTTTTATATAGTTTTTAGTATGCTCGTACTCGCACGAAGCTTTATTTGTTTAGTGTATGAAAATGATCGGCACAGCTGCACCAGCACCAGCAGAGAGATTTGTTGGATACCAGAGAGTTTTGGCTCTTATTGTACTCGTGCGAGTATTTTTTTGCATGTCGAAGCCGCTCATCACCCGGCCCGCCACTCCGCTACTCACTACGAAGCTCAGTCGCTGCTGTTCGTGGATGCCCCACTCCACAGAAACGCACACGCCGCATACGCACATCCTACGTAGGGGTGCAAGCACAACCCACCTTCCCGTTAGAGAGATGATTTGTGTATGTCCAAGAGTATGCCATCCTCATATATATCATGCCCAAAGCCCAATCCCCTGCCCGGAGCAGTCATTATTTTTGCCGAAAAACGTTACTTTTTACTTTTGTTGTCCATTTTTTTACCGAACCTGGAACCCGGCTTGTTTTTCTTTTTTCGGCGTCCGTCGCTCCGCCTGTTTTGCTCAGCTACTCGTAGCTGCCTTTGCTCTTCGGCCTTTTGGGGGTCCCCCTTCGCATACGATATTCTGATGACGCGCATCACCATTTTAATTTACAGCAGCACATATTATACGAGTATTACTACTTTACTTTGCCACCAAAAGTTATCTCTCCGTCTCGTGATAACCTTTCAAAGTTTCTCTCTCGTCTCTTTATGATATGCACCTTTGACGTATATCCAACAGTGTAATGTTAGCGATTGGCCCATGTTACACCTGGTACAATAAACGCAACGCCTGCTATTAATAAGCTACAATTGGCAGTATTATATGTATCCAGGGTATCACTACTGTACTTACGAGTACTACTTACTGCTGTTGTACGATGTATTTAAGTAGTATCATATTACGCCGTACAGCAGTAGTTCCGTTACGAAGAGCTTAGCCCCGAAAAAAAGTATGTACGAGTACCAGCCCGATAACAAAAAAGTACGTGCGTACAATCAGTATGATATGTCTGAAAAATCTCTCCACGTACGTGAAGGTCAAGTAATGGTGACTTGTGCGGAAGAGGTCCGCTCCATATGTGTAGGTGGGGGTCATGTCCGTGACTGCTCCGACATCCTCGCCAAGGCATGCGACGACGTGATGACAGCAACCAACCCACCACCCATGCGCGGGCTGCAAGTTGGCCTGTGACGATGGTGATATTTGCTATTTGCGACATCTCCCCCTTTCCAAGCGCAAGGTGTGCCAATCGTCACGGTCCTTTTGGACTCCCGCTTGGAAGTCGCTTAGCATGGACCCCCGCTGCTTGATTAAGCAGGGGCCGCAGCAGTGGATGAGGTCGGCGACGTCCTCATCGGTCATGCTCATACTATCTTGACATGTGATACATACATAGCAGGTACCTCGTATACCTGCACGCATGGCGCGGCACGTTGAGTAGTACCCTGTACCCTTTTTGCAAGCAAGTACGTACATACCAGGACAATACCAGCTTAAGTGCATAACATATATGTACCAGGTACCACTCTGTCCCGAATATAAACAACTTTTTGATTGAATGTTAATGCGTAAGAAGTGCTTATATTTCGGGACAGAATGGTGTGTAATATTACATATGTTTAGAGTATACCGGTATCGTGTACGAAGGATGGCACGTCCGATTTTTTTCTTCGGTTGCTCTGCTGTTGTTGCTGATGCTGCGGCTCCCTCTGCTTCATCCCTTTCTTTACGTATGCTCAACAAAGTGCACTTCGGGTACGTGCAGCAGCAGTAGTATCATTGGTACGTAATGGGTCCATTCCAGTACCCTGACACATGCACACATATAATACGTACAAGGTTCCCCTCCGGGACGTGCCTGGGGGAGTGGCGCAAGGGCGAATCGAAAACCTACTATTGATATTTTATCATACGCATATCATATTGTATACCTGTCTAAGAAATCCACTTCGTTTTTGTGTGCTTCCTGTCTTATATTATGGGGGTCTGGGTTACGTACAATACAAAAAAAAGAAGTATCCAGAGTCATCGCCAAGGATCGAACTCAAGCCTTCAAGCATAAAATCGTGCATGGTGACCGTTTGCGTATACTTTCAAAGATACATTTTCCTGTACTACACGATTATTTGTTAAGTGCAGCCAGTATGAATATATGAATCATACTAACAAAATGGGCAATATGGAAGACAGGCTGACAATAAGAAATTCCGGAACGAGCAATAAGAAAGACAGGCTGAGAGAACAAAAAATTATGGAACGAGAAATAAGAAAGACAGGCTTGAGAAAAATAAATTATGGAGTCGTTACATTCACTGAACTGAGTGTAGAAACGCCCATTTTCTCAAATAAGAAATCCAGCCTGGAACAGCTTTCCTGTTTCCTAAATACTACTCGTACATACAGGGTAAGTAGCTGTCCGGTATGCTGTATGGGAGCCGGTTCTGCAGCACAGCAGTACTCGTACTGAACGCATATGCCGTGCAAGTACAAATCTCTACGAGTAACGAGCTGACTGCGTATACGCACACAATGCTCCCGAGTATAACCACCGCCGTAAACAGCCAGACTCCATCCTGTCTACGTACGAGTACGAGCGAGTACTCGTACGTACGGTAAGGTAGTAAGCAGCCCCACGAGCATTATATATCCCCATGCTATCGATATTGTCCGTGACTCTAGAGACTAACCGGCTGAAACGCTCCAATGCAGAGACTACAGCTAAATAGTATTTATTCTGTAACTGGACTTCATTTGCCGATCACTGCTGCTACAGCAGCTACAGCAGCTGCTGCTGTTCTGCTGTCCTTCACAGGGAGGTAGGTGAAAGGCTACGCTCGTACGGACAGCAAGCAGCCAGGCACATTAAACCTGGTATATATGATTCCTCGTCGAAAGGTGAAAACGTCCGCAATCTACGAAGGTTCATCCGTCAGCACATCTATCAATAGCACGTTACACCGCCGTCCATGATCTCGTTATATTATGCCCGACCGGCCAGCTAGCCGTCCAACGACGTCCAACAGGCCCAGGCACTCACCAGTTTTGCCGTGCCCTCGAAGCCAACAGCGACGCTGGACGCTAGCTGTAGAAACTCCGACGTCTGCGCTCGGGGAAGCGGCTCCTCGAGAACCGAAGAAGGATGAGAGTTTCCGTTTGCTGGGTTGGATGCTCCGTCCACCGCTACGGTGAGACGGAAAACCTTGACAGCGCCGCGGAACTCCTCCGTGCGGTCCGTCATGGCACCTTTTGTGCCACCCTTTGAGGCGAGCTAGTCAGGGCTGCCGCTGCGTCCCTAGGTATTGAAGGTGCTGTTGTTGCTCGCTCGGCTCTGTGCATTTTGGGGGAGCAGTTATATGTCCCCTGTCCCCTATAATACTTCCATATGAAACGCCTCCATAAACTGGTATCTTCGCTTCCAGCTTGAGAGAGACAGGGAGGCACGAGGTTTTTTGCGCCTGCGCAGAGCCACGGCAAGGATCGTCAGGCACACCGCACCGTCCGGACAGAAACCAAGGAAGCAAGAGAGAGAGAGATACAGTCGTCTCCCTTTCTTATTTCCCTCTAAATCTCAGACTGGATTTCTTATCAGCCTGTTTCTTATTAGGGGTCCTGTACTGCAGGCAGCGAGCATTCAGCGCGTTGGACAGTGCGGGGTGCGGGGTGGGGCATGGCCGGCATTTTCGTTTCGGCATTTTACCTCTTGAAACCAAACTACTTGAAATTAGTGCAGGATTTGCGTTCGGGCGCTGAACAAGTTTCAGGCATTATTTCAGGCAATTTGCCCATTTACACAAAACTACTTGAAATTAGTATAGGCTTTGTCTTGGGGCGCCGAAAAGGTTTCAGGCACGTCTCAGGCATTGTTTCAGGCAAATGCCTGAAATATATAGGCACGTTTCAGGCACGTTCAGGCACGTCAGGCATATGCCTATCTTTTTGCCTATCTCAAAATTTTTCGCCTGCGGCGTGCCTATCTCCGCATGCCTGAAAGCACCTGAGGCGTGCCTGAAAGGCTAGGGCCTACGCTGCTGTTGCTGCATGCGTGCAGATGTTCGATGCCGCTCGATGTGCACGTCGGTGTGCCCTTCTTTGTGCGTCGTGTTGATCCCGACGCGGCAAAATCACCTTTCAAATCTGCCGCCGAGACCGGGTTTTACGTTGCCCTGCTCGGCTCGGCCGAGTGGGACGGGGTACCCCGTGAAACCGACTCCATTTTTTCGGCTTCGCGAGCGCCCCGCGCGGGCCACGAGCCCCGGGCGAGGGCGAGGCCCGGGGGGCGCGCTCCCCGGTCGATCCCCCGGCCGCCGACCCGAGCGACGGCGAGATCGGCCGCGAGGGCCGAGCGCGAAAACACGCCGCCGGGCAAAAAAATCACAATTATACTTTGTTATATTGGTACACAGCTTGCATTCTGTTTTCAGGGGGAATTAGAGAGGTTGTGCACTTGGGGTGCCCCCTAATTTCACCATTTTGCAATATACATACCGGTATGTTCGTGCAACATATTTTGGTCAAAGTCTATCTTGCGTGTCGGCCGAGACCCAACCCGACGTCAATCGCAATCCTAACCCGAACCCTAACCCCAACCCTTCGCGGGGTAGGCACGGCACAGGCGGTCGCGCGGCGGTGTAAAACGTGAAAAATGGCCGGCCGAGAATCAGACAGCAATGGTGTTGCAACTACGGTAGTAGGGTCGTCTCGTGCATTTGTAATTTGCACCTTGCACATTTTAAGGTACAGTACTTGCATAGTTTATCATACTCGACGGACACTGGGTGTACTGATGTATCCGTGGTAGTTGTGGGTAGAAAGAACGGTTTCATGTGAAGACAACTCACACTGAAGTGCACAGCAGTATGTATGCACCATACCAATCTGAATGGATAATTTTAAGTTTGTTTTTTCACCGCTTTCTCAAATGATCCCAAAAGTGACAAAAGTCGCAAAAAACAGAAACACAGCAGAGTGTGTAGTTAGTGTACGTGCACCAGGCGATTTCTCACCCCTGTTGGTGTTGCAATGTGCAGAAACATGTATTTGACTCTAATTCCTAATTCCAGGGAAATCTGTCCCCAAAACGAGAGTGCAGTTCTGAAAGGGTTGGAGTCGAACGAAGAAAGGATCGAAAAAGGCGATTTCCGGTCCAAGACTTTTACCGACGGGATATTTCGATATTTCTGGACCCCCTTCTTATGAGGGGTGGACAGACCTTGATAGTAGATATTTACGGGGGTTTTGTGCTTGACGCCTAAAGCCGACCCTCCGATCCGAACCCTAACCTTAACCCGAACCCTATGCCAGTGGTCAGTGCTGGGATGCTGTGCTTGGTAAGACTCTAGGTTGACTCGGCCGGCGTGGATGGTGAGCTTGGAAAGATTCTCGGTTTGCTCGGGATGCTGTGGCTGGGAAAGACTCCAAGTTGATTGCGCCGCGTAAAACATACCCTTGGCCAACCAGAGTGCCTAAATAGCTACCTTAGGAAGATCTACTATCATGCTTGTCCACTAATGCTTCTTATCGTCGGTCGGATCAGACCTTGTACGTAGGGTTTGTGCGCTTTCAGGAGGCGTTTAATGTGAGGGAGTGCCCACAAGCACTCTTACTTGTATAGTATATGTTATCGTTTGCCTCGCCTTGTCCTCGAGCAACGCGTGCACTCCACGCGAGGAGAGTGCTCGTCCAGATCGTGCTCGAGGTCGTGCGTGTCATTGGACTTCGTCGAGAAACCGCCAAAGCTACGACAGCAAGTGCAGCTGTTGCCAGAAAACGGGCATCGATACCGAGCGCTGCTGACATCATATGATAGGTGCACGGTGCTGGCGGGCGAACATGAGGATGTGCTACACACGCTGACTCGCAACGAACAGCGGCAGCAGCAGTGATAGCAGATAGCAGCCAAGCCAGCATCGGCGCTGTTAGGGCCCGTATTAATGAAGATTTGTTTTCGTTGAATCGAGTTTTTTTTTTCGTTCGTTTGTTTTGATTTGCATCTGATTGGTCGAAAAGTGAGTAGCCAGCAAGACATTTCCATTTCAAAGAAAAAAAAAACGGAATTCCACAAGAAGTCTTTTGGGACTTATTTTGCTCTTCGTTTTATTGAATTGGGGAGTTCATCCAACTCGACGTGGCGTGTTCCATGAAACCGAAGGAAGCCACGCAAACTTGAGCCATGTCGTCGACTGATTCAGAGGCGAGATCCACCATTCCCGAGCGGCACGGCCACCGGATCAGCCGCAGCGCGAGGTCCGACGGGCCCTAGCACAGGGTAGACCGCTTGCAGCGCCGAACAAGAATGAAGGCGGTCGCAAACCCAATTTTTCACCCCTCTTTGCCTCCCAAACCACACGAGCACCGACCAAGTCGCGGCTTAGCGTAGAAGTTCGATCGTTGTATTCCCGTCGCTGCTGCCCGCGTGGGGCTTCGGGGCTGCGCCAGCCCACCCAAGACACCCCTAGAGTGATAGCCTCCTATGATAGCCGGTGCCGGCAGACATAATTTTCCGCTGGCAGCGGCGCCCCGGGGAGGACACAGGCCGTAGGTCGCCTCGTTGGTTGCTCACGGGTGTTCGTTGACGTTTGTGCGTTGTTCGATCTTTGAACGCAATACACCATTCCTCGATAGGACCCAAAGTCGTTTTTTTCACGAAATTCTGTTCAATTATTGGATTGATCAAGGATTGATTGCTATTCAATTTCAATAAAAAACGATGTTCGTTAAGACGGGCCCTTGGGCAGACTGCTGTGTGGTGGGGGCGTGTGTGTTTTGTGCTGTGATGAGAGATGCGACGGGTCTCATAATATCTCCTTCGATCGAGGAGGATCCGCCTGGTGCGGATCGAAAAACGAAATTCATGTATTCAGTTGTCTACGTAGTCCCGTTGGAAAACATAAAATCGAAAAATTAACTTGAGACCGAAAACACTCTTTTTCGACAGTAGTAGTCTAAGAAAGCCCGATTTTGTGCCTGTTCGGAAATCCCCTTTTCGTTCCACTTTTTCGACTGCACAAGAAATGGCCCTGTATTGTCGAAAAATAACATTTTGTCGATTTTCAGCTCGCACACTACGAAATTCAAATTTTCGTGGGCCTCCCGCGCGTATTGCGCTTGCCGCACCCCGCCTGTACATACTGCGCTGTGTGTGTTCTTCACACTAAACCGTCCTTTCTACCCGTCGACATCCAGCACACCCAGTGTCTTGTGCCGATTCTTCATCTTAGAGAGATACCAATGTGGCCACAAAACTAGTTACATACTGTGGGGGCCACCGGAGGCAATTTTTTGCTGTTGTATACGCGTGAATTTGCATGCCCGAAAACCACTTGACGAAGTGTGTTTAGACTACTCGAATCTCGAAAAGGCACGGAAAAGTGGGCCTTAGAAAAAAGACAGATAATAACCTCTACTACTAGCCAAAGAGACGCCCGCTAGCACTTTTTCCTCCTTGTATACACGGCGAAAGATTTTGCGGCGCGCGAAACTCAAGTTGCGTAAACCGCAAGCCACACATGGCCTCAGGCGGTGGTTGGGGTAAAAACCGCAATTCCGAATGCAATTCTGACTCGAAAGTTGCGCCAGCGCCACAGGTAGTTAACCCTTTTAGAACTGCAGTCCCGTTTTGGGGACAAACCACTCTAATTCTAAGTAATTTGTCCCCAAAACGGGACTGCAGTTCTAAAAGGGTTAATGCCCTGGTGAGGTTAGTTTCTGTCCGAATAGCCTAATATACCTGATATTCATTTTTTTTCGTTTGATTTTCACGTGGTTTTGATTTAATATACAGCCTCTCCCCCTGTGTAGCAAATATGTCGTTGATAAGACACATGCCAAGCAAGGTAAAACGTGCGCTGTCAAGGGTTTATGTAGGGCAGAGTTTTTATACTAAAACCTAGTAGCGTGGTGTCAGTGAAGGTATATATGGCTATTAATAGGCAAAGTTGTTGTCTTTCAAGGGGTGAAAGTGCTGTCTCCTGACATACCAGGTGTTTGCTGTGTAGGTCGCGCAAAAAATACGTGGTGGGGCGTCGTTTTTAGTTGCGTCTACCCCCTCCCCCCCTGCCTCTGGTGCCCTGGTTTTTGAAAACAAAACTTTTCGGGATTCCACTCTGGGCTACGTATAATGTCGTTTCAATATGTGCAAGATGTACACATGTAGAATATATGCTAGCTAAGATGGGAATCGTAGAAATCCTCGATTTCACAGCTGTTGCTTTTATTAAATTTTCAATTATGTATCATACCAGGTACCTGGTATAGTTTATGTTTTGTGATTTTTTCGTATTTTTTCGAACATATCTCTTCGCGCGAGCACGTTTCGGCAAAACGCTAAATATATACCAGAGTGTGTACGAACCATAGCACTCTGGCCGAGAATATCAACTAAATATAGAACGCCGGGAATGCAAGCTATTTATTAGGACCCGTATTATCGAGGAATAAAATCTTTCGTAACTGAATATATAAAATGTGACGTTGTGTTGAAAAACGAATAACGCACAAGTTTCAAGAAACACCCGTGGAAAACCAACGAGGCGAGCGACGGCCCACGTCCTCCCCGGAGCACCGCGGTCAGCGGGATACTGTTTCTGCCTGCACCGGCTATTAAGCTATCGCTCTTGGGATGTCTTGCGTGGCTGGCACCGCCCCGAAGCCCCATGCGGGCAGCAGCGACGTGGATACAGCGATCGAACTTCTGAGTTTTGTCGTGACCTGGTCGGTGCTCATGTGGTTCGGAAGGCAAAGGGGGTAAAAACTTGAATTTACGACGGCCTTGTAAATTTTTAGAGGCGCCGCGGGTTGTCTACTCTGTGCTTGGGGCCGTCGGACCTCTCTCTGCGGCTGCTCCGGTGGCCCTGCCTCTCGGGAATGATGGATGTCGCCTCTGAAGCGGTCGACGGCACGTCTCAAGTTTGCGTGGCTTGCTTCGGTTTCATGGAACATGCCACGTCGATTTGGACAAACCCCTCAAATTGAATTAACACGAAGAGTAAAAGAAGCCCCAAAATACTTAATCCTTGTTGAATTTGGTGTTACTCAAATTTTCATTCGGAAATTCCTCCTTGGGTGATTCACTTTTCTTCGACTAATTTATATGTAAATGAAATCGAACGAAACATATAATACGAGTACGAGTATTATATTGTCGAAGATCAATAAAAAGAGTTCCTCGTTATTACGGGCCCTTCATATATTAATACGTTCGGGCTGGTGGCTGTTACTTTCCCGGTGGCATGTACAGGTTTCCTTTTTTTTTTCTGTAGCTTTCAAGAGCTTTTTCACGTTTTTCGTTCTTCCCCGGTGGCTACGTATGAACGAGCAGCTGCACACACGGTTTGGGGTGACAAAATATCGGACTATACTTGCGCATTTTTTTTCCTGCTTCTTCTTGTTCATCCCTTTTACTATCTTCGCCCTTTTTTTCTCTGTTCTCCCTAAGTCGTAACTCAGATTCGGGGTCACAAAGTAGACTCCTCTCCCTCCTCCCCCACCACGGTTCGTGCCTCGTGCCTTGCGTTTTTTGCGTGTGGCATTATTTCTTCAGCACTGCAAGGGTTTCGAGTAGAGCGACTCGGCTGCCGTATAACACACGGTTGGTGGAAGACAGCACTCACTCCCCCCTTGGAATATACTTCAGAGGAGCCGTTTTTTTTCTCGAAAAAATCCGCCTTAGAGGGGGCGCATGCATGCATCCACACAAAACGAACATGTCGACTTCGGGAAGATCTTCTTGCCGATTTCTTTTCCAGGGACGCGTCGCTCGGCGTTTTTTTTTTTTCCATTATATACCCGTTGTGGAGAGGAAAATATCAGCTGAAAATGGTGAATTTCGTCCGAGAGGGGCGTGTTTTTTCTTGCGTGTTATCGTACGGCACCACTCTAACAACATGTCCAGGAAAATTAAGACCTTTTTATTTTGATCTTATTATACAAACGAACCTTATATTTCGGGACATATTTGTATCTACTGTATGTATGTATGGGTCGTTTTTTTGTCGGTTTTTCTTTCTCTCCGCCCATCATCG
Source organism: Saccharina japonica (assembly GCA_008828725.1). Taxonomy (NCBI): domain Eukaryota; class Phaeophyceae; order Laminariales; family Laminariaceae; genus Saccharina; species Saccharina japonica. The sequence continues at coordinate 20,765 of MEHQ01002858.1, forward strand.
ACACGGGGCACACACCCAGTCAGTGCCCGTGCTTTGGAATGGTCGTCGTTCAGCTCTCTGTCTCACACTTTGTGAACAACATCATTATTAATAGTGTGTCTCTACCATAGGACAAGGAATGAGGACGGACGCTGGGTGTACTGATGTATATTGTTGGGTACGTAAAAATAACGGTTTAATGTGAAGGCAACGCACTCAAAAAGAGTAGATAAATAGTGTGTGTTAGGCTCTGTGGTCGCAAACGTGACGGAGATAATACGCCGTGCCAAACGTACTGGATACGAAGAACGGGTTCTAGGATATGCACAAACCAGTTAATAGATAGTCTTGACCCTTTCACTACTGGAAATAGTATGCTACACTAAATCCAAGGAGTTTGTCCCCAAAAACGTGGATGCGGTTCTAAAAGTCTGTGGTCGCAAACGAAAAGACAGAAATAATACGTCGTGCCAAACGTACTGGGTACGAAGAACGGATTCCAGGATATGCACAAACCAGTTAAATTGCAGGAACACAAACAGATTGATATATTATATGTCCATGTATAGAAAGGAAAATAAAAGAAGGAAATCTAGCTGTTGACAACTGCTGAGTGATGCAGAATGGTTCATGCATACCTGGTATCACATACGCGAGCGAGCTCACAGCAGCAGTGTACGGCACGATTTTTCTCGTAATTTTTTTTTCCAACGGCGATCGATCGCGACGAATTCAACGGTATTATGTTGATAAGAGGAGATATATCATAAAACCAGACAGGACCACAAACAGCACTGATTCTACTATTGTAATACTGACGATGGTATAATATAATATGGACGAGTAATACGTACACTCATCGAACAATATGGCATCAACCATAGGTCGCTTGAGGTGTACCGGTATTAATTGGCATGCACAGATATATCATGACCATTTCCATTACCTACAAGATGTTTTGACTGCATGTACGTACTGTCTAGTGCGATAGTATGGGCTTGGAAGGCCGGTAGCCGGTAATTCCCTCAATATATTGGTGATTGGTCAGTTTTTGTATTACTTGAATGGCATTCGTATTCGGGGTAATTATTAGAAATGGAAGGACAATGATGCCCCTCCGGGCCAGATGCCATCACGGCTCCTGGGAATAAATAAGCTACTTTTCTCCTACGCTTGATTCTATATGCGCGAAAGTGAGTAACACCCAGGACATTAGTAGACAGGCCTGCAAGGGCACTCTTGTGTCTCTTGGCGTCGTTGGCTATTAAGAGTGATTTCTCGTTTCGCACCTTGGGTCCGACCCTTCAAACTGGCATTGCTTTGTGTCTATATACCCTGCCACGTGCCGTCAACCCTTATATACCCTTCACGCACCCGGAGATAAATACGTAGCGCGACCAAGAAAAATATCAAGTTTAATGTTTTCAACCATCTATCTGTAAAAAACGACGGGTAAGGGCGAGCGTGCGAGCGTGCAGCAGCAACTACGTACGAGTATGTGGGATCACTCCGCGCCTGCGTGCCGAGCTGTACGACTGATTGCCTTGCATGGTAATGCGGACACCATACTTACCATCCCCCAACAACATAGTAGCAGCAGCAGCAGCCGATGATGGGCGAAGTATATTACAGTAATCGTAATGTTTTGTCGTGTCGTTTCCCTCTCTAGTCCTCCTTGGGGTTTCCACGCCGTTTTTTTTTCGTCATCGAGAGGACGTCTGTATTTTCATATTTGTTGCACCACTATTTTTCACTCTCCACCTCAACTCGTATGTATCATAGGAGGTTTTAGCCTCAGCGGCCCGCACCACAGCAGTAACCCTTTTAAGGCCCAGCCAGGTGCAGTAGTGGTCCGTATATAGTGCCGGCTTCCCTATGTAGTGCGGGTAAAAAATCCGCTTGGCACAGATAGGATTAAACAGTGTGGTGATACGCGGAATATTCCCGCATGCCGCTATAATATAGTGCCTGTAGTGTTGGCTGGTGCACACTGGGCACTATATAGGGACCACCACGACTGCTGCAAAGCGAACTCTGCTGTGCCAGGAGCGGTCTTACGAACATTCTAGGGGGAGCGTAGCGCGCGGCGGTCCTTTTTTTTTTTTTTTGTAGAACCATGCGGTCTGTGTCGCAGACGCCCTGGTTTCATTGTACGTGTACGTACTGTAGCTCGGGTATACATACCCCCCTCCTTATACCTTCGACAGCAAGGACTGCGTCGTGTGCCATGGACGGATGTTGTGATCGTCCCTTTTGTTTCCGACAAATTTCCCCCCGTGAATTATTTCCCGTGGGGCTACGTCTAATATCATACTGATATGTATGTTATGAAACAGCTATTGTGCTTCTTGGTGGTGGGGGCATTTTTTTTTTGTTTTTCTCCACCCCCCACCCTGCTCTCCAGACAGACGCTTACGGTGCGTGCTGGCCACAGCAGTATTGTGTGCTGCTGGCTACAGCAGTGTGTGTGCTGGTCACAACAGTGTGTGTGCTGGTCACAGCAGTGTGTGTGCTGGTCACAGCAGTGTGTGTGCTGCTGCCCGGCAGCAGTGTGTGCTGCTGGCCGCGGTGTGCGCCAGTGTGCGCTTGCTGACAGCATTACGAGCGCGCTTGTTGTGTGGTTGCATGCATCCATCTCTTATGTAGTAGCTCCCAGCGGACCCCGGCGTGTGCGGGGTGTCTCCCCGTCTGCTCCTGCATTTGGTTGTGGTGTTTAGCCCGACTATATAGCTCGGAACCTCCTCCCTCGCCTCCCCCCCTGTCGGTCCACCTATACCGTCTGCTTATCGCAAGAGTACGAGAAATTGCCGTACGAGGGCGTGCCCACAGTACGAGAGACTATGTTGTACGAGAACATGCCCTACGGGAGTACGAGAGCATGCCGTTCTCGCTCGATGTCCTCCCCCGATGTCCCGTGTCTTACTCGGTTTTTCTTATTCCGCATGTTGGGGTTTAAGTTGACCTGGCACGAAGTATACTGCCTGGAAGTACCTGATATATTTAAGAGTGGACACGGACGAAGGGAAGGTGTAAAAAATGTGGCGTTGTCGGGTGACGCACCCACCCACCCACCCACCCACCCAGACCCGCCGACCCAACCCGCTGGCTACCTGTTCTTTTTTTCGTTTGATAGAGGAGTGCGTGCTTCATGGTCGCCGCCTTCTTGCTTGATTGTTGCTGTTGTTGCTGTTGTTGTGGTTGCTGCGGTTGAAGACGACATGGTCACTGTTGATGTTACAGCTCAGTCCGTTGTCTCAAATTTGCAACAAAACGGTCCTTTTGCGCGTTTTTGTTTCATGACTCTTACCACCCCTCCCCCCTCCGTCGCCCCACCCCCCACCCCTCTTCCTCCCCTCCCTCCCTCCCTCCCTATCCACCCCGCCTGTCCACCCCGTCTCTCTTTTCTCCATTTTGCTCTCTCCCGCGTCGAACTCAAATCAAAATCAACGCGCTCAGACGCGAGGACGCAGCCAAAGTGAAAAAGTCAAAGCCACGTCCACAGCAGCGAGAGCGAGCAGAGTGCCGCATCCAATAAATCTTTAGCGACACGTTTTTTTTTTTCATCAGGGAGGCCACAAGGCGAGAAAGGCTTTTTTTTTCACCGGCAGCCAGGGTCGGGCCCGGGGGCTGGCCTTGGCAGGGCGCGTTTTTTTCGCTTCTCTGTTCTTCCGCTTCTGGTTGAGGCCGAGCGGAGCGAACTAGCGAGAGAGAGAGAAGAGAAAAGGGGATTATGGCGGATTCCGGCACGGAGAGAGCTCTCCCTGAGGATATGCCTCGCCTGGGACCCACGTGGAGCCGCGGAGGGGGTATGTTCAAGCCGCCCAAGAGGCCTCAGGGGGATCACGAAGGGGTGAGGACGAAATAGAGGATAGATGAGGGGACCCGCGATGGGATGGGTGTACCTGGTATGTGTGTTGGTTCCGAACGTGCCGTGTACAGCAAAAGCAGTACATAGACTAAATGCAAAAGATGAGTTTCGAGATATATATTTTTTTCGATCTCACTCGTAGCTGTTGAGGTGTCTTTTTGTCTTTTTGAACTTTTTGTAAGTATCATTTATCGTGTATCTAATATGATTTCATACTCGGGTTTACTATCTACTCTCTGATCTTTGTTGTCGTATAGATGCAGCCGTATATTACGATAGTATTGGATATGTGTGGTGTGGTATGATATGTTTTATCTTTCTTAAGAAATGTGTCATCTACCAGTACTGCTGCTGTAGGTATATGATGTGATACGTATAGTTTATGATTGACAGCACGTAAACATCGGAAACATCCAAAATCCGCCACCAAAATATATTTTATGTCGGTATCGCGGATCGAAACCTCAAAAAGCATTGCGCACCTAACAGAATCGCCAGAATCACAAACACGCCACATTATCAAAATCATCAGGTTATCGAACATCGAACATCCAACTACCCGCTATTAATATAATATTCCAACACCAGGCACATCGGAAACAGCAGAATCATCAAAATAAAAAACATGAAAAACATACTGGTATGTACGTACCTCTCTTACCGAAAAAAATGAGGACCGTTTGGGTGTTCATACATGTTAGAACCGGTTTGGGTGTCACTTACTAACCACAACCGTCCTTAGATCATTATTAATAGTTATACAAACCAAACATCTAAACATTTCGCTCGTTTGCGGCTGGCTTGCGTGCGTACTCTTTGATTGGTTCGTTCGTTCGTTCGTTCGATTGTTTTGCTCGTCTTTTTTGGGATTTCCATCTCCGTTCGGCCGACAGGAGGAGGGGACTGGGGCAGCGGCACCGTCTCCCGGTGGGGGTGGGGGTGGAGGTGGGGGCGGCGGCGGCGGGGCAGGGGGGCCGGGCACCGGGCGTGGGCCTGCCCCGTCCTCGGCGGTGGATGCTCCTCCCAGGAAGGCGCCTCCCGTTTTTGGACACGCGGTGAGCGGGGTGTGGCTTTGGCAGGGGTTGAGGGGTGGGGTGGGGTTGGTGCCTTCCTCGGCTGGGGGCGTTTTTTTTTTGGGGGGGGGGGGGGGCCTTCCCCCGTCTTTTTCGGGGGTTTTGGGGGGGGGGGTGGTGCCTTCCCCCGTCTATATCGGAGATTTAGGGGTGGTGACTGTTGAGGCGTCTCACTCAGGCTGTGCCTTTGTCTACGTACTTACAGTACGGCCTTCGCCTTCGTCACTACTACTGCTGTGGCATCTTCGTTGGCCCGGTATGAAAGTGTTTCTCGGTAGTGTGTTCGTCGGTGGGTAGCAGGGTGGAAATGTCTTTCGGAATGGGGTGGTGCGGGTTGTCGGGACGCACGCACACACGCGCTTTTGCTTAGCGTGCGGTCCCTGCCGCCCCGAGTCTTGCAGTGCGGTTGCGGTACGGTTCGGTTTGATGCGGTACGGCACGGCCTGGTACATTTAACCAGTACGGTAGGCGGTATGTACGGTATACCTGGTACAGCCGTGGGGCTAACCGCCCCTGTGCGCGTTGCTCCCCGCCCGCACGCCTCTCCGCTTGCCCCGCCAAGGGAACGGAAAAAAACAACGGTAACATCAATGTCAAATCTAAACGTCAACCTTAGCTTTCAACACCAACCTTAACTTCAACCTCCATCACAACCTCAATCTCCGCCACCTTACCCCCCCGTCCCCCCCCCCCCCCCCTCTATCAACGCCTCTTGCAACGCAGGCTCGGGGCGGTCTTGAAGCTCTCGCCAGTGCCACAACCCAACGCGGGTTTGCTCCTCGCGACGGCAGTGGCGGCCTTTCGGGCACGGGACACCCCGCTGAAGCTGGAGGGGCGGGACTGGGATTGTCGGGGGGTGGGGGAGGGGGAACAGCGGCGACGTCGGTTGGCGGCCTTCGCATCGCCGCTGGGCCGCCCCCGGCAGGTCCGACGGAGGCCGCTGGGGGAGGGGGGGGCGGGGGGGGGGGGGGGCCGGGGTTTGGGGGGGGGGGGGGAACAGCGGCGACGTCGGTTGGCGGCCTTCGCATCGCCGCTGGGCCGCCCCCGGCAGGTCCGACGGAGGCCGCTGGGGGAGGCGGGGGCGGGGGAGGGGGGCTGGGCTCGGGGAGGTGGGAGCGCGAGCGCGATGCGCGCCCTGTTTCGATTGACAAGCGCAAGGTGGGTGGATGAGCTTTTGGTGCTGCGATTGTTGTTTATGTGGTTGAAGGGCAGAGAGCGATTTATCATCTTAGGTGTCTTGTGAAAGGAGGGAAGGAAGTTCCATTTTTTTTTTCTTTCTATCGGTGTAACGGTGACCCTCACCTTCAGTGTTGATACGCTTGACCGTTGACCTGAACCCTTTCACATTTGTTCCTCTTTTCTACATTCACCGTGCACCCCCACGCCTTGAATTTAACTTTGACCCCTTGTCTTTCACCTTCACCGTGTACCTCACAATCGCGTTGACCCTTCCACCATTGGCGCTTGACCTTGACCTTTGCCTTGCCTTCGCCTCGCCTTCGCCTTCCACCTTGACCTTGCCTTCACTTTCGCCTTGCCTTCGCCTTTCTGCCTTTTCCTTGCCTTCGCCTTCCCTTCGCCTTTCTCCTTCCGCCTTTCCTTTATTTTTCCCTTTCGCCTTTCCTCCCCTTTCGCCTTTCGCCTTTACTTGCCTTTCGCCTTTCTCCTTCGTTTTTCGCCTTTTCTCCACTTTCGCCTTTCTCCTTCGCCTATCTCCTTCGCCTTTCGCCTTCCGCCTTGGCCTTGTTGTGCGCCTCGGCCTTTCGCCCTGACCGCCTTGAACAAGGTGCAGCGATTCTCCGCGGAGGAAATCCTTGCCCTGAGGAGGGCACCGACCCGCCCCCTGCGCAACATGCCGGTCCACGGGGCAGACATCTCGGTGATTGTCTCGGAAGACCCGCTGGAGCCGGTCACTTCCACCCAGCCTGACCAGGAGGAGATCAACAAGGTTTGTTTGTTTGCTGTTTTTGTTTACCTGATCTGGCCGGAAATAGAATCGTCGTTGTTTTGCGTAGACTCTGATGTCAGTATACCAAGTTGTGATTATATGTTTCCGGCCGAAGCAAGGGTCCCACGAAAAAGAAAATTCCCGACATTTTCGAGACCCGGACAGGGGGTATACTAAAAACAAATAAAATACATTTATTTTATTTTTAACTCGCTTTTCAAGTAAAATTCTATTATAATATGTTGAAAAAAAAACGTTGGTTTTCGTAATTTCGTCTAGAAATCTCAACGCACTGGTTTGTTTTTCGTTTTGACGCGTTGGAAGGAGTGTAGGTCATTTTCTCTTGTGGCAAAGCAAAGCACCCTTGGCCGGAATTGGTGTATTTTTTGCGCTCGCATACATGACGTCGACTGTTTTCTGTTTGTTTTTTTCTGGGGGACCCTTTTATTTTGTCGGCGTTGCGTTTTGTTTGTTCACCGCCTTAGTACTCGTGGCCAGGGGCGTCCGAAAAGTATTTTGTCGAGACCTATCTATCTAAAATGGTCAGAATAGAAAAACAATCGGAGCACTGCTTGTGATCCCTGGACGATTTAGCACAAAACAAGTTTTTTCAAGTTTTGTTTTAGAATTTTTCCTAAAACCAAGCACTTGGTTTTAAAGACCCCCCCCCGACGAGGGTCTATGGTCATATGACTACGGCCGTGCACAACATGAGTACACCCCCCCCCTCCCCCCCCCCCCCCCCCCCCCCCCCGGGGGGGGGGGGGGGGGGGGGGGGGGAGGGTCTTTAAAACCAAGTGATTGATTTTGGAAAATTTCGGGGGAAAAAAGTTGTTTTGTTCTATAAATCATGCAGCGATCACAGCAGTGCTCCGATTGTTTTTCCATTCTGACCATTTTAGATAGTTAGGTGTCGAAAAATTACTTTTCGAGACGCCCTCGCATTAGCAGCAAACTGCATGCACGCTTTTTTGGGGAGGGGGAGAAATTACCATGGATGTTGCTGTACGTGCGTGTCATATGTATAGAAATAGTTTATATACCGGGTGTTGGGTCTAATACTCATCAGAGGTCGATTTGGGGGGGAAAGACTACTCGGAATTTGAGTTCCTCCGTGAGTTTAGTTGCTGTACAGCTAGCGAAGATGAGTTTCGACGAAATCCTCGATCTCACAGCTGTTTTTTTTTTTTTTTTAATTTTCAAATATGTGTACGTAAGATATATGAATAGTCCAAAATTGTAACGTAATCCTTCTTGCTATTATACTACAAACACAGTTCAATTGTAATTCCAAGTATATTATTTGTCCCCAAACGTGGGCTTAAGGGGGATACGAGTACAATCATGGAAAATAAAAAAAAATAAAAAAAAAAGTTGCAAACATATGTATACCAGGTATGATGTAGTGTACTTGCTGCTGAATAAAAATAATTAAAAAACTCAAAACATGAAACTGTCAGCTGTGTGAGATCGTATAAATCGTATATATGTACTTCGAAGTAAAAGCTCGTAAAAAAAAAGTCGAGTAAAACACAAAAACTGTGTTGGCCGGCTTTTTTACTCACTGATCCGACCTTTCACGCCCGCGATGAACCCTCGGCTCAGATTTGGGCGGCGGCCTCCGACCGCCCTCCCATGAGGGGAAGGCGCGGGCGTTGGCCTGGCGCCGGAGAGGATGGACCGGGGGCAGGGCCAGGGCCCGGACCAGGGGCTGGCGGAGGACGTTGGGCTGGGGAACGCACCCATGCGCACAGGTCGGTCTGGAGTCTGGGGCTGATATATTGAGGGTTTGTTGGTTGGCTGGTTGGCTTCGTAGTTGTTTGGTTTATTGACTGGGTGATGCAGTAGTAGAAGGAGGAGTAGGAGTAGGGTAGTATTAGTAATAATAGTAGTATAGTAGCAGTAGTAGTAGTAGTAGGAGTAGGAGAAGGAGTAGCAGTAGTAGCAGTAGTAGTAGTAGTAGTAGTAGTAGTAGTAGTAGTAGTAGTAGTAGTAGTAGTAGTAGTAGTAGCAGTGTTGGTATTAAAGCAGTATCTGGTATACACAATCACGCACATCTTCTGGTAGGTAAGATCGAGGTCCCCTGTCACGGTACTGTCAGGCTGAGGCGGTGCGGAATTTTAAGTCAGGAAGGACCACCTGCTATTGTCAATGACAGCATTATCATTATGAGCAGTAGCTGTACGAAGTAGCGTTTCAAGATTCGATCGCCCCTGTTTTGGGTATACCAGTACCTCTCTTTCTTACGTATATTTGTGGTTAGGCCTTTTTTTTCTTTTCTTTTTCGCGCATCCCTAAATATCGACTGATTTAACGCTGCGCTCTGACCCTGTATATCACGTCCCCCTTGCTGCTGCTGCTGCTGCTGGTGCTGCTGCTGTTGCTATTGTTGATTTTGCTGGTTTGACAGGCGTGAGAGCGAGGAAGACCTGTGGGACGATGTTGGCGGAGGCGGGGTGACGGGGGAAACTACGGGTGGTCTCCACGGTGTCGAAGGTGATTTTGTGGGATTCTTTATTTGGGTCGGACGGAATGGTATACCACAGCTCTTTTATTGTGCCCTTTCCTTGCGTACTGGTATGCACTGCGGTGTGCACCTACAGTACAGGACACCTATTAATAATAAGAAACAGGAAACATGGTCCAGGCTGGACTTCTCATTTGAGAGAAGGGTGTTTTCTACACTAATTTCAAGATAACGAATCCCGAATTTCTTGTTTTTCTCTTAATATCAACCTCTTTATTATTAGGTGTCGTGTATTGTATTGTTTTTGTACATATAAATATGTACTTGTTTGTTTTCTTCCATCGAGACGCTTTTTTTGGTTCAGCCTGATTTTGTTACCACGGGCTAGACTTCAGGGTACAGAGTAGTATACAACGCGGTTAGAATAAGGCAGCCACTCGATATAGGGCGGCTGAAATCGGTTGGCACGGCGGTAACTGCAGTAGTGAGACCTATATAAGGCGGTTAGAATAAGGTGGCCACTCGATATATAGAGGGCGGTTGGAATCGGTTGGCACAGACGGTAACACTGAAGACAACTGCCTACGTGCTCGTATACGAATAGGGCGGCCTCTCGACTCAGGGCGGCCGAAATTACTTCATTGGCACTACAGCAGTAGTATACCACCGCACCTGGCCCTTTCGGGGGCCAGGTCAGGTCAACATGCTCAAGTCTCCGAGGTGGTAGCAGCAGGGGCTGATGCTGTCGAGGGGGCATGGAGGAAATTGGCACACGACACGAGGCGGAACGTGGATGTGGGGAGGGCTTTTAGCTTTATCTTTACCCATCCGCCGAAGGGTGAAAAAAAAAAGAAGGGAAAAGCCTTATATAGGCCCCACTACTACTCTTGTAATCAGAGTTAGCCCGTTTAGGGACCGCACTCCCGTTTTTATGTGCAACTTGATTGGAATTAGCGTGAAAATTGTGTCTCTGTACAAAATAGTTCAGTACTGAGAAGGATAAAAATGATGTTAGAACATCATCATCATCATCATCATCATCATCGTGGTCATCATCATGTGATCATCACCATCGCCGTGATAATCACCATCGTCATCATCATCATCATCCTCATCACTCTTGCCTTGTTTCCTTGCTTGGAAAACACGCATGTGTACGTACACAGGTATGAACTTGCTCCACATGGCCCAGGCGTCGGACAAGTTTCAGGAGCAGATGGACTCCATGGCGCGCCGCATGGTGAGACAGAGGACAGAGGGAGAAGAGGCAGAGAAGACGTGGTTGTTGTCGTGATTGCAAGTTGCCCCTGAGTTATTTACCAACTTTCTGGACATAAATATAAGCACCGTTTAGTTTAGTCTTGATAGCAATGCCTATGGCGGAGGACCATAGTAATTAGGACCAAATATTGTTAGTAAAAATAGGGATATATGTAAGTCTTACCTGGTATGTGTTTACGGTAGGTCCCCGTAGTAGATGTCTCTTATGCTTTCGGTCCAGAGTGGTCTACAAGAGCAGTGTAAAACCCCCTTTTACGTTCATATGAAATCCTAGGTACCTGGTAGTAATAGTAACGTACAAGGTTCCCCTCCGGGACGTGCCTAGGGGAGTGGCGCAAGGACAAATCGAGAATCTACTATTAATACAACAACATGCGATATTGTATCATACGCATATCATATTGTATACGTACTGGTATTACATAAATACGACGTTGTGAAATATCTGCGTATTACTGCTGTACAAATATTATTTTAAAAACTGCACCTGCATTTTTGGGGATAAAACATACTCGGAAATATGATGAAACCATTACTACTATTGACTCGATCGTTCTCAGAGATTTTGTTAATGACCCCGCCAAACATTTTATCATATTTGTCAATAGTTTATTGTTGTGGCGCTCAAGGTATGGAAGGTCTATGACACACAGCACACACCGCACACGCACGCACACGTGACACATGGGACACAGCAGACAAGTGATTCCGTAAGCAGACAGTAGTGGTGGGGTAGTATTTTATTTTTGGGCAGAAAGAAGTAGAAAAGGATGCATCGAAGAAGGGCTGAAAATTCTCGAGACCACGACCATGCCTTAAACTAACGTAAGAAATCCACTTGGTTTGTGTTTGCTCGTTTGACTATATATATATGTGGGGATCTGGGTATATCGTGTGCCCAGAACATCCAAAAAATTATTATTAACTCTATTTCATGTAGCGAAATAATAAAATTGGAATCGATCTACAGTAATTATTTTTTGTTTTTGCCCAGATTGCACCCCGCACCTGAAAAATAAATAATTAAAACATCAAAAAATGATTTGCCGGCAAAATACAGTATAGCAAGTAAGTAATTATTTGTCGCAGCTTGCGCCAGATGCACGAACAGCAGCCGCAACATAACTCCATGCAAGCAGCAGGCAGGCGCAGGCAGCAGATGAGAAAGAAAGAGAGAGAGGTGTGGTGGTGATTGCTAATGACGGATGCAAGCCTCCGATGAAACAACGCATAATAGCCACAGCAGTACACGGTGGACCCAGCCACAGTATGTCATGCTGCTTGTGCTTCTAGACGGGCTGTGACGCTCGTTTGTGTTTGGCTGGCATATATCGTCTGATGTCTGTAAGATTTCTGAAGTGAGCTTCAGGAAAGTAAACACAAAATAATATATGTACGTACGACAGTTGAGGTAGTACTCTCCTATTTATCCAAAGCGACACATTACAATGTTCAGGCCAAAAGTGAGAAGGTGGGTGCCAGTCACACATATCAAGGCACAAACAGAAAGGTAGAATGGTGGATTACGGACCGCTTGCTCCCGATAAAAATACAGCTAGCCACAGGGCAGTACAGCGCTAGATGGTGTATCACCCACGCACGGTGTTACCATGCTGACTGTAGTTTATGCAGAGTTAGTACGTTGTGCTCGCGCCCATCCTTGGCCAATGTTCTGTTTCTAGACCTGTCTGTGGTATACGATTATGTCTGCGCTCTGCCTGTGTGTGCGCATAGACCAGAGCTCGTGAAATCAGGGCAACAACAGACATTTATCGTATTATTTAACTGGGCACGTACGTACAAAAAAAAGGGCTCAAGCAGAAGAACACAGGGAAATCGCTTAATCACTCCCGCGGAAAAAAAAACTTTGAAGCGCCCGCCACGAGAGCTAGATGCTTCGGTATCGGAAGTCAAACGCTCGACGCAAATGTGTCCGGCCGGGCCGCCGTGTTCGGGGGTACTTTAGCGTTTTGGCCGAAAAGTAGCTCAGTGCGAGAGAGAAAGTTGCGAATAAGTGCGAAAATTTCACAAACATAAACTAATACATACAAGGGCTCACCACTTCGGGGAGCTGGGTGTTCCGCCGCGGTGAACCAAGCTGCGCGCAACGTCCCACGGAAAAACCGACCTATCGCCAAGTCCAGGCTGTAATTGTAGAAAGGGGGGTATAACGAATAATCGGCCTTCAGGCGATTATCGTTAGTAAAACGGATTTTTTGCTAATGTAGCGCATACTTTAAAATTTATAATTTGAAATTGGCGTTATACAACATAAAACATGTTATTTTTTTATCAAAGCTGAAACGCAGCGATGTCTAATTTAGCTTGAGTTTAAGGCGGAAGACTTGTCATTTCTCCATAGTTTGTTGAAAAATAATCAGCGGATCGGCGAAACTGTCCAGTTGTTTTTTCGTGACATAATATTTGTTCGGTAGATATTGGCGGTGTTGATACCACAGCGAGCAATAGTATGTCGGTTCCATCGGGTATTGCGACAGCAAACAGCAGAAAAAATACAGATCGGCATTTCGTACCAGCAAATACAGTACCTAAGTAATACAGGGCAGCAGGCAAAGAGGAGTACAGGAAGCAGTACAAAAGCAGTAGCAGCGGGCAGTGATAGCAAAGTAGCAGGCAACACAAAGCGGAAGGACTACTAATTGTAGTATCTATGTACCTACAGCAAGCAGCAGCACCACCACAATACTGCTGCGACACAGCAGTTAACGTTCAGAGTAGTAGCAGCGCATTTCTGCCTTCATTCAGCCGAAGCAGCAAAGCGGTACAGCTACGAGTAGGCAGCTGAGGCTACTTAAATAACTATACTCGTCGATGGTAAAGCGGCCCCCCCCGGCCGCCACAAAATTTTTTTTTTTCCCCCCCCCCCCCCGCCGCCGTCAAGCGAAATAAAGCACAAGGTTTCTTGTGGTGTATCGTAACATCCATATAAAAATCCATCATTGTGTATAGGCCAGAGCGGGCGCGATATACTAGGGCGGACAGAAAAACAAATAGCAGTAGCGTATGTTTGGGAGCGGTGGGTACGTACTAATAAGGTGCAAGAGGTTGTTCCACTATGAAAAATATCCTATCCGGTCGCCGGCATCTATGCGTAGCCCTTGTATCATAGCCGCCTAACAAAAGTAGGGAAAACAAGTAGGGGCAGCACAGCAGTAGTCCCCATCCACAGACATGACAGGACTCAACCGCGTACCAACCTACCCACCAGAGCATCCACCCCACCCACCCACCACCCACCCAACAACCCGCCCACACATCACGTGCTCTAACAGTACAGCAATACAGTAGTACGTACTGTAGGTGAGAAGCAGTGCTGCTGTATTGAACTGGCGGGCAAAGGTAATACGTAGAAAACAAACCAGGGACAGAGCAGACACGGCAGCACTCAACCACGTACGAACCCACCCACCCAAACACCCACCCACCCACCAACTCACCCACACACCATGTGCTGCAGCAGTACAGCAGTACGTAAGTGGGGATAAAACTTTCGATCGATCGCACAACAGGATTAAGGGTACTGACAGGCCGCAAGCAGCGGAATGAAGCAGCAGCACTCTGCAGTAGTAGTACCAACTTTGAGTATATTATTGCGGCTGCTAGATGTTGTTTCATGCCTGGTACGTATGATATATCGTACTCATCGAGGACGTACTGCAGTACATACCTTTCACCTGGTATATACGTTGATACGTCTCATGTGTACATACCAACCTGGTTGGCAATGCTACGACCGTCTGGGTATTGACACATACACCAAACGGTTCTTACATTTCCGGACAAATTATATCAGACTCCATGATGAGGTGAGCTCGTTCTTTCTGTTCAAGCCCGATCATTATGTTCAGCAGCACCACGATGCCCCACCTAACAGACCATACCGCCGCAATACAGCAGAGCGAGAGCAAGAAGCAGCACCACTCGGTAGCATAACACCACTACGAGCATGGCGCTGCTGCTGCTGTGGTTGTATCTGTTGCAGAGGACGCATGATACGGACCAGGTATACCTGGTACCTGCGACGTACTACTGTACACTTGCCAAAATGCTCGGAAATATTACGAACGTTTGGATCTGAAAATATATACGAAACGTTTCATATATTTTCGGACAAATTGGTACGGAAAAAACCTCGGTGCGGTGAGAACGCTCATTTCGTAGTAGGCACACCTGATGCAGCAGCATGCTCGTGGCCCCCCGTCATAACCATACGACTGCACAACGTCAGAGATGCTGTCGCGTCGCTGCTGTTGCTGCATGCGTGCAGATGTTCGATGCCGCTCGATGTGCACGTCGGTGTGCCCTCCTTTGTCCGTCGTGTTGATGCCGACGCGGCAAAATCACCTTTCAAATTTCAAATCTGCCGCCGAGACCGGGTTTCACGTTGCCCTGCTCGGCTCGGCCGAGTGGGACGGGGTACCCCGTAAAACCGACTCTTTTTTTTCGGCTTCGCGAGCGCCCCGCGCGGGCCACGGGCCCCGGGCGAGGGCGAGGCCCGGGGGGCGCGCTCCCCGGTCGATCCCCCGGCCGCCGACCCGAGCGGCGGCGAGATCGGCCGCGAGGGCCGAGCGCGAAAACGCGCCGCCGGGCAAAAAAATCACAATCCTACTTTGTTATATTCTTTATTTAAGAACTGCCACCAAAGCAACCCTCGCGTTTTGGGTGACAAAACGATCGTCTACAATCGTTAAAAAATAATCTATAAATACGTTTCCAATCATCAAATCTCAAAAAAAAAAAAACGGTTGACGGGGGGTTTGGTGGAACGATGGGAGACAATTTGCTTGTTCAATGTTACCCGGGTGGCGTGGTTGTCGGTTGGAATGAGGTGGGGGTTGCCGTCTTTTTGCGGGTGGGTGGGTGAGGTCGGGTTGCAACCGTGCGCACGTCTGGGTGCAGTTACGGAGCGCAACGCGCTCCTTCTACCTCGATAAAGTGATCCTTCCCGTCTGGTGTGGCAAAGATAGGGGAGGATGGCGATAGCCTGGCGGAGTACAACTTACCGCTTTTCGTTGATGGGATTGGGAGTAGATGGGTTGACACACGCACGACGTCTTGCTATGGTGAAAATGACTACTGTATACCCTTTTTTGGCTGAAACGTTTTCTGAATGACGGGGGGGGGGGCTCCTTAGGGCCCTTATTAACGAGATAAAATAAATCAATTTGGAAAAAAAAATACAAAATCCGCTTTTCATTGGTCAAACCCGCACCAACCACAAGATTAGATACCCTGAGTATCTAATCTTGTGGTGCTGTGCGTGTGTTGACCAATGAAAAGCGGATTTTTTTTTTTTTCCAAATTGAATTTTTTTATCTTCGTTAAAACGGGCCCTAACCCCTTAAGAACTGGCCCAACGTATTTGGGGACAAACTACTTGGAATCAGTGTGGAACACGTTTTTTCAGTCCTGAATGGGTTATAACCTAAAATCGTCGGGATTTCGTTCATGTGTTGGCAATTTTGTTCTTGTATACATAGGATTGTTCATCGAATACGTACGTACACGTACACCACTCTGTCCCGAAATATAAGCACCGTTTTGATTGAATAGTAATGTACAAAAGGTGCTTATATTTCATATATATAACCCAAAATGGTCGGGATTTCGTTCATGTGTTGCAATATATTTTTATTGTATACATGGGATTGTTCATCGGATACGTACGTATACGTATACCACTCTGTCCCGAAATATAAACACCTTTTTGATTGAATAGTAATGTGCAAAAGGTGCTTATATTTCGGGACAGATTGGTAGCATTTTTAGTTTACTTTAACCCCTTAAGAACTGGTCCCACGAATTTGGGGACAAACTACTTGGAATTAGTGTGGGGCATTTTTTTTCAGTTCTGAATGGGTTAAAAAAAAAAAAAAAAAAACCAGTTTTTGGGTGGGGTATGGAGCTCCTCAAGTGACCACCCTCAAAAAAAAAAACATGATGCTCCTCTACCGTCGCTTGCGTCACATGCTGTGTCTGCTGTGTATTATTTGAATGCAGCAGTGGGTCCCTCTATAGTGACGGTATGCGCCAGCCAACCAACAATACCGGCACTATTTATAGCGGCAACCGGCACTACTCCTTCGCACACTGCTGTCACACTGGTTGATCCCATCTATGCCATGCGATTTCGCCAGCACTATAGCGGCCAACCGGCACAAAAGAGGGGCCGCTACGGCTGTGTAACCAAACCTCACAAGCTCGCTCGAAAAGTACAGATCACAGCCAGGCAACAGACAAGACAGACAGACCCAATCAGCGTTTGTTTAAGGCTAGTCGTGTCCGTGTCGTGCATTCTGTGTGTGAACCTTAGCGTCGAATAACTAGTGTGTCGGCTATTGCTGTAGGTGTGAGCCCAAACGCAACAGCAGAAAGAAAGAAAGTTAAGGGGCGCTAAACAAGAAAGACGAAAGGTAAAGAGAGGGTGAGAGAAAAGGGACGATTTTCCAAGCTAGATATACAACGATGCCTGAGTTGCTTGTACAAGCTTATAATTTATTTTATTTTCCGACTGTTCTCGCTCTCTTGTGTCTCCCTCCCTATGACGACCTTGTACCGCAAAGGCGCAATCTGCCGACCTGACGGCAACTAACGGCGAAATCCGGGGACGCGAGCGAAACGTCCCCGCTTTACTCAACAACCCCCCCCCCCCCGACCTCCCTACCTCCCTCTCTGTTTCTGCCTCTGCTAGGAGGGCGTGGAGCTTCACGAGCAGCAGGAGGAGGCGAAGCGCAAAGCTAGGGATGAGGAGTTCCAGCGCAGGCGGCACCCCCAGCAGACGCCGCCGCCCCAGGTCCAGGCCCAGCCCCAAGCCCAGCCCGCGGCGCCCCAGGCCGCGCTTCCTGCAGCTGCTGCTGCTGCTCCGCCTTCCTCTCCGCCCGCTTCTCAACAGCTGCGGCAGCAGCAGCATCAGCAGCAAGAGCAAGGGATGGACACACAAATGTCGCCGCTACCTGCGCTTGCTACGGCGGGATCGCCCTCTCAGCAACAGATGCAGCAAATGCAGCAACAGCAGCAACAGCAGCTGCAGCAAATGCAGCAGATGCAGCAGCAGATGCAGATGCAGCAGCAGCAACAGCAGCAGCAGTTGCAGCGGGGGCAGAGTGAACGGTCCCTGAGGCAGCTAGGCGGCACGGATACGTATGAGGGGGCGTCCAGGGTAGGCTTGCAGCGGAGCGTGTCGTCGGCGGAGCATTCCGGTGGGGACGGTGGCGGTGGTGATGCTACCCCTTCCAACCAGGTGAGGAGAGGAGTTTTTTTTTTTTTTTGTGAGACGAGTAACCAACCAAGGTTGTAAGACGTATTTTTTCAAAGAGTCCAAAAAAAGTGAAAAAAAAATGATGTCCAGAACTTCGGTCAGAATCGAAAACGACCCAAAACTGGGCGAGTTGGCCGTTCTTACACTAATTTCAAGATAAAAAGCTCGGATGAACAAAAATCGGGAACAAAAATGTGTTTTTTGTTTTGTTTTGTTTTGTCCGATACGATACCAGGTATCGCTACGTATGGTATTTTTGTTTGACAGTCGTATTTTTGTTTTGTTTTGCATTTCTTTTATTTTGCTTTTGGTTCTTACATTTCCTTTCTTCTTCTTTCTTCTTCCTTCCTTCTTCCTTCCTCCTTCTGCTTTCTTCCTTTTTCCTTCTTCTTAGACCCCGCAAGAGTCGTATTTTTGTTTTGTTTTGCATTTCTTTCATTTTGCTTTTGGTTCTTACATTTCCTTTCTTCTTTCTTCTTTCTTCCTTCTTCCTTCTCCGTTCTGCTTTCTTCCTTCTTCCTTCTTCTTAGACCCCGCAAGAGCCGTGGGCCATGGCGCCGCGCGGTACCGCCACCAACGCCGCCGCCGCCGCGTCCACTGGTGTCAGCACCACCTCAGCCGCCCGCCGGTCCAGCATCCTCGCGGACCTCGGCATCATCCCTCAAGACACGGGGGGAGGCGCCGGCGGGGCGGCGGGGTCCGCTCCAGGGGAGGCGGGGGGGGCGAGAGAAACCGGGGACGCTCAGTACGCGCACGAGATGGTGAGTAGAAGGGCTGAGGATGGTTGGAAGAGTTGGGGTTGGGCGAGGGGAGCTGGGATGTAGGGGGGGGGGGGGGGGGTGCGAGGGATGGGGGGAGATGGTGGAGAGTGGTCGGGGGTCCATGGCGATGGCCGTATGGTCATCACCATGGACCATGGGAGGTTTAGGAGAGGGGGAGGGTTGGTTGGTTGTTGTGTTCGCGACTGGCCTGTGAAACGAAGCGGTAGGCGGGCGCGCGGCGGCCGGCGCCCCCTCCCCCGGGGTCAACTGGCCAAGCGTGGCAAACAAGCTACAAGCGCGGACCTCCCCCCCCCCCCGGTATTGAGTTTAATGTGTGAAGGCTGCGCCGCGGTTTTGGGTCTTGCTTTGTTTTATGTTTTGTGGTGATGTCTGCTACTACTACAGTATATATTTTATGTACGTATATATCTTTCGCGCTTGCTTTTGATTTCTTGTCTTTCTTGCTCACCTGTTTTTTTGTTGTTTTTGTTACTCTGCCCGTCTTGTATGTGATTCCTGTCTTGGTTTGTCGTCTTTGCTTTTTTTTTTTGCACTCATTTTGTTATCGTTTTTCGCTGTTTTTAACTTGTGTGTTGTCCTCTTTCTTTCTTTCTTTCTTTCTTGCGTTTTACCTTTTGGTGAAGTTAGTTACTGCTGTGTGTTCTGTGGTCTCACAATGTGATCCCTGATGTTCATGTTTTGGTTCGTTGTCCCGTCGATGTGCGCAAACAATTGCAGCAGCAGGTGCAGCAACGGCAACAACAGCAACAACAACAGCAGCAGCAACAACAACAGCAGCAGCAACAACAACAGCAGCAACAGCAACAAGGGAGGAGGGACTCGGGTGCCGACCTCCTGTCCATGCTGCACGAGCAGTCGGCTCTTCACGGCCAGCCCCCTCCCCCGCCCACACAACAATCGCTGCAGCAGCAGCAGCAACAACAGCAACAGCAGCATGAGATTTTGCAGCGCCGTCTTCAAGCCCAGCAGCACGATATGCAAGTCAAGGCTGGCATCTTGCAGAAGCAGCAGACGCAGCAGCTCGCCCAGCAGCAGCAGCAGCACGCGGAGCAGCGAACCAGGGAGCACTTGCTCGAGCAGGGCCAACAGCAGCAGCAGGTGGGGGTTGGGGAAGCGATGCTGCCGAGGGGGGGGACCCGGAAGTGTTTTTAGTGCTGATGAAATTCTAAATATTTTTCGTTTTTTGTTTTGTTCTTTACTATCGTAGGCACCAGGGTTTATTTAAAACCTGGTACATACGGTACTATGTTACAAGTTTTTTTTCCTTCATTTTCTTTTCGTTTTTCTTTCTGTGTTTCTCGTTTCTCGTATGTTTTACCGCCCTTAATTTGCTTTTGTTTTTATTGTTTTCTTCTTCTTCGTCCCTCGTTCGTTTTCCTTTCGACCATGCAGCGCTTACAGCGTGAGACGGAGGTTGCCCGGCTGCGGACGCTGCAGCAGCAGCAGCAACAGCAGCAGCGAGAGCTGTACCAGCAACAGCAGAGGGTACAACAGCAGGCACATCTGCTCCAGCAGCAGCAGCTCCAGAAGCAGCAAGCCCAGCAGCTGGCGGAGCAGCAGGCAAGAATCGTTGTATAGCCTAATAGCAGTATTGTTACGTTTTTGTTTTTGTTAATAAATGTTCCGGTACATTGGTAACACTTAAGCTATTACTTATGGAGTTGGGTAGCTTCTTGCCTTGCCCTTGCCTTGCCCTTGCCTTTCCCTTGCGTTGCCTCGCCTCGCCTCGCCTGGCCTCTTTGCTTATGTACGTGCCCCTGCAGCGCCCACCCCCGTCCGTGTTGCTATCACGCCTGAGTACCAGGTACGAAGTATGATAGTGCTTTACGTGCGAAGCGCGTGACAAAACCTAATGTACTTTTTTTTTTGGACCTTCACCGTCCATGACATTGTATCCCCCCCCCACCCGCCCTCTCCCTCCGTCTCCCCCCCTCCCTCCCCTCCCTCCCCTCTTGGTTATCTTTTTTTTTGTTATGTTTGTGTCGATGTACTGACGTGTCTGATGTGGTGGGCACGGGCGGCTGCGCTACGAATGGCCGCTGTTGTTGTTGTGATGACTTATGTGTATATATGTATGTGTGTTATGTGTATGATGTGTACCTGTTATGTGTACGTATGATGTGTACCTGTGTTTTATTTTTGTGCTCCGTCTATGTTTATGCGTGTATGTTTATTTGTGCCCTGTGTTTTTTTGTTTTTTTTTGTGTGTCAATCAATGTGGGTTGTGGTTTTGTGGTGTTGTGCTGTTGATGTTTTGTGGTGTCTTGATGTACGTTGGCGGGTCGGGTTTGGTGGCGTATATGTTGGTGTTTCGGATTTGGCGGGTTTTATTTTTTTGTGTTGCAGCGCCAAGTTCAGCAGGCCGCGAGGCACCTCGCTCTGATGCAGGAAGCCGAACTGCAGGTGAGATGTTGTACTCGCAGCCAGATGATTGATGCGATACGATACGATACGGCCCCTTTGCTGCTCATACATTCATTCGTGCCCGGCCTTGACAGGGCCTTGTAAACACCGCCAGTGTTGTGGTTTTTGCTTTCGCCTTTGTGTGAGCCGGTGTAGGTGATGTGTCGGGGGTGGTGCAGGTGGTGTTGGTGGTGTCGGTGTTGGGTTGGTGCTGCTGTTGCGATTTTTTTCGTGGAGGTAAACGTTTTTCGTATCGCAAAAAAAAAAAAGTCACCAAAGAAATGGTATACTGCTGTACGTGCTGCTTTGCTAAATAGCGTGTGTATCTCGTGCCTGTCGTACATGGCATTGCGTTGTCTACTCTGCTTATTGCATTACAGTGTAGTAGTATCTCTGCTGTGTCGTTGTTTTTGTGACCGCAGAGCTTGTACCTCTCGAGGGCGAAGAATCGGCACGGACACTGGGTGTGTGAGCTGGATGTCCACGGGACAGAAAGAACGGTTCAATGTGAAGGAACACACGCTACTACTTGTATACTGACGGTACTACTAGCCCCCCCCCTGTACTCTACTGCTGGAGTTGTTGCTGGTGTTGTCGATGGTGGTGGTGGTGGTGGTGTAGGTGTTGTTGCCGCTAGGTTGCCCTATACGTACGAAGGCTGCGTATGTTTCCGCTCCCCTCCTTTCCTTCGACGAGATGTCAGTCTACCCCCCAAGCCTGCTCCCAACTAACCAACCGAATCGCATTTGCGCGCGTTTGCCTGTGCGTGCGTGCGCGCGTGCTTGCCCGTTTTTGTCTTGCGCGTGTGCCCCCCCCCCCCCCCCCCCCCCTACCCTTTCTCCTCCGCTTTCTCCTCTTACTCCTCCTTCTCCACCTCCCCGTTTTCGTCCTTCTCGTTTCTGCGTGACCTCTTGGTGGTGTCGGTCATGGGTTTCCACTTTTTGGTTTGGTGGCGTTTTTTTGTTGTTGCAGGAGCGACAGCGTCGCGCGCACGAGCAACAGCAGTTGCAGAGGGAGCAGCAGAAGGAGCGGGAGGCGAGGGTGGCAGCCGTCGCAGCACGGGAGCAGCAGCAGCAACAGCAGCAACAGCAGCTGCTGCTCCAGCAACAGCAGCAGCAGCAGCAGAGGCGGAGGCAGCAGGTGTTCGAGCAGCAGCAACGCGCGGAAGCCGTCCGAGCCGAGATGCAGCCCCAGCAAGGCCAAGCGCAGGCGCAAGCACAGCAGCAGCAGCACGCTCCTGCGCAGCAACAGCAACAGCAGCAACATGCTCCTACGCAACAGCAGTTGCAGCAGCAGCAACAGCAACAGCAGCTAGTAGAGCAGCAGCGGCAGCAACAGCTTGCACAGCTTCATCGCATGCAGCAGCAGCAGCAACAGCAGCAGCAGCTGCAACAGCAGCAGGCAGCGGCGGTGGTGGCGGCGGCAGAGGCGGCTAGCGAGGCGGCCGCGGCTAGGGAGGCAGCGGAAGGGGCGGCAGCAGTTTCGGCGGCGGCGGCTGCTTCAGCAGCGTTGTGGTTCTATCTGGACCCGCAGAGCCGTATCCAGGGCCCTTTTGAGGGGACAGAGATGCGTCAGTGGCTCGAGGCAGGGTACTTTCAGGTACGCTGCTGCCCCTGAGCGTGTACACATTTTTGGCGGGAGATACACGAGGGGCCGACTGCTCCCCCCACCCCTACCCTCGACCCCTGCCCCTAATTACCCCGGCTACCGCTATCGCACCCCCCACCCAGATGCGACTCTCACCCCTCCGTGTGACGGTAGTGACTTGGAGGTGCCTTCTTGAATTTCCCTCCACCCCCACCCATCCCATCCTATATCCTATCCCACCCTACGCATTATCGTGTGTGCGATCGCATGGCGGCGACACGGTATTGTACCACAGGTGCGCAGTCTTTACCGAATACCAGGGTATCTGACTGGAAACAACGCGAGTGCAGTTGGCGGGACCCCACCTGACCCCATTCCATGCCATCCAATCCCAGCTGACCCCACCCCAATCTCATCCCATCCCATCTCAGCTGACCCCACCCCATCCCGTCCCATCCCAACCGATCCCTTCCCATTACATCCCATCCGAGCTGACCCCGTCCCATTTTAGCTGACCCGTCCCCATCCCATCCCATCCCAGCTGACCCAACCCCATCCCATCGCGTCCCAACCGATCCCATCCATTCCATCCCATCCGAGCTAACCCCGTCCCATCCCGTCCCATTTTAGCTGACCCGACCCCGTCCCGTCCCATTTTGGCTGACCCGACCCCGTCCCATCCCATCCCAACCTGCCCTTTCATTGTGATTTGTTGCGGTTTTTCCCCTCCAGCCTAATCTACCCGTGCGGCGCGGCTCGAACGGGGATTTTGTAGCGTTGGAGAGGCTTTTCCCGGGAGAAGGAGCGGCCACGGCTTTCTTGGAGGCACCTCCCAGTCAGTATCGTCACGAGGGGGTGAGACGCGTCTGGGTGGGGGGTGCGGTAGCGGTAGCGGGGGTAGGAGTTGGGGGTGGGGGAGGGGGAGGGGGCGGGGGAGGCATGATGCAGCAGCAGCAGCTACCGCGCGGTTACCACTACCACCACGCTCAAGAAGAAGGACCCGCTTCCTCCTCCTACTCGCCTCCTCCTCTGCCTTTTCCATTTCCTCCTCCCACTTCTACTAGTGGTGCTCGGCGGTACGAGTACCATCTGGATGGGTGAACGCAAGAAGAATAGTACCCACACCCACCAACCCACCAACCCACGAGAATCAAAACTAAGCAGTGACTTTGTGAAGGAGCTGTTCTCCGCTCGTTGCCTTCTTTTTCGTTTTCCTCGACAACGATGACGATGGTGACACGGTTCCTGTCATCGCTGTCCCAGTACCCTATAGCCCATCTACCCTATAGCCCCCCCCCCCCCCCCCCCCCCCCCCCCCCCCCCCCCCCCCCCCCCCCCCCCCCCCCCCCCGCCCGCTGTCGCCACCTTAGCCCTAGAATGTTCGTTTTTTATAAACATTTTTCTCTCAATTATGAATATCCCCAAGAGCTTGTTTAGGAGGGTATCGTGTATACTCTGCGGGCATCCGGGTATCTACCCGAGTATGACCTGCACAACTACCCGGTTGGTTTGGTAATCGGGTACCCCAGAGTATAAACCCAGGTACTCCGGAGTATGAAAATGTGTATACTTGAGTACCCCAGATTGTATACTCGGGTACCCCAGAGTATATACCGAGTACCTCGGAGTTTATGCCCGGGTACCCCATAGTATGTTCCCGGGTACTCCAAAGTTGTACCCGGATACCCCAGAGTGTGTTACTGGGTACTCCAAAGTTGTACCCGGGTACCCTAGAGTATATACCCGGATACCCCAGAGTATATACCCAGGTACCCCAGAGTATATACCCGAGTATCCCAGATTTTATGCCCGGGTACCCCAGAGTATATACCCGGGTACTCCAAATTTTGTACCCGGGTACTCCAGAGTATATACCCGGGTACCCCAGAGTATATACCCGGGTACCCAGAGTATACACCCGGGTACTCCAAAGTTTGTTCCCGGTACCCCCAGAGTATACCCTACTAAACACACCCTTGGCACCATTCATATTGTGTCCATGTTGGTGTCCCGTCATTTTGTTTGAAGGGCGTTTGTGATGAGAGGTAGCGGAGGGATGTCTGGAGGGGGGGGGGGGATGTGACATGAAATGACGAGCACCGGGATTATTTATCGTGTTTTTTGTGTGCTTTTTGTGTGCTTTTTTGGGGGGGGTAGGGGTGACGGTGGTATGGCGCGGCGGTGCGGTCGGTTTGGCGTGGCGGCTTGCGGGGTGCCACCGCACCCCTCACATACGTAGTGTGTTGTGGTGTGATGTGTGCAATACAGTGGTGTGGTGCTGTGTGGTGCGGTGCGGCGTAGTGTGGTGTGGCGTGGTGCAGTGTGATGTGACTTCATTTCATGTTGCCATCGATTTGGGCCCAACCTGATCGAGTCGGACTGGCTTCGGTTGGATTCTGATTGGATTCGATTGGGTTGTGGACCAACTTTGATGAGGCCATCTCCGTTTGGGAATGGGTTTTTGGTTGGATTAAGCCATCTTGATTGGATTTGGTTGGGTTGGGTTTGGTTAGGCTTTGACCAACTTTATTCGATTGGAACAACTCGAGTGGATTGGAGCAACTTAATAAGATTGGAACAACTTGACTTGAATATATGGGATTGGGTTGGATGTATAGGTGGTGGGCGGCGGTGTTGTTTTCAGGTGCTCTGGCATCCCGAGGCTATCTTAAAGAGGGGGGAGGTGTGGGGCACACGCTGTGCCTGCTGTTATGTAGAGAGATAGAGAGGGAGGGAGGTCGTAGATGGGTGCTTCTGGCTCGCTTCTAGCGACGCGCGATTTGACTAGACGCGCAGTTTGATTTTTGATTGCACGCGCAGTTTTTTTTTTTATTGGATTGGACACGCGCAGGTTGATTTTGTTGGACGCGCAGTTTGATTTGATCGGGTGCGCATTTTGATTTGATTGGATGCGCGGTTGCTCGTTGGGGGGGCGCGCGATATGATTGCACGAGCAATACAATTTGCATCAGTGGTAACGTTCAGCGCCGAAATGGTCGCATACATGTCGTAAATATAGAAGTGAAACTACGCAAACAGTCATAATTCATAGCAGGAAAGGGAGGAGGAGGAGGCGGTGGTGGTGTGGGGGGTGATGGGTTGAAACGTTGGAATCGTTTGGCTGGGTCGGACGGCTCGGAGAAACGAACCCCCTCCCTACCCCTATATCCCCTCCCCCCCCGCCCCCCCTCCCCCGACTCGCCTCCTTCTGCGACTGGGGAGGTTGTTTTGATGAGGATTTTGTGTTTTGCCGGTTCGTCTTTTGTGTTTTCTTTCACGGTTGCTGATTCTGTAGGTAATGTTTTTTTTCGTGTTTTGCGCTTTGCTTTGCTTTATTTTTACGTGTCGAGTCGAGAGGTTACTTGCTGCTTCTGTAGGTAAATATTTCCTGTTTCGTTTCGCTTTGCTTTGCTTTGTTTCATTTTGTTCTTGAGTTTTGTTTGTGTTTGTGTGATTTTCGTTTTGTTTTTTTTTGCTGTGTTTTGCCTTTCTCTACGCTCGTCGCTGAAATTGGCGGTCGAGCAGGCGGGCTGGAAAAAATGTCTTGCCTTTTTTCTTTTTCTTTTTTTTCCCTCCACCTTTTTGTACTCACCGGTTGGTGTCCCCCCGTGTCTCGGAGGGAGGAGGGGGTGCAGG
Organism: Saccharina japonica; assembly: GCA_008828725.1. Lineage (NCBI taxonomy): Eukaryota > Phaeophyceae > Laminariales > Laminariaceae > Saccharina > Saccharina japonica. Next base: position 47,068 of record MEHQ01002858.1, read on the forward strand.
CGTTTGCGCGATGAGGGTCGGGCGTCAGAGGGAACCCTCTACGAGCAGGGCTCTTTCCAACCGCACCAGGCAATGTGGGGGTCAACTGCTGGAGTTATATTATAGATTGGGATTATTTCTGCGGTATCATAGTAGATGGGTTTGACGTTGGTCGTGAGGCCTACAGTAGATGATGGCCTCGTTTGGGCTTTAATATGAGGACCGGTTGGTATTCTTATTAAATGTCTAAAGGTCCCTTACATTTCCGCCTAGAGCGGCACAGGGTAGACTGATTTTACCCGCGCATATTATTACACGCAACGATTACGCTCATGACTCTACTGCTTTGGGTTTTTTTTTTTTTTTTTTTTTTTTTTTTTTTGCTATGGACAGAAGCAGTATGTATGTGTACAGTACGTGTACGTAGCACGTGAGAGGTGTGCGGGTGCGGGTGGGGGTGGGGGTGCGTGTTTTGCTTTGTTGCCATGGTACCTGGTATATATATATATTTGCGTGTTACATTTTTTTTTTTCCAGGTTTTTGGACGTTTTTTTATGCGTTGTGTTTTCCGTGTGTAGCAGCGTTTCGTGTGTGTTTACGTTACGCGTGTTGCGTTTCGTTTCTAGCAGTGTTTCATGTGCTACATACGTTTTACGTGTTCCGTTTCGCGTGTTGCGTCTCAGGTGTTGCGTTTCACATGCTACCTGATACAGGTGTCAGCTGTTGCGTGTACGTAGCGTGTTACGTATGTTGTTACGCGTAACTTTACGTCTGACGTTTTACGCTTGGCGTGTCATGTGTCTTTACGTGGACGTATAGTATACGTTGCATTTTCATGGATATATAGGCGCGGAGGAATGGTACACACAAACAGGGGAGGATGGAAGGACGGCGGGGAGGGGGGGGGGGGGGGGGGGGGTGGTGGGGGGGTCGGAAGTAGATCGCGCGCGGAACAGGCTTGAAAAAAAAAAGGATGGTCTTTCTTGTCCCGTCCTTTTGTCCCTGTTGTGTGTCGCAGTCAGTAGTGGTGGCACAGTACAATGGTTGTATAGAGTGCGTTTTCGTTTTGGTCGCTCACGGCCTCACACATTTTTGGATAATGGGTTTGTTTCGTTCCGTTCTTTCGTCGGGTTTTCATTATGTTTCGTCCCCTTTGGTTTTACATTTGTTGCGTTGTTAATTTCGTGCGTTTTGGTTTTGATTTTGGTTCTTTTTGTTGGGGTCCGTTTTGCTCGTGACTCGTGAGTTGCTTCCACCCACGTGAGGCGGGTGGGCGGGGCAAACGTACGGACGTGCTTTTTTTTTCGTCTCTGTTGAATGACGGCTGTATACCTTTTGAGGTTACATATATATATATATACGTTTTGAGGGGTTTGCACGAAGATGACTGTTTCGGCGCTTTCGAGCTGAGGGGGTGGGGGATACGGTGGTGGGAAAGAACGACAGGTTACAAGGAAGGGGCCTCGCTGCTGTTGCTTCGCGAGTGTTTTTTTTTCCTGAGGCTGGTTTTTTGTGGGGGGAGGGGACAGGGGGGCAGAGGGAGAAACGATGTCGTTCGTATTTATACATACGTTTTAAACGCATACCTGGTATTTTACATGAAGGAGATTTTGTATTCAAATATGTAGCTGCTGTCCCTTGAGGGGGAGTGGGGGGGTGGGGGTACGCCGCGCAGTCACGGACACGGTTCGGTTCGTCCGGCCAAGACTCGTTTCGCGGTTCGCGTTTGTTGCGCCGCGTGATCTGTATGATCTGTGTGATCTGTACGATCTGTATGTGTTGTATGCGCCACGTAGCTTTTTTTTTGTTTTTTTGTTTTTCGCCGGACCGGACCTCTCCTTTTTTTTTCTCTTGTCGTTGTCGGATGTGGGGACACCGGGACACATCTTATTTTTTCCCCCAGCGGTTTTTGTCGAAGCTACAAAAAATAAAAAGAGACGTGTGACGCGGGACACGCGGTCGCGCCAAAAAAACAAACAAAACTTAACAAAGAGACTTTTAACAAAAACTAAAAACAACAAAAGGCAATACGAGGGGAGGCCCGAGTGCATATTTTTGTACGTTTGTGCGAGCAGCGTGGGTGTGTGCGTTCGTATATACGTGTGTGCACGCACCACTGCCCCTTTCCTCTCCGTATCTGTTTTGGTCATATACGCACCTACACCATTGCCCCGTTCCTCTCCCTACAAGGACTCTCCCGACGTCGTACAAGGGTATATTTGTTTTGTTTAATCGCCCACGGAACCCTCCCCTCCTCCTTTATAACCCTCTAAATACCCTGAACGCGTTTTTTAACGGTTGGAACGGAATACGCGTTTTTTTTTTGCGGTTGGAACACCGAAGATGCGCTGCGTACGGGTCATGCCACCACAGAGGGGGTTCAGTACCCTAAAAATGACCAGGTTCCTAACCTGAACTCTATGATAGGCAACACCCGAAAACCGTTTTTGGGGCAAAAGAACCATGTGTATACCAGCCTGGCGTTTTTTAGGCAAAATTACCATGTGTTTATCGTACCATCCTGGCTGGAAACATAATGACCGCTTGGTACTGACATCAGAGTCCAAACGTGGATGATATTTCCGGGCAGGAGGTGCGCGCAAGCAACCCTGTGGGCCCTATTCAGGCGTAGACACACCATTGAACACAATCGAAAACACACACAAGGGTGTTTCCAAAAATGGATTATCCCACCTACGTATATACCCATTTCGTGGGCTCTAATCTAAGTAGGCATATACCATATACCACGAAGAGGATCGAACAAGCACACGCACAACGGGGTTTCCAAATGTGGATTATCACAGCTATTTACCATCTCGTGGGCTTTAACTAGGCACGTACCACGAAAACGACCGAAAACACGCACAAAAGGGGTTTCCAAGAATGGATTATCGCAGCTGCCGTGTTTTGTTTATTTTTAGGAACACAGTGGGTGCGTGGGTACCCGACAA
>MEHQ01002858.1:55000-60755 GCA_008828725.1 Saccharina japonica
TTGGGGTTAAAAGGTTGTATGATATCATATATACGTAGCTCCTCAAGTGACCCCCCCCCCTCAGAAACAGCGTGGTTGCACCTCTCTCTGTCGTAGCGCGCTTCGAGTGTGGGTACCGTCGGGGGCGTGCTTGGTTTAGAGTCAAGTGGGGTGGGGGGCGGGGGGGGGGGGGGGTCCTCATTTCGGGCACGGCCGTAGTCATAATGACCATAGACCCTCGGGGGGGGGGGGGCATCATGACCAGGGTGTTGGTGTTGGTGTTGGTGTTGGTGTTGGTGTCGGTGTTGGTGTTGGTATCCTTTGTTGGCGGTGTTGGTGATGGTATCGGTGCTGGTATTACTTGTTGACTGTGTTGGTGTTGGTATAGGATGTTGGCGTGTTGGTATCGCTGTTGTTGGCGCTGCGAAAAGCTCCTGTCGGCGTCTGCGGAGGGTGCGGGGGTGGGTGCATTGATTGCTGTTGGTGCCTGGTGATCGTGGTCGGTGTTATACAGGTTGTACTGTTTTTTGTAAACCCCCCCTGTTAAAATTGCGTTCCTTGCTGAGTTTTTTGTTTTTGTTTATCCCTGTTTTCTGGTATGTATGTACGCTCGTCGGTTGTGGCTGTTGCCGAGCGCAGGAAGAGGAGAGCAGGCGCAGCCTTGAGATGGAGATGCAGCAGCGCCACCAGGCGTCCCTCCAGCTGCAGCAGCAGAAGCAGCAGCAGCAGCAACAGCAGCAGCAGCTTCTGGCGCAGCAGGCACAGGTGTGAAAGGAGCCGATGTGTCTCAAGCGATTGTCGTGTCGGTCATGGTACTGGTATGGTACCAGGGAATCTATTTTGATGTCCTCCCCGAGCATAACAATTAATTTAATAATTGCCAGGTTCCTGGTACCAGGTAATGCTTTCTACTGTCGTTACCTGCTCCGTACGTCGTGCCCCTTTTTTGATAATACTCGTAGGTTTTTCTTATTTTTTACAACACCGACCGTGACCCTACATTTATTTCGTTTTTTTTTTGTTTTGCCTTTTTTCGTTTTTTTGTTTTTTTAGATGTCTGGTCGTTCTGTTCATTTTTCAGTTTTCACCGTCGACAGTTTCGGCTTAATAAGTATTGTTTACACCCCCTCCCCTTTTTCTCGAAATGGATGGCCAAAGCACGAGGCCGAAAAACAAGACAACACCCTTCCCCTTTTCCGTTTCTCCTTATCCCCCTTTTGCTCGTTTTTTTGTTTGTTTGTTTGCTCCATTAGTTTGGTTATTTGTTCAATTGTTTGTTCGGCTAATAATATATTTGTTCGGCTTTGCTCTGTCCTCTGTTGGAACCTTTTTTTCTACCGGCTGTGTTTTGTGTCTTGGCTTACAATTTTGCTGAACACTCCTGGCGCTATCGTCCGTCGACGTCCTTGGAAGGTCCAGCAGAAGGCGAGCCAGGCGCAGCAGCAGCAGCGCTTGCAAGCTCAGCAGCTCCAGCAGCAGCAACAGCAACAACTTCAACAGCAGCAGCAAGAGCAGCGGGTAAGGGTGTACCTGTTGCCTAGCGCGCAGGGTGTCGGGAAGAGTGATTGCGACTCCGCGTCTCGCGTACATAAACACGGTACATAGAGCGCGCCCCGACCTTGGCCATCCCAACCCTCAACCAAACGGAACCCGCCCCACCCAACCCAACCCGATCTATTCCAACCCCACCCCAATCCCAACGCCAACTCCAACCCTAGCCCCAACCCTAACTCCAACCCAACCCAACCCAACCCAACCCAAATCCCAATCCCAATCCCAATCCTAATCCCAATCCCAACCCCACACCGCGTGTCCCATATGTATTATATTGTTTACCGCTGCTATTCCACGTATGCTGTATCTTTGTCTCTCACGTCCCAGAACTATCGATATAGCATGGCACCGCCACTTCGAGGGCAGGGCGGCAATTCCAACCCCGACTCAAACCCCCACCCCGCTCCTACTCCAGCCCCCAGCCCCCACCCCAATCCATTAGCCGTAACATCTTCCTCAACCCGCCTCCTGTCGTTTTTGTTTTTGTGTGTTGCTGCTTGGCGGGCAGGCGGCGGCGGAGGCGGCTCGCGCTCCCCCCGCGGACCCCACGCGCCCCCCCTCGCCCCTGGTCGGGCCCACCGGAGAGCCGTTGGAAAAGCCGGCGGCGGAGAAACTTCAGCCGGTACCGTTGGCGGCCGCGGCGAGCGCAATCCCCGCGGGCCTCAACCAGAAGGGCCGAAAGGTAACAATGCATATACTTCGTATACTATTAATACTGCTGTAGACTTAGGGTTAGGGTTATATACTGTAGAGTGCAGGAGATGCTGTTTTTTTTCAATACTGGTGTATAGTACGAGTATATAGTGTTTGTCGGACTTATATTAATAGTAGGTGCTAATACTGTAGTACTGGTGGAGTACGAGTACTGTTGTAGTATGATTTGTAGTGTTTCATATGATATGCCCGTGCGTACGTAGTCGTGGGGGTATCTTGTAGGTATACTTTGTATACATTTTTTTTTTTTTTTTTTAATTCCGGGTCTAGGTGTATTGTGTTAGTTATATAGCATAGACCACTGGCCTACTCAGTCACGTGACTAAGTAGGCCAGTGGTCTATGCTATATAACCAACAAAAGATATACTTTCGGGTTCGTTGAATCTCACCATGCTGCATTGATCTCCGGGGCACTCCCCTCGCCACGGACTAGTGTCCAGGGTCACACTATCATAACCATTCATATTGTCTCCAGCGCGCACGCTCGAAAAGAACAAATTATGAAATCGGTGGGAATCGAACCCCCGACCCTCCCTCGGGAATTACATAGCACTAACCACTGAACCACGTAGTCACGTGACTGCGGATGTGCAGTGGGTTCGAATCTCACCTTGCTTCATATTTGTTCTTTTCGAGCTTGTGTGCTGGAGACATTATGAATGGTTATTATAGTATATCCCTGGATGCTAGTACGTGGCGAGGGGAGTGCCCCGGAGATCAATGCAGCATGGTGAGATTCAACGAACCCGAAAGTATATATTTTGTTAGTTATATAGCATAGACCACTGGCCTACTCAGTCACGTGACTAAGTAGGCCAGTGGTCTATGCTATATAACCAACAAAGAAGATGAAGCAGGACGCGGCCAAGGTGGCGGCGGCGGCAGCGGCGGCGCAGCAACAGCAGCAGCAGGCGTGGGGCAACGCCGCGGCTGCGGGCCCCAAGAAGGGCTTGGCGGAGATACAGGTGCCTGCGCGCGGGGAGGGGAAGAGGGGGGGGGGGGGGGCGTGTACTTCATTTTCATGCATGGCCGTAGTCGTATGATCCATAGACCCTCGCATCCCTACAATCCGGGACGGACATGTCGAGTTTTCACCGACCAGGCAGACATTGCTAGCACCAAGCGCGAAGCGGTGTGGTGGGGGGGGGGGGGGTGTACTCGATAGTCATGCAGGCCGTAGTCGTATGACCATAGACCCTCGCATCCCTACAATGCCGGGACGGAGCGCGTTGGGTTTTCACCAACCAGGCAGACATTGCTTGCACCAAGCGCGAACGCCGTGAGGTATTGGGCGAGTCGCATGGAGGGTGAGCTGCATCCTGCTAAGAACCGCCTCTTGAGGCGGACTTGCATATGGACGACAGCTTCAATGAGTTAATTTAATTTCTGGTGTGGCCACTTCCGGAGACACGGGGAGTACTGGATCAGCAACATCACGGCGCCAGATCGAAAACAAACAACGTAACACATAGACCCCCAAAAAAAACGNGGGGGGAAGGGGGTTTTTTTTTTTTTTTTTTTTTTGGGTTGGGGGGGGGGGGGGGAGGGGTGATGTGGCTGGCAGCGATGGATGGGGATCTATCGAAAGTGGATTCTTCGATTGCTGTATCTGTGTTTGTTTGGTGTGGTGTGGTTGTTTGCTTTGTTGGTTGGTTGGTAGTCCGCGTGTTTTGTTTTGTTTTCGTTCGTTCCATCCTTGCCGACGTGCTAGTTTAAAAACTCACGAAAACGATACCATACCTCCCACCCCAACCACAGGCGGAAGAGGGCAAGCGCCAGGCGCAGAACGCTTTCCAGTCTCCCGGCCAGACGCAGGTGACGGTTGTGATCCACGAAAGTTTTACGCGTATCGTTTCTGGTATATACTTCGTATGTGCATAGTGATTTACGAGTAGGTGGCGGCGTACTGGTGTTGACATCCGTTACTGGTAGGTGTTAGTGCCATTGGTGGTGATAATGGTGATGGTGAAGGTGGTGGCCTTGGTGTTTTTGGTGCTGTTGGTGCTGTTTCTGGTGGTGGTGGTGGTGATGCTGTCGTTCTTATTCCTGACTTGTTGATGTTTTTGGTGGTGGTGATGCTGTTGGTGCTGTTGTTCTTGACTTGATGTTGTTTAGTGTTGTTGTTGTTGTTGCTGTTTCGATACTGCTGGTGCTGGTGCCGTTGTTTTCGCTGCGTTTGTTGCTGCTACCTACTGCTCGTCATGCTGCTGCTCATCTCATGCGTCTTTTCTTCCTTTTTTTTGGCGTGGTGCTTGGCGAACTTGTACCTCCCCGAGCAGGCCCTAGCGGAGGAGCACCGACGCCTGCGAGAAGCAGCAGCGGCAGCAGCCGGCGCGGGTACGGGACAGCAGCAGCACGGCGGCGGCGCGGTGCCATGGGGCAAGGGGGGCGGGGGCGGCGGAGGCGGCGGTGGCGGTGGCAACAAGCCTGCCACTTCTCTCCTAGAAATCCAGCAAGAGGAAGCCAGGGTGGCTAAACAGCAGCAGCAGCAGCAAGGTCAAGCGAAAAGTACCATACGCTATTAATTGTAGACCATTTTTGTTGTTGTTGTTGTTGGGTTTATTTCGTTTTTTTCCCTTTGATTGGCCGCCCCTCTGCACTATAAGTAGACCTATATAATGACGGGGGACCATAGTAAATAGGACCAAATATTGTTATTAAATAGCAAACATAGGTAAATATAAAGAGTTTTTTTTTGTTTGTCTACCGTACGTAGGACCTATTTATTATGGTCCCCCGTAGAGGTAGCATAAGTATGTTAAAAGGCAAAAAGAGAGGCCTTGCTGCGCCCGGAAAAAAAAACGAGGTGTCCACGGATCTGTCAAAACCTCGCGGGTCGGGTCGGGTCGGGTCAGCTTTCCTATATAACCCGTCCCCAGCACAACGTGTGAGATTTTGAAGGCCTCCCGACCCGGCCCGGCCCAGCGCGACCCGGCCCGACCGCGACCGGGCGACGCTACGACACACGGACGCGCGACCGCGACCCGACCGCGACGCCGACCGCGACGCCGACCCGACCACGACCCGCCCAGCGAGATGCTGAAGACTTCCTGAACCCCCGACTTTTTTTTTCTTGTTTTCCCCCCGGTCACATTTTTTTCAACAACCAGCAGGCGCCGGCTTTGGCAGCGCCGCGAACAACTCCAGGTGGGCCGCTCGACTTGGTGGGGGCCAGGCGCCCCCGGGAGGAGGAGGAGGAGCGGGGAGGGTGCAGCAGCCCCAGCCTGGCACCGCCGCCGCAGCCGCCGCAGCCAGCTGGCAGCAGATGCGAGCGCAGGCCCCGACGGTGCAGGCGGCTGCCGGCGCTGGCGCCGGGGGAGTTGCAACTGCGATGGCCACCACTAGGGGGGGAGGGGGACAGGGTGAACTAATGTCCGCCACGTCTAACGCGGCTACGGTTGCCGCTGGCGTTGGGGGGGTGGGGGGCGGGGATGGTGGGTTTTGGGAGACCCCCGCGAGGACTGCTGCGGCTCGCGCGGCGTCGCCCTCTGGCGCGCCTGGCCGGGG
>MEHQ01002858.1:70045-85714 GCA_008828725.1 Saccharina japonica
TGAGGTATTGGGCGATTCGCATGGAGGGTGAGCTGCATCCTGCTAAGAACCGCCTCTGAGGCGGACTTGCATATGGACGACAGCTTCAATGAGTTAATTTAATTTCTGGTGTGGCCACTTCCGGAGACAGCAATGGGTTTTACTATGTAACTGCCTCGCGGATGCCTTACCATATTAACACTACGTGATACGACGATTCCCCTTGTGCGGAGCAAAGGTTCTCCACCCCGCACAAATAATCTACTCAACCGCCAGCTTTGGTGACAGCCAAAAAACAAAACGGCACCCTGGTGGTCTAGCTCACGCAGCGAGTGGCGTGTTTTACAGCGTCGTTGCCAACCGACGCCAACCCAGCCTATAAATATATCATATATTTATAGGGGGAGGGGGGGGGGGTACTCATGTGTTGCTTGTCTTAGTCATTTGACTATTGACCACGCATCCCTTTCGAGTCGGAGCATTAGGTGGCGCCGGTGTTATGGAAGTGAACTGTCGGTAACAAAATACCCACTAGGCACAGCGTTGTAGATATTGCAGTGCCACGAAGCAGCATCAAGTTTTTTTTTAACCCTCCGGCGGATGGGTAAAAATAAAGCTTAAGCCCTCCACACTTCCACGTCTCACTGCATGTCGTGTGTCAATTCACTCCATGCCCCCTCGGAAGTACCAGCCCCTGCTGCCTACTACTCCGGAGACCAGCATCAAGTGCTGGACTCGCTCACGCGATGAGGGCGACAAACAACACCACCCAAAACTAACTACATCCAGCAAACCAACTGAACCCAACCAAACCAAAACCAAACCAAACCAAACCGAACCGAACCGAACCGAACCGAACCGAACCGAACCGAACCGAACCGAACCGAACCGAACCAAACCAAACCAAACCAAACCAAACCAAACCAAACCAAACCAAACCAAACCAAACCAAACCAAAACCAAACCAAACCAAACCAAACCAAACCAAACCAAACCAAACCAAAACCTAACCAAACCAGAACAAGCCAAAACAGCCACTCAGGACAATCAAGCAAGCAAAAGCTGGGGGTCGAGCAAAACGACCCCCTCCCCCCCAAAAGTGCAAAAACAAAAAACAACGCCTACATCGAAAAAACACGCCATCCCACCCATTGTCTACAAACCCCTGCTCTGACGTCGGGAGCGAGCTGGACCTTGCGAAGAGTACAAACACCGATCACCCCCCTCCATCTCGAAAGGGATGCGTGGTCAATGGCAAAATGACTGAGGCAAGTAACAAATGAGTACGCCCCCTCCCTCCCCCCAAGGTCTATGGTCATACGACTACGGCCATGCATGAATATGAAGTACCCCCCCCCCCCCCCCCAAGTTTTTGGGGGAAAGACTACGGCCCAGGAATAAAATAAAATTCCCCCCCCCCCCCCATAAAAAAAGCCATCCTATCGTCTAGACAACCCCGCTCTGACCTGAGGAGCGAGCGGAACCACGGTAGCACGGTTTCCTTTAGCGCGTGCACCGGAAGGTCGGTCGTGGGCACGGCGTAGTGTCGGGAGGTGGTCCAGCCTCCGTTCGCCTTCATTTTGTTTTGTTTTTTCCGGTAAAAAAAGGCACCGATCGACCGACCGACCGACCGACCGACCGACCGACCGACCGACGAAGCAAGCGGGAAAAGTAACCGTAAACGAGTAGTCCAACGATCAAATGGTAACGGTCAAATCAATGCATCGACCGGCCGACGAAGCAAGCGGGACAAATAACCGTAAACGACTAGTCCAACGATCACATGGCAACGGTCAGATCAATGCATCGACCGACCGACCGACCAAGCAAGTGGAAAAAGTAACCGTAAACGAGTAGTCCAACGATCAAATGGTAACGGTCAGATCAATGCATCGACCGACCGACCAAGCAAGCGGCAAGCGGGAAAAGTAACCGTAAACGAGTAGTCCGACGATCACATGGTAACGGTCAAACCAATGCACCGACCGAACGACCGACCAAGCAAGCGGGAAACGTAACCGTAAGCGAGAAGTTAACGTTAAATGGTACGCAACCAAACAGGCATTTTCTCGGTGAAATCAGTGCATCTCAACCGATCAAGCACAGGGGGTAGAGTAAACCGTAAACGAGCAATCCAACGATATTGGTAAAACACAAGGCATTTTTTTGGTCAAAAATCAATACATCGACCGACCAAGCAAGCAAGCGGGAAAAGGTAACCGTGAATGAGTAGTCTAACGGTAAGTGGCAACGTCAACAAGCATTTTTGTTTTTGTCAAACCAATGCACCGACCACCCAAGCAAAAGCGGGAAGAGTACCAAAAAAGCAAACTACGTCCAGTAGTTTAACGTTAAACGGTAACACAACAAAAAATTGTTTCGGTAACACAACAAATAATTGTTTCGGTCAAAAACGAGTAGTCTATCGTTAATAGTTACACAACAAGCCCTAGGGCAGCTCGATGCACCGACTAACCGATCAAGCGGGAAAAGTAACCATAATCGAGTATACCGTATAACACGCAATATAGCACACACCAAGCATTATATCAACTCAATGAACCGACTGATCGACCGAGCGGAAAAAGTAACCGAAAACGACTACACCGTACCAGGTACCTGGTATGTGTTCGGGGTTTTCTTGAAGGTTATACACAAAACCCCATAAACATAATTTGGTAAAGAAAATCCATTCGAACGTCTTTTTTTAATGGCACGGAAGGTGAGGGAGTTCGTTCACGGAGAAAAAAAAAAGAGTGTAGCGCTAATGGTAACGCAACCAGCAATTTTTCGGTCAAATCAATAAATCCATAAATCAATGAATCGAACGACCAAACGGGAAAGGAAAACCGTACACCTGGGATGATCTGGTGTAAGACTATACGAGCAACGTTTTCGGTAGTGCACCTACCAAGGAACCAACGGAGAAGGTGACAACGAGGGTTATTATGGCAACAAACCTGGGGGTATAATAGACGCCCGGCATATTGTCTGGACAGCACCCTCGACAACGCCAACGCCAACAACAACAGCAACAAAAACTTTAAAAGCAACAGCAATGACAACCACCAGCACCTCCACCTCCACCATCACCACCATCACCATCACCACCACCAACACCACCAACACCATCAACACCAACACCAACACTACCACACAACCACAACCACCACGACCGCCACCACAACCGCCACCAATCACACCACCAGTCCACCAACAACAACAGCATCAACACATAACATGTCAATTCTACGCCTACAACCTCCACCCTAAGACCCGGCTATGCACCTGCGCGTGTTCCTCGGCTGCGGCGATGACGCCGCGGCATTCCTCCCCAGACAGCACCGGCGCTCTGCTCATGAAGATGTCCGGAACACCACCGGGGGTCGACTGGTTGTCGCAAAAGCGTGTGGTTAAGCGACGCAACCGCAAGCGTTACGATTTACGGGACGCACCGCCGGACGGGATACGATAGGATGGACGGGACGGGATGGGACGGGATCGGACGGGATGGGATGGGACGGGATGGGATGGGATGGGATCGGACGGGATGGGATGGGATGGGATGGGATGGGATAGGGCGGGATGGGATAGGACGGTATGACACGACACGGGACGGCACGACAGGGGCAAAGAGAGGTCACGGGAAAACGAAGCGTGAACGGGACGGGACGGGATGGCATGGCATGTCACGGGACGGTTTGACACGGAAATACATGACAAGGGAGAACACAAACCCAGCACGGGATGTCTGCCACAAGGTGGGACGACAAGGCATGGGACGGTATGGCACGGGATAGCAGCATACGGGACGGCATGGTACGGCATGGGACGCAACGGGACAACAAGTAACGTTCCGGCTGGAGATGAGCACCGGATAGAGAAAAAAACGGTTAACCGCGGTTTTTGGAAACCCACCAGGCGTGTGTGATTAGTCGGTTTTTGAAAATAAAAACTGGCGGTTTTTGAGGTCCGGTTAACCGGTTAACCGGATAAACCGGATAAAAACACCGGTTTAACCGGTTAACCGGTTAAACCAGAAAACTGGATAACCCATCTACACTAAAAAGTGCCAGTAAACGTGACAACGTCAACGCTGGTTGATCCGACGTCTATTGCCTACTATAGAACAATCAACTACTACTACTACTGCAGCAATGAACAAGGCGACCATACGTGGGCGTGGGGAGAGGGAGGGTGGTAGCCTGAAAGTCGGTGGATCCACGGCGGCACAAGCCCCTCCCCTCTCCCCGCACACCCAACACTACCCCAACACTCGCACACACCAAACACACACCACCACTGAGCCAAGAGGTGGAAACATTCCGAGTGTGATTGGCATTGTTTCTGGCGGTATATTATCTTGAAGTATTTGCACTATGAACTAGATGTGTTGAGCATTTACACGGTTGGAGCATTTTCGAAATGCAGTTCGTTTTAAATTTCATTTGTCACCAGTTACTTTTCAGTTCAACTCGCGGGAGCGTTCACACTCAACGGCCTTCCGGACAAAAGCCTTGTTCACAGCCATGAATAGGTGATTTTCCCCTTGTACACTCCTTCTACCCACCGGCTCGTGCTTTCGTTTGCAGTATGCGGGTCAGGAAGTTTTTTATTTTGCAGAAGGTTTAAGTCGTATCAGGTAAACTAAAGAGCAGGGCGACTGTTGCTTGTACTCGTCGCACGACGCTATAACCCTGATGGTGGTTTGTGCAGTTTCTTGAGCATGCAGTGCCCGGGTCTGGTTGTAGTGGTTTCGCTGACAATCGACGTGACGCTTTTCCAAGTAATAGTACCAGGTAATACAATATATATAATATATATATATATATATATATCTGGTTGATCGACATCACTATTCCATCTCGAAGAGGCGCAGTTGCGAACAGAACCAATATCCACGAACTTGTGTGATGGGGCATCTATCTGTCATTGTTAATCAGTTTCCCAACCACTTACTGGCTCTACGCTACGTAGCCTCTTCAAGTCCCTTGGCTTTTTGTGTCGCAGCGTGCATTGTTTTCTGTTTATTTGTCTTTTCCTTCCAGCTTCTGTCTTTTGGATTTCGTTTTATTGCGGTACCTACACGCCACGGTTAGCTTAAATGGCTTTCGTCTTCATCGTAACCCGCTTGCTGTTGGCATATCGAAGCTTTTTATTCTCGAATGGCATGTTTGTCTCACACGTGAGGTGTTGAAACCTCATTACGAGGCGGGGAAGATCTATGTCCTCACTTATTTGTTTCGAATAGCCGTAACTTCGACCCCCCTTCCGAATCCTGGGATGATATTATTATTTGATCGTCGTGGGGTCTGCATGTACGACTATTCAGGGTGGGCTAATGTGATGGTATCACGTAGCTATGAGGAGGTGCAATACGTATTATTACGAGTATAGAAAGACAAATGCGTACGAACGCGTATGAGATCACGTGACATGCTAGAAACGGAAACGTCTCCGTAGATCGTACATGTATGAAGATACATGGATAGTGGGATCAGCCTGGTACTTGGCTGAGCCCTACCTTCGTACTCCGTTCTCGTATCTTATCGAGGTCTACCATGAGATAGGCAACAAGAAGAACTTTACCAAGGAGAAGCGTGCCCTGGCCAGCATCGACATTCCTGTGTCCTCTGATGAGGGTCTTACCTTCACACTTGGGGAGTGCGCAACAAGGGTGCAAATAGCATAAAAACCACCTACGAGTAGTATGGTTTTCAATATTATGGATGATTTACCGCATCAAAACCGGTTAAACCGGTTTTCGGTTAACCGGTTAAAACCGGCTGAAAAAAAGCGGTTAAACCGGTTTTTTATTTTTGAGAATAACGCCTCCTATCCGGTTTTCGGTTTTTCGAATATGCCATCCGGTACCCATCTCTACACGGGAAGCCACGATAAAACGGAACGAGCACAACACGGGACGAGCCGGTACGGCACGAGACGGGTCGGGACGGGACGACAAGGCGGAGACACGGCAGGGCACGGCAGGGCACGGAAAAGCGGAACGAGCGCACAGACAGGCCGCACGCGGGAGGGGCACAGGCCGACACACCTCTCTGTACGAAGCAAGCGAACAACCAACAACACCAACGAAAATCTCTAAAATATTCGAGAAAAAAAAAAAAAAAAAAAAGGTAAACCAGCACATCCCACTCCCACCCCACCCCCACCTCCAACCACCCCCACCCCACCCACACCTCCGGTGTTCGCCCTTCGGACAAGTGATGAAACGCCCCGCTCCCCCTCCTTGCCCCGCCCCCCCCCCCTTTTTTTTCGTGTCGACGATGTTGACGGCGATGGCGATTGGCGACGGCGATGATGCGTGTGAACGCCAATAGGGGTTTCAACGAGGTGCCGTCTCACCGGGCCCTTCGGGCGCAGGCAGAGAAGGAGGAGGCGTACCGACCGGTCGGTGTCGGGGTCCCGTCGGGGGTCGTCCAGCCGGTTGCAAGTCTCGGATGGTTGAAGCCGGCAGCCGTGGCGGTGGCGGTGGGGATGGGAGTGGCGGCAGCGGCGGAGGCGGAGACGGAGGTGCCGGTGGCTGTGGGTGACCGGGGTTGGTACGACCGCTTTGAGGTGTGGGAAAAAATTGATGCATTAACGTACGTATAATAGGTTTTTCATATTTTTGAGGTTTTAATTATTATCTATACACTTACACATTTATTTTTTGGCACGACCGCTCTTGAGATTTTTTTCAAGATTCTTGTTATTTTCGAGTTCAAACAAGAACATTTTTTTTTTTCTGTTGAACGTTTTTTTTTTTTTTTTTTTCTCGAATATTTTAGAGATTTTCGTTGGTGTTGTTGGTTGTTCGCTTGCTTCGTACAGAGAGGTGTGTCGGCCTGTGCCCCTCCCGCGTGCGGCCTGTCTGTGCGCTCGTTCCGCTTTTCCGTGCCCTGCCGTGCCCTGCCGTGTCTCCGCCTTGTCGTCCCGTCCCGACCCGTCTCGTGCCGTACCGGCTCGTCCCGTGTTGTGCTCGTTCCGTTTTATCGTGGCTTCCCGTGTAGAGATGGGTACCGGATGGCATATTCGAAAAACCGAAAACCGGATAGGAGGCGTTATTCTCAAAAATAAAAAACCGGTTTAACCGCTTTTTTTCAGCCGGTTTTAACCGGTTAACCGAAAACCGGTTTAACCGGTTTTGATGCGGTAAATCATCCATAATATTGAAAACCATACTACTCGTAGGTGGTTTTTATGCTATTTGCACCCTTGTTGCGCACTCCCCAAGTGTGAAGGTAAGACCCTCATCAGAGGACACAGGAATGTCGATGCTGGCCAGGGCACGCTTCTCCTTGGTAAAGTTCTTCTTGTTGCCTATCTCATGGTAGACCTCGATAAGATACGAGAACGGAGTACGAAGGTAGGGCTCAGCCAAGTACCAGGCTGATCCCACTATCCATGTATCTTCATACATGTACGATCTACGGAGACGTTTCCGTTTCTAGCATGTCACGTGATCTCATACGCGTTCGTACGCATTTGTCTTTCTATACTCGTAATAATACGTATTGCACCTCCTCATAGCTACGTGATACCATCACATTAGCCCACCCTGAATAGTCGTACATGCAGACCCCACGACGATCAAATAATAATATCATCCCAGGATTCGGAAGGGGGGTCGAAGTTACGGCTATTCGAAACAAATAAGTGAGGACATAGATCTTCCCCGCCTCGTAATGAGGTTTCAACACCTCACGTGTGAGACAAACATGCCATTCGAGAATAAAAAGCTTCGATATGCCAACAGCAAGCGGGTTACGATGAAGACGAAAGCCATTTAAGCTAACCGTGGCGTGTAGGTACCGCAATAAAACGAAATCCAAAAGACAGAAGCTGGAAGGAAAAGACAAATAAACAGAAAACAATGCACGCTGCGACACAAAAAGCCAAGGGGCTTGAAGAGGCTACGTAGCGTGGAGCCAGTGGTTGGGAAACTGATTAACAATGACAGATAGATGCCCCATCACACAAGCGCGTTCATATTGGTTATGTTCGCAACTGCGCCTCTTCGAGATGGAATAGTGATGTTGATCAACAAGATATATATATATATATTGTATTACCTGGTACTAGTACTCACGTCGATTGTCAGCGAAACCACTACAACCAGACCCGGGCACTGCATGCTCAAGAAACTGCACAAACCACCATCAGGGTTATAGCGTCGTGCGACGAGTACAAGCAACAGTCGCCCTGCTCTTTAGTTTACCTGATACGACTTAAACCTTCTGCAAAATAAAAAACTTCCTGACCCGCATACTGCAAACGAAAGCACGAGCCGGTGGGTAGAAGGAGTGTACAAGGGGAAAATCACCTATTCATGGCTGTGAACAAGGCTTTTGTCCGGAAGGCCGTTGAGTGTGAACGCTCCCGCGAGTTGAACTGAAAAGTAACTGTGACAAATGAAATTAAAAACGAACTGCATTTCGAAAATGCTCCACCCGTGTAAAATGCTCAACACATTTCATAGTGCAAATACTTCAAGATAATATACCGCCAGAAACAATGCCAATCACACTCGGAATGTTTCCACCTCTTGGCTCAGTGGTGGCGTGTGTTTGGTGTGTGCGAGTGTTGGGGTAGTGTTGGGTGTGCGGGGAGAGGGGAGGGGCTTGTGCCGCCGTGGATCCACCGACTTTCAGGCTACCACCCTCCCTCTCCCCACGCCCACGTATGGTCGCCTTGTTCATTGCTGCAGTAGTTGATTGTTCTATAGTAGGTACAATAGACGTCGGATCAACCAGCGTTGACGTTGTCACGTTTACTGGCACTTTTTAGTGTAGATGGGTTATCCAGTTTTCTGGTTTAACCGGTTAACCGGTTAAACCGGTGTTTTTATCCGGTTTATCCGGTTAACCGGTTAACCGGACCTCAAAAACCGCCAGTTTTTATTTTCAAAAACCGACTAATCACACACGCCTGGTGGGTTTACAAAAAACCGCGGTTAACCGTTTTTTTCTCTATCCGGTGCTCATCTCCAGCCGAACCGTTACTTGTTGTCCCGTTGCGTCCCATGCCGTACCATGCCGTCCCGTATGCTGTTATCCCGTGCCATACCGTCCCATGCCTTGTCGTCCCACCTTGTGGCAGACATCCCGTGCTGGGTTTGTGTTCTCCCTTGTCATGTATTTCCGTGTCAAACCGTCCCGTGACATGCCATGCCATCCCGTCCCGTCCCGTTCACGCTTCGTTTTCCCGTGACCTCTCTTTGCCCCTGTCGTGCCGTCCCGTGTCGTGTCATACCGTCCTATCCCATCCCGCCCTATCCCATCCCATCCCATCCCATCCCATCCCGTCCGATCCCATCCCATCCCATCCCGTCCCATCCCATCCCGTCCGATCCCGTCCCATCCCGTCCCGTCCATCCTATCGTATCCCGTCCGGCGGTGCGTCCCGTAAATCGTAACGCTTGCGGTTGCGTCGCTTAACCACACGCTTTTGCGACAACCAGTCGACCCCCGGTGGTGTTCCGGACATCTTCATGAGCAGAGCGCCGGTGCTGTCTGGGGAGGAATGCCGCGGCGTCATCGCCGCAGCCGAGGAACACGCGCAGGTGCATAGCCGGGTCTTAGGGTGGAGGTTGTAGGCGTAGAATTGACATGTTATGTGTTGATGCTGTTGTTGTTGGTGGACTGGTGGTGTGATTGGTGGCGGTTGTGGTGGCGGTCGTGGTGGTTGTGGTTGTGTGGTAGTGTTGGTGTTGGTGTTGRTGGTGTTGGTGGTGTTGGTGGTGGTGATGGTGATGGTGGTGATGGTGGAGGTGGAGGTGCTGGTGGTTGTCATTGCTGTTGCTTTTAAAGTTTTTGTTGCTGTTGTTGTTGGCGTTGGCGTTGTCGAGGGTGCTGTCCAGACAATATGCCGGGCGTCTATTATACCCCCAGGTTTGTTGCCTTAATAACCCTCGTTGTCACCTTCTCCGTTGGTTCCTTGGTAGGTGCACTACCGAAAACGTTGCTCGTATAGTCTTACACCAGATCATCCCAGGTGTACGGTTTTCCTTTCCCGTTTGGTCGTTCGATTCATTGATTTATGGATTTATTGATTTGACCGAACAATTGCTGGTTGCGTTACCATTAGCGCTACACTCTTTTTTTTTCTCCGTGAACGAACTCCCTCACCTTCCGTGCCATTAAAAAAAGACGTTCGAATGGATTTTCTTTACCAAATTATGTTTATGGGGTTTTGTGTATAACCTTCAAGAAAACCCCGAACACATACCAGGTACCTGGTACGGTGTAGTCGTTTTCGGTTACTTTTTCCGCTCGGTCGATCAGTCGGTTCATTGAGTTGATATAATGCTTGGTGTGTGCTATATTGCGTGTTATACGGTATACTCGATTATGGTTACTTTTCCCGCTTGATCGGTTAGTCGGTGCATCGAGCTGCCCTAGGGCTTGTTGTGTAACTATTAACGATAGACTACTCGTTTTTGACCGAAACAATTATTTGTTGTGTTACCGAAACAATTTTTTGTTGTGTTACCGTTTAACGTTAAACTACTGGACGTAGTTTGCTTTTTTGGTACTCTTCCCGCTTTTGCTTGGGTGGTCGGTGCATTGGTTTGACAAAAACAAAAATGCTTGTTGACGTTGCCACTTACCGTTAGACTACTCATTCACGGTTACCTTTTCCCGCTTGCTTGCTTGGTCGGTCGATGTATTGATTTTTGACCAAAAAACAACACCAACGAAAATCTCTAAAATATTCGAGAAAAAAAAAAAAAAAAAAACGTTCAACAGAAAAAAAAAAATGTTCTTGTTTGAACTCGAAAATAACAAGAATCTTGAAAAAAATCTCAAGAGCGGTCGTGCCAAAAAATAAATGTGTAAGTGTATAGATAATAATTAAAACCTCAAAAATATGAAAAACCTATTATACGTACGTTAATGCATCAATTTTTTCCCACACCTCAAAGCGGTCGTACCAACCCCGGTCACCCACAGCCACCGGCACCTCCGTCTCCGCCTCCGCCGCTGCCGCCACTCCCATCCCCACCGCCACCGCCACGGCTGCCGGCTTCAACCATCCGAGACTTGCAACCGGCTGGACGACCCCCGACGGGACCCCGACACCGACCGGTCGGTACGCCTCCTCCTTCTCTGCCTGCGCCCGAAGGGCCCGGTGAGACGGCACCTCGTTGAAACCCCTATTGGCGTTCACACGCATCATCGCCGTCGCCAATCGCCATCGCCGTCAACATCGTCGACACGAAAAAAAAGGGGGGGGGGGGGGGCGGGGGCGGAGGGGGGGAGGGGCGTTCATCACTTCGAAGGGGCCGAAAACACCGGAGGGTGGGGTGGGGTGGGGTGGTGGTGGAGGTGGGCGGTGAATGGGGTGGGGTGGGGAGTGTGCTGGGGTAAGGTTGGGGGGAGGGGGGGGGTGGGGACGAGGTGCTGGAGATATCATGGTTCCCCTTTGGGCAGATAAATACACATTTCGTCAAAAAACATCGTGACTAAATGCGGTCAGAAACTTGTTCGATCGGGTATTTCAGTTGAGTGAGGCCGCGGTGGTGGCGGTGGGTCGAGAGGAGGAGGAGGAGGAGGAGGAGGAGGAAATGAGGATGGAGGAGGAGTGGAAGGAGGAGAAGGAGGAGGAGGAGATGGAGGAGATGGAGATGGAGGAGGAGGAGGAGAAGGGGAGGGGGGGGGTGTACTCATCTCATGCATGGTCGTAGTCGTATGACCGTAGACCCTCGCATCCCCACAATGCCGGGTCGAAAGCACGTCAGGTTTTTACCGACCAGGCAGACAATGCTATCCCCCGCTCCCCGCACTTTCTCCCTTTACTGAGCACCCACGTCATCCAATCATCGCGTCTCCCCCCGACGCCCTTTGTTCCCTCTCCCCCTCCCCTCCCCTTCCTCTCAAAAACCGAGCCAAACCAAACCGCACCTTTCCCACGCTCTGCACGCCGCTTTGAAACGCCCGGCCGCCAGCAGCGCCACCCCTACGCCGTGGAGAGCGTCACCCGTTACGGTTGCCGCCGCCGCCGCTACCGCTAGCTCATTCTCTTCCTCAGGAGGGTTAGCCCCTTCAGATGGCTGAGCCGGTGCGACGGAAGAGGAGCACGAAGAAGAAGGGAGGAGGGGCGGGGCGGCAAGCGCTTCCCGGTACAGCCCCAGGGCGCTCTCATGCCTGCCCTCTTCCAAAGCTTGGTCCGCCAAGATCTGTCACCAGGGAAAACACACACCGTCGTGGCAAAACAAGCGCACCAACAACAAAAACAGTCGGAACCAGGGGTGACGACCCGAAGCAAGAGTTTATGTCCACTAGATAGTGGTTGTCAACTAGAGTTGTTGTCGATTGGATCTCTTGTCGAATGGGAGTTGCTGTTCACTAGAGTCGTTGTTGTCTATATTAAGGGATATCGTCGATGTGGAGCTATTGTCGATTAATTATGGAGTTGTTGTCGAGTAAGAGTTCGTTGCCGAATAAAGAGCCGTTGTCGATTCGACTTGATGTCGACTTGAAGTGGTTATCGATTAGAGTTTATCGATCGATTTTGGAGTGATCTTCGGTATAGATCAATACCTTCCTTACCTTCAACATCTCGCGCCCAAAAGAGCGCCGATCCCCCCCAGACTCCAGCAGGCAGCGCGGGCAGCCGCAAACGCCGCCACCATCACCACCACCACCACCACCACCACCACCGCCATCACCACCGCCGCCACCACCACCGCCACCACCACCGCCGCCGCCGTCGCCGCCGCCGCCGTCGCCACCACCACCACCACCACCACCGGCCGCAGGGAACCTCGACGACAGCTCTCGCCTGCGGCCCTCAACAGTCTGGGCGAGGGCGACGTAGGGAGCGAACAGCTCCTCGTCCCTGCGAACGCCGCGCAAAGTTATCAAACCCACGCGGAGAGCCGACCGCCCGCCGATCCGTGACGCCAATGGTGTTCTTCTCGTTGGGAGTGCGCTCTGCCCCTTGGCGGAGGCTTTCGGATTTGACGCGGGAACGGGGAAGGCGGTGACGGATAGTGCGAGCGGCAGGGGGGGGCGGGGGGGGCGTGGTCGGGGGGGGGGGCGGGGGGTGACCGGGGGTGTACTATGTTGTGCACAGCGCCGCTAGTCATATGACCATAGCTACCCTCGCATCCCTACCAATGCCGGGACGGAGGCGTTGGGTTTTCACCAACCAGGCAGACATTGCTTGCACCAAGCGCGAAACGTCCGGTGAGGTAACTGGGCGAGTCGCATGGTCGGCGATGCTGCACCGCTAAAACCGCTTCTGAGGCGGACTGCATATGGACCGACAGCTTCAATGACGCTTAATTTAATTTTTGGTGCTTGGCCATTCCGGAGACTAGCAATGGGTTTTTCATGTAACATGCCCTCGCGGAAGCCTTACCATATTAACACTTACGTGATACGGACCATTCCCCTGTGCGGAACAAAAGGCTCTCCACCCGCAACCACTGATCTACTCGCACGCCAGCTTTGGTGACGCTCAGACAAAAAAAAAAAAAAAAAAAACGGCACCCTGCTGTTGTCTAGCTCACGCAGCGAGTGGGCTGTTTTACAGCGTTCGTTGCCACCGACGCCACCCAACTATAAATATATATAGGGGGGGGGGGGGGTAGAGGTGGGGGTTGGAGATGGGGGCGAGGGGGTGAGTGGGGGGCGGGGTTGGGGTGGGGGGAGTGGGGGTAGAGGGGTGGAGCGCGCGCGCGCGCGGGCGGGGGGGGTGGAGATGGAGTGGGGATGCGGGTGGCAGGTGGTGGGGGTTGGGGGTGAGGGTGGGGAGGAGATGTACTCATGCCGTGCATGGCCGTAGTCGTATGACTATAGACCATCGCATCCCTACAACGCCGGGACGGAGCATGTTGGGATTTCACCAACCAGACAGACATTGCTTGCACCAAGCGCGAAGCAGGGGGGGGTCTTTTGGGAAGGGTCTTTTTGGATGCAATCGACAATATGCATGCGCTGCAGTCGGTCGAGAGCCTGTAAAATTATGAACAGTCGGCGTTCATCTGAGCCTGAAGAGAGCAACGTCGTTGGCGGTGTGTAGGTGTTGGGTACGAAGGACTAATTATTTTGTTTTCTCACTGGTTTGGTTGATTTGTTGGTTGGTTGGTCGAGAAAGGAAAGAGAGAAAAGAGAGAAAAAAATAAGCCGGGGGGGGGGGGGAGGAACTACAGTAGGTGTGCTTATCGAACTACAGAATGTTCGCAATACGATTCCCCGGACCGGTTGCCCACTCCCCCAGAGCGCAATCCCCACCTCCACCCTCACCATCACCCGCACTCCTCGCGCGAGGGGAGGAGGCGTTTGTCCGCTCATTTTCCCCCTTTACGCCATCATATAACAACAACACACGCGTCATCTTCACGAAGCGTGGATGAACCCCCTCCTCCCCCCCCCGCCCCCCCTGATTTTGCCTACGAATACGAGGAGAGGCGAAGCGCGGCGCGGAGACCCTCCCGCCCCCCCCTCCCGCGCGCCCCCCACCCAAAGTCTCGGGGCATTACCACCGTACCTCTGTAGCCGCCACCTGTGCCACTGCTGCTGCTGCTGCTGCTGCTGCTGCTGCCGCAGATGCCACTGTCGCCACCGATGGGTGCAGAAGAGGTATCTTCGTGTTCGACAGGCATCGCCACCACCCCCGAAATGCTTTCCCCCAGGTTTTCTGCTAGGTTTTCCGCCGGGGAGGCGGTGAGGTTGGGGGCTAGGGAGGCCTCGAGCTGCACGTTCGGCACGCAGCTGTGCTCCGGGGTGCAGGAAGGGGGAAGGAGTCCGACCACCGACAGAGGCGGGAACGGGCTGGAAGGGGGGGGGGGGGGGGGGGGGACGCAGGCAGGGGGGTGGTACCAGATGGAGACAAACACAGGGAGACAGAGATAGCGGGAGAAATGGGTAGACAGAGCATGAGAAAAACAGAGGGAGACGGAGAGGAAGAGGGAGCGGGAACGAGGGAGGGAGAGCGAGCGAAGGAGGAAGATCGTGGAGAGAGAGAGAGCGGGGAAGGGGGAGGGGTGTGTACTCATTGTCATGCATGGACGTCGTAGTCGTATGAAAGAAACATCGACAAAAGAATGAGGCAGGTATACAGAGAGTGAGGAAAATATATAGAGAGAGAGGAATGAGGACGCACACATCACACACGCGCGGCAGGACGGGACGGGACGGAACGGGACGGGATGGGACGGGGCGACGTTGCGAGAAGAGACAGGCCCGCGTGAGCAAGAAAAGGCATGGTGTGGGGCCGGCTGGCTGGCGCGGACGCCATGGTTCACGCCGCACCAAACGTAACAACAGCGCTCCGAATCAAGAAAAAAAAACATGTCTTGCAAGAAGACTCTCACAAGAAACATCTGATGAAGCACGGCCAACTCTTACGACGTCCGGAACCCAATTCTTCCACTCTGTGAGTTTTCCGAGTAGAATAAAGGGAGGGGCGAGCGAGCGCCATGGATTCGTGCGGCGTGGTGATTACGGGCCGGGGCGGCCGTCATGGGGAAGGCAGGCATGCAAATCAAGCAGGCAGAGGGCACGAAATCACGTCCCCTGTAATTGTCCCCGGCCCCGCGGGCAAACACGGAGTCCCTTACCCGGCAGCCGCCCCTGCTGCTGCCGCCGACGACGCCTGCACGACTCTGCATAGCCCCCTCTCGTTCACGATGTCTTGCTCATCGTCATCGTCGCTGATGCCCCCGCCGCTACCTCCCCC
>MEHQ01002858.1:89144-154768 GCA_008828725.1 Saccharina japonica
CCCCTTCCTTCTCCTCCTCATCCTCCTCCTCCCCTGCCACCCACCCGACACGCCTTCCATCCCCAGCCCTTCCTCCGACCCCCTCCCCACCTCCCACTTGTCTTTCCTTCTCTTCTCCCACGTGCCTACTTCCACCACCACCACTACCACCACCACCACCACCATCACCGCCCCCGTTCCTGTCCATACAGCCGCGACTCCTATCAACGACGTCACGCCCATCATCCTGGGCGTTTCGAATACCACCATCGCTGCCGCCGCCGCCACCTCCACCACCACGGTCTCCGCCGGCCCCGCTCCCACCCCCTGACGGGTCGCCACTTATACCGCCGATCTCTACTTCCCTCACTTCCTCCTCCTGCTGTTGTTGTTGTTGTTGTTGATGCTGCTGCTGCGGCGACGGCTGCGGCTGAGGCTCTTGTAGTAAAGCCGGGAGGTCCGGAAGGCTGGAAGCCGGTGCGCGGGCGACCGTGATGCGTCGATGCTTGGCGCCCACCACCACCATCACCGCGCTGCCGCCACCGCCGCCGCCGCCGCCGCCGCGTGGCTGTCTGGCGGGAAGCTCACCCCTGCTGTATGCTGCGTTACCGCTGCTACTGTCGCCGCCGCTGTTAACGCCACAGTCGCCGCGACCGTTACTTGTGTCGTTACCGTTACCTGTACCGTTACCGGTACCGTTACCGGTACCGTTACCATTACCGATACCGTTTCCGATACCGTTACCGTTACCGTTACCGGTACCGATACCGTTACTGTCACCGATACCGTTACCGTCTCTATGCCTTTTCTTCGTGTTGGTGATGGCGGTAGTGGCGGTGGTGGTGGTAGCTTCACGAGGTGGGTTTGAGGGGATGAGCCCATCCAGCATAGCGAGCTGGGTGGCCTCTGTCCCGAGGAAGTGGTGGCAAGTCGCGCAGACTATGACCTAATAATATGTATGCATACGTGGACGGGAACAATGCACAGGAACGACAGAGAAAATGAAAAAACGGACAAACGAAGAAGCGAACAAAACAAATAAGGAAATAAGGAAATAAGGAAATAAGGAAATAAGGAAAAAAAATAAGGAAATCGTAAGGAAATAAGGAAACAAGGAAATAAGGAAATGATTAAACAAATAAAGACACAAACAAACATAAAAACAAGAAGCACACAAAAAACTAATCAGGAAAGACGTACAAACCAAAGAACGAAAGAAACAATAAAGATGAAGGGCAAAAAGCTGAACGCAAAAAGCGGCGGAGTACTATTTTTTCATTTTTGTCTGCTGGCAGGAAAACGCTTGTCGTTCACGAGCGGCCGTAGTCATATGACCATGGGGGGGGGGCTGATGCCTGATGGCTCATGGATTCGTGGTGGGTTTGCTATACTTGCAAGAATAGATCGAACAAGACACGTCCACACTGATAAGAGAGACAGCGCGGGACGAGCCGGATGGAGCGCAAAAGAAACTCGCCCCCCGGGTGTGTGTGCCCGTGTTCTGCAGGGTACCAATAATTCCATCGCCGGACAGAGTGGCATGAGGCAAGGCTTGCCTCGTTAGCCTAAACTGCCAAATTACCCCCAGGTATCTACTTTTGTTACCCGTAAAATACGCAAGGTAACACACACAGACACCCCTAGGCCCTAGGACGAATTTCCGAGACAAGTTTCTCCGAAACTACTAGGGGGGTATATAATAGGGCAAACACAACATAAATTTGGCGGCGTTGGGAAGATCTCTCGTGGAGAGATATTTCGGTAAAAGAGATATCGCTCGGCATTCGCACCCTCCCCGTTGCCGACAAAATCAGCTTATTAACCCATTCAGAACTGAAAAAAAACATCCCACACTAATTCCAAGTAGTTTTTCCCCAAACGTGTGGGACCAGTTCTTAAGGGGTTAAAACACTAGTTCGAGGCAACGAGGTATGTAATATTTGTGTGATATCAAGTGCCCTGGTACACGGTAAATATCGGCATCGCGCGATGGCTTTGGGGCTTCAAAAGGGAACATTGCCGGAGGCAGGGGGGGGGAGGGGGGGGGGGGGGTACTCGATATTCATGCATGGCCGTAGGCGTATGACCATAGACACAGTGCCGGGACGGAGCATGAGCATGTCGGGTCTTCGCCGAGTTTCAGCATCGGCAACACGGAAACGGTACGAGGCGTTCTAAATAGGGGTTAGGGGTTGGGGAGGCTTGCATTTGTGTCCGAACTACCGTATAACACGGAAGAAAGCACACCCCCCTTAGATAACACACACCCACATAAGCACACCGGGTGATAATTTTTTTACTTCGTTTTTTTACCGTCACTTTATCACCGGGGGTACGTTAGATAACACACACCCCCCCTACGCGTGTACGCCTGAAAACAGTGTCAAACTCCACACTTATCACACCACCTGGTGGATGGATATCATTCACCATTCACAATCAACCCGCACCGACATGGACACCAGCATGGAGGCAACTGCTGCACCCCCTCACAGTGGGCCGAACGAGTCTGCGGCTTCGACCCCACCTGTAGCTGCTGCTGCCGCGCCTCGGGCGACGATCATGTCGTTTTTCTCTGGGACCAACGCGCTTACCGGTACTGGCACTAAAGTTATCACGTCTTCGGCCGCCGTGTGCCAAGCCCCGGCTACTGGTACCGGTACCGGTACAGGCGAAGCACCTGCAGCACTTGCGGTGCGACCCTCGGGGTTTCATCAATGAGTACCTTATGGTACCGGTACCGGTAACCGTTTTCCGGTATCGTAGCAAGGCCGGGATTTTTGCTGTTATCCCCGGGTTTCAAGCGTTTGCCTCACTAACATACCCCCTGTATTCTGGCCGGGGTCTGTTCACACTCACTCCATAGCAATCATTGATATACCGTTATCACATCCTCCCATTACCACACCCCCTGAATCTGGTCGGGGTCTGTTAACTCTCCTTATCAACAAATAATGCCGTTAGCACACCCCGTCGTTGTCACACCCTCTCGTTACCACACCCCCTAGCTGCAGGGCTCTCGTGCATGGTGTTCATCACCGGGGATGCGTTAGATAGCACACCCCTCCACAACAGCACACCCGGTGATAATATTTTTAAATGCCAAAATGTTATCACCGGGGTGTGCTTTCTTCCGTGTTATACGGTATATAGACCTCGCCTGGACGTATATATATATATTAACATGCAGGGAAGTTTTTGTTCGACGCTTGCTTGCACGCAGGAAAATGCCACGTACCTATACACCACTCCTGCGTGCCCACACCACCATTAAAAAGACCGCAGCTCTTTGTCCAGCTGTGTCCCGCTCTATCTGAGCCCCCAAGAAAGGAGAGACTATTGATTGGTTGAAGGTTGACTCTTTCGTCTCTCACCTCGTTTCTGTTGGCCAGCGTCTGGTGCACAACTATCGGCGCGGCCCCTCCCACGACCTCGCCCTTCTCCAGCGCTCTTGCTGTGCGCACCTGGGACGAACGGGGCGGCTTAACTAAATCACTATCATCAGCGGACCGAGAGTATATAACTTCATGATCACTGCACTTACGGTAGACTGAGATCGTATCTACATGCACATACAGTACGTAAACAAGATGGATTTGAGGAAGTGACCCCTTGTCCATACAGTACGTAAACAAAATGGATTCGAGGAAGTGACTCCTTGCCCCTTGCCCCCCCCCCCCCAGCTGTACGTGTAGCTGTTGCTGCTCATCTCTCTCCTGTGTTGGTGCCAGTGTGCACGTGCCTGGTCTTCCCTTCCGGAGACACCTGGCGGTGTGATGTTTACGTGTGCTTACAAGTCACAGCGCAGAGTTGCTTCGCTGCTGAAAGCACGGGATCACACAGCAACCCTACAAGTACGCTACGCTATCAGTATACCATAGATGCTCCCAGTATCTGGGAGTAAAGTGAACTATTTTCGAGAAAAACGCTACGCTGTCAGTATAGCACCGATGCTCCCAGTATCTGGAAGTAAAGCAAAGTATTTCCGAGAAAAAATACTCCAGATACTTCGTGTACTCGCAGTATTTCGGGTTTTATGTACTTCGGATACTGCGAGTACTCGAAGTATTTCGAGATTCTGTACTGCGGATACTGCCAATACTCCCCAAGTATTTGGGGGTCCGATACCGCGGGCACCCCTTGTACTCGCAGTATTTTGGGCCTTCAGTACTGCTCATACTGGCAGTACTCGCAGTATTAAGGCCGTCAGTACTCGAATACTCTCAGTACTCCAAGTACGAAATGTACTCGGTATTTCGAGTATACTCGAAGCATGAAGTATACTGGGGGCACCTGTGCATCATGTTAAGAACTCGGACTATTAGTCATACGTAGGTTATTGGAGCATGTGACTGACGTTTGCAACATGTCACATCTCACAGACGCTTCCAGTACCTGAAAGTCTAATCAGAGTTATGTCGAGAAACATTAGTCCAGGGAGGTTCTGTGCTGCGGACACGCGGATACTGCCTGATACTGCAAGTGTTTCGGAGTACGATGCTGCGAGTACTGCTTGTACACGGGGTACTGTACTGATCATACTCCCAGTACTCGCAGTATTTGAGCCTTCAGTACTGCTCATACTCCCAGTACTCGCAGGCTTTAGGAAGCCAGCACTCTACTGTAATACTGCTTGTCAGTACTCGTACTCGGAGTACGAAAAGTACTCGATACTCTCAGCACGGCAAGGAGACGTGCGTATACACATCATACGCACCGACCATCCCTTGACAGCTGTCTCCCGACGTTCTGCAGCCAAGCTATCCACCAGTTCCACCATCCTCTCAAGAGGCAATGCTGCTGTTGTGCTGCTGCTGCTGCTGCTGTTGCTGTGCTGCTGTGCTGCTGTGAGCTGTGCTGCAGTAAAAGTCGGGAGGCAACTTGCTCGTGGTCCCTGTAGCGTGCTGCTGTGCACTGCTGTGTGTTGTGCTCCAGTAGAGGTAGAGAGACAACTGCTTGTGGCCCCTTCAACTGGCGAAGAACGCAGCCAAGCTACAACAAGGTGTGGCAGTGGCTGGGAGAGCCTTGAGTGGTTTCTTGGTGCTCGGCCGGCAACGGGACTTCTGGCTTCTGGAGCAGAGTAAGTGATGGCATGGCAGCTGGGACCTGGGGACACTGCACCCCTCACTCACTCTGTCCGGAAAATTAAGTGCTGTTTGACATGAAATATGATTATAAAACATCCTTATATTTTCGAATCAGAAGGTTCCCGAACCGGCACATGTTGCCCCGCAATTTCTCTCTCTGGCACGCTGTCAAAGGCAGTGCCATAGTGCCATCACCGTTGCGACCATCGTACAAGCTGCATCACATCAACGCAGCGGTGAAACAAGGCTTCCGGGGAGATCCTGAGTCATTCGGGAACGTGAGTTAACCTGGTGTACTGCTTGCTGTGTTGAGGCCCGTTCCGTTCCCAAAGTGGACCAGCCACCTGCTATGATTTCATCATTTTACATTCTCGAAAACTCCTGTGTGTGTGAAAAAGGCAGTGAAAGGCACCGTCCTCTGCTGACTTTTATGCACAGACCATGGATGGGTACATGCCCCTCTTGCCACTGCTGCTGCTGCTGCTGCTGCTGCTGCTGCTGCTGCTGCGGCTGCGGCTGCTGCTGCTGCTGCTGCTGCTGTATCCCACCGGTGCGAAATGCAAAGCGGGGGTAAAGTGAACAGCGACATCGGTCGTCAAGTCGGCAGCCAATATATGTGGCATGTAGCAAAGCGCGTGTTTGTCATCAGGTACGTACTCGTACTCCGTATCATACCAGGCACCTGGTCCGAACTCGTACGATACGAGTACGCATGTTCGTGAAAATTACTTGCCGAGACCCCGCCGACTTGAAGTTTGGTTGCTGGTGCAGCGTGCAGCGTGCGCAGGCATTGCATATATGTGGTGTGTGTCGCGAACTTCTATTCGGTGCGGTGCAGCAAGGGCTCGTGGTTCGTCGATCTCGCCGGCCGGGCCTCAAACACAACTTCAACCCTCAAACGCCAAATTTGCTGCCATTCTTGCTGTCACAGAAATTGCCCGAACGCCCCAACTCACCACTAACCAATACGGTACGTACACAGCAGCGGGCCTGTACGTACATGAATATATACCTGGTTCGTATGGCATCCGCCAGAGTGTCACTTCACAAGCACCCAAAGCAGAACTACGATTATGCTGCTGCTATTAATATATTAATATGAATACTGCGACATACTGTTTTTTTTGTGTCTTGTTGTGTATTTCGTCTGCTGTTTGTATATACGAGCCCAACCCTGTCTGTCGTGCGAAATAAGAACGGAGTGTTATCATACGAGGGTGCTCGTATGTACTCGTACTGCACTGTTTATCAAGATGGGTTACTCGTTTGCCTCTTCTTGCAAGCAAGCGTGGTCCTGTTTTGTGAGCCGAGCTGTATTTGTTGTTGTTTTTTGTCTCTGTCGGCACACGCACCCGTGTACGAGTGCCGCCAATAATCACCTGGCAATTGCTTTTTGGACAGATTACGTGATCGTGCGGGCATAATAGGATGGGTTACTTGTGCAACTTGCCACCTCCCACCTTGGGCACGTCCCCCCGGCCCTGTGTTCCTGTTTTTGTGTGTGCCCGACAGGCCTTCCTTTTTCGTTTCTGTCTGCACGCACCCGAAGTGCCACTACTATATAACCACTCGATAGCCGCCAAATAACCGACAATTGCTCCACCTCGTAAAGAACTTATCACGCTAAAGATACGAGTACTTTCCGATACTACTACAGTGCGTACTGCCTACCTGTCTTTATACAGTATACCATACCTGGTATTTACTGACGGCTTGGTTGTCGAGGAACGCTTTACTAGTTTCACTGCGACCCCCGCGCACTGCTGCGTACGGGTACGGCGCCCTCTGGTTGTATAGTAACGCGAAACGACGGAACCATGACCAGGGACGGGAATAGGGATGGGGCCGGGCGCGGAACCCTGCGCGACTGGCGATTGGCCGTAGTATCGGCGCTCGTCCGAGTCCTCGTGCGAGTTCCGTCATGGAAAAGTAAGAAGCAACGCAACGAGGCCGCACACATGAACGACAACGGTAGTACTGGTACTGCTACTCCTTCTGCTGCTGCTGCTACTACTGCTGCTGCTGCTGCTGCTGCCACTACTACTGCTGCTGCTACTGCTGCTACTGCTGCTACTGCTACTCCTGCTGTTTCTGGGTTTGTTCCAGTAGGAGGAGGAGGAGTGATGGGAACAGCGGCGTCTGTGGTTGAAGAGGAAGCAGCGCCGGCACGCGAGGCGACGGGAGGGGGCGGCGGGGCTTGGGAGATCAACCTCGTTATCCGCTTCGAGGACATCTCGGGGATCCGTCCGTTGGCCGAGGGAACGGCTTGCAGGTGAGCACGATTATTTGAGCGCGCCATTTTACGACGCAAAATGCAGCTATTAAATGGCTGCCTGTCGCAACTATTCTTGAAAATATAATTATTTGCCTTCTTTTTTTTTCTAATTTTTGTTTTGCGCTCGTCTGATGTTGTCTCTGTGGTGTTCTCTTTTTGTTTTGCGTGATTGCCCGGGGGTCGCGAGCAACATGGTGTGAATGTGAATGTGCCCCCCTGTCCACCAGGAAGGTCGGTTTGTACGTACGCATGATACGTACGTAAGGTTGCGTGTTTTCGCATTGTTTTGTCGCGCGGGGGGGGGGTAGGGGACGTCGGTTAGATGACAATTTCTGTAAAAGAAAATAGAAATCCGCGGGACAGAAGACTATTCATAGTGAGCGCAAGCAAGCAAGCTAGCTAGGGTTGGAAAAAGTCCGGAGC
Source organism: Saccharina japonica (assembly GCA_008828725.1). Lineage (NCBI taxonomy): Eukaryota > Phaeophyceae > Laminariales > Laminariaceae > Saccharina > Saccharina japonica. The sequence goes on from MEHQ01002858.1 coordinate 96,909, forward strand.
ATTATTAGATTTTGCCCTTTTCACTCGTCTTGTGCCGTAGGGAGAGGGGGTCACAGAAGAAGAGGCAAACGCCAAAAAGGAACGCCGGTTTGTTCCAGAGTATTCTGAAATCACAGCGCAGTTTGTGCAGCTTACAAGGAAGCAGTGGAAGCAAACGGCGATAATTTTGAGAAGCGCTGGGGAACAGCAGCTCCGTCTGGAGCAAGTAACCCGGATTAAGAAGTTGCTTTGTTCCCCACNTGCCTTGCATTTTTATCGCGAGATGATTTCAGCACTTTCTTCCCTCGTCGACTTGCGTCGGATTTTCCGCCTACCCACGCCACCAAGGCGCTCTCAGCGTTTTGTTCCTTATATTTTTTTCAAATAAAGCCAAAATCTCACCACGGTACGATTTGAACTCGGGTACCAATGCTAGCAGCCTTTGAAGCTGACCACTAGTCCACCGACGTGATTGCTCATGCCTGGACTCTGTTTTGCCACCCCTCTTTTCGAGGAACGATTTCATGACAGATTGCTCCCGGGAAAAAGAAGGGGTCAACGGCTTTCATGCGGCGAGACTTCGGCAGTCTTTGGGCAACGACATACCCACACACCTCCTGAATGGCGCTCAGCTTCTCCAACGACTGCGTAGACACGTGCACGTGTGTTGCGAAATTGTTGTGCTTCGCTAATGTCTTCTTAACCGACGGCTCGTCCATGACCTTCTGCACGGGTACAGTAGTTATATTTTGTGGGCCGCGCAGCCGTGCCATTCCTGGTTGGGAAGGAGCGTCGTGCCAGCCTTCTTGATGTTCGAGGCGGTATCGGTTCTGGTTGGTTCTCAACGTGACGGCCGTGTCAGCAGTGCCGAGCACGTCGGGGTCCTCGACGAGATGCTGAACGATCCTCCCAGCATGGTGAGAACCGGAGAATTGCCGGCACGAGAGGGTCGCATGACTGGTGTGTCGGTCCCCCTGACTAATATACTGCGCCGTTGAGCCCATGCCCGAGGTATGGGGTGTGCAACGAACGGGGCTGAACGGGGTGTGGTGCGAACGAGCAAGAGCGGGGCGCAGGGGGGGGGAGGGGGGTACTCATTTGTTGCTTGCCTTAGTCACTTGACCATTGACCACGCATCCCTTTCCAGACGGAGCACCGTTCCTACCCCTAATAGAGACACCTCCAACATTCGGGCGCTCATTAGGGGGGAGGGGGGGGGGTGCAGCGTTACAGAATGGGTTGCCGAAAAATTATGAGCTTTCATCATGTGATGGAAGCTCAAATTTCTCACCCGCAACATGACTTTCGAAGACTCTAGAAGACATTTTTTGTGTTCGCGCAAAAACCGACGACCAGCATTTCCTATGCTCCTCGTAGTGCTAGGACAAACATACTATTAATACTACGGGGGGGGACATAGTAATGAGGACCAAATATGGTTAGTAAAAATACTGGAATATATAGGTTTTTGTGTATGTCATGGGTCCTGAATACTATGGTTGCCCGTATTACGTAATGAACAATATCGTTATATGCGTGTATATATGATACCCGGTGTAGTTTCCACTTGAAGAGGTCAGCCGGTCGGAAGACATTGCCTTGGAAGCCAAAGACTAACTGCAATCCCTACCTATCGTGGTGTGGTGAGTCGGGGACACATGGTGTTTGCGTCCATCGTGGGAGCAAATATGGTGTGTTAATAAAACATAGAGGCGGTATAGTTACATGGGTTTTTGGAGGTCCATCGTGGATTCTGATTACTATGCCCTGCCTCCCCCCCCCCCGCGGCAATAGCAATAAGGTATGGGTAGCTCTCACTGCAATAGGACCCCCCCGCGGCAATAGCAATAAGGTATGGGTAGCTCTCACTGTAATTGGAGCTCGCGCTGGTGGGTATTTTGTGAAAAACGTCGTCAACAACAACTGTATGTATGGATGTACATATGTATGCGCCGGTGGTGAAAAGCGTGAAAAGCATTTACCTATATATGTGCGAGTACTCGTATTCATTTTTTTAACGGAAACATTTCGGTCGCACGATGCGGGTCTCCGGCTCCCATCTTTTCTATACGTAGGATCTCCCGGGCTTCTTGCTTTTCTTTACGTATAGTGTGTAATATACGATAGCTGGCTTCACCCGGCTCAAAAAATCAAGGCACGTCCTATTCCCCAAGTGGTATAATATGTGTTACGCGGCCACGTTGTAAACGTTAGCATATGTTGAGACCCACACCCGTACCCTACCCTGGTATCATACTCACTGTTCATGTACGGCGGTAGTCGTTACTGCTGTGGTACGCAACTCGCACAGGTATCTATGACCATGGTATACAGAGGCAAGTATCGTGGGCACGCAGGGCAGGTGCAGATGAAACAAAGTCGGTCAGACCAAAACAAGTCGGTCTGTACGGTATGTATGCGCGGGGCGGGGGCGCGGGCAGTGGAGGGGAGGGGGGATTGTACTCATGCCGTGCATGGCCGTAGTCTTATGGCCATAGGGGAGGGGGATGGTGGTCAGTGACGACAGTTTTGACGGTTTTGGGCTGGTAGAGCAATGACGGGGCGGTTTTTCGGGAAAGACACACTCTGTTCGAACGGAACAGGAGGTAGGTACTTTTCTGTTTTCTGTTTTGTTTTATGTTGTGTTAATTTTGTGCGTTTGTGTGCGTGTTCGTTTGTTCGTTTGATTGTTCGTTTGTGTGTTTGTTTGTTTGTTTGGTTGTTTGTTCGTTTGCTTGCTTTTATCTCGTGCTTGCTTGCCGCGCGCGCTATCGGTGCCAAGGGTGGCCGGACGGAAGGAATGGCGACTTGTCGTTCGCCGCAAGCAGAAGCTTCTACCGACTGCAACTTGTACAGGCAGTACGAATGTGCGAATAACTTCACATATGTAGAAGCTGTAGTATTTAATAGTAGTAGAAGGAGGATTCTGTAGTAGTAGTGCTTGTTGTTAACCTATCAGCGATGACGGAAACACAGAATGGAATTTACGCCCAATGCCTTCCGAAAGATACTATCAATACGTTCATCATTTTCGCATAGAAATTATGAGACCGTCACAGAAACTTGCCGGGTTCTGCTATTACAGTGTTATAGTAGCAAAAAAAGCGCCGAATATTCACGGCTCTCTCGCGGGCATCGGGGTGACCCGGGTCATCCATCCACACCGCTGTAAAATGGCTATTAATAGAGGTATACAACAGGAATAGTAATTACGCTGTTTCTCCTGCTGCTACTGCTGCTGCTACTGCTGCTGCTGCTGCTGCTGCTGCGGGTGATTCTGATTTTTCTACTGCTACTACCACTGTTGCTGTTCCTGCCACTGCTGCTGCTACTGCGACTGCTGCTGCTGCTGCGACTGGGACGGCTACTACTACTTATATCGCTTCTTCTACCGCTACTACTGCTTCTTCTCCTGCTGCTACTGCTGCTGCTGCTGCTGCCTCTGCTACGTTCACTGTTGCGGCAACAGCGAGGAATGTTCGTCGCCACCGAGTATCTTTCCCGAGGCACGCTGTCCGCTGCGATAGGTACGGACTCGCCCGAAGGGTCCAGCTGGATCTGGCGCGCCCGCGTACGGATGTGGTTTCCGATGGAGGAGGCGTTGCGACAGGCCGCTGGAGTTGCCTCGGCCCTTGCGTACATGCACGACGAAGCGATTCCTGTGAGTTGTTTACGGGATGCAATGCGTGAGTCAGGTGTTGTTGTTCATATCGAAAAAGCTTGTTTTGGCTTAGGTCAAAAGTAGAATTGGTGGGTGGGTGGATGGGTGGATGGGTGGATGGGTGGGTGGGTGGGTGAGTGGGTGGATGGTGGGTGGGTGGGTAGGTTAGTGGGTGGGTAGGTTAGTGGGTGAGCGGGCAGGCTTATGGCTCGCGGTGCATGGCGAATTGCGTTCCGGCCGTTTTCATACATGCCAGTCGAAATAATTGTGAAATCAAGCGCTTGCGAAGGAGGAGTTTTGGCCTAAAAACGGGGTCGGTTTCTCCCACCTGCGACCTTGAACTTGAAGGGGTATTGAGCTATTCAGGGCGGTTCGCGGCCTTTTGGTTCGATGGCACCTCGGCTCCGTTGGGGTTTCGCCCTGATTGGCGGTGCGTCAATGAGTGAACCCGGTGTGACAACAAACTACAACTTGTAAGACCTAGAAAGTCTTGGGCTCCGTGGTACCATGCTGTCTCCTCTGACGTGCCATGCACAAGGGCGGTATCTGCCATCAGCGATGCTGTTGTTGCGTGCTATTTTTAATTGCTGTTTTAGACAACAAGCCAGCGGTCTTATTGCAGGCCTTTTGGGGATAGCAAGTCAGCGGCATGAACCGGTCCCAGCTTCCGTACATATGTTCCGTCGTTCATCCTCTCTGCCTCCCCCTCCCCTCCCCCACCCCTCCTGTCCCCTCCCGACCTCCCCCCCCAAACGCTCTTCACACATCGTTTCTTGTTTTTTGTCCTGTCGCGCTACTTCCGCGCCATTACCCGCCTCCGCTGCAACTCGACCGGCTCGCTCATGTGGACCTGAACCGATCAAACCGAACCGAACCGAACCGGCGATAATACAAAAGGGGGCCAAGGTCGTGCACCGCGACATCAAGGGGAGCAACTTGGCTTTCGCTGCGGATGGCACGCTCAAGGTCTTTGGTGAGCAGGAGGGATGGTGCCTCTGCTTTGTGTTTGCTTTTTTCGTCTTGCTCCGCCTTGCTTCACGCTGTTTCGCCTTGTTCCTGGCGAGGCATCAACTATTTTCGTGGTTCGCTCCTCATCGGTGGACAAATTCATACTATCAACACTGCCGCAAAAATGGCCGATGCGCCGACACCACATTTGATTTGTCAACGTGGAGGCTTGTCCTTCATGCACGCCCTGCGTACGTACAAGTACACCTAGAGCCCGCTGAGTTATCGGAAATATGGCTGAACCACCTCTTTTCTTGTACCCGCTCGCTTGCACTGCTTCGGAGCGTGCGCGACCCACCGAAACGTGTCTCTTCGTGCCCCCCCCCGCCGCCCCCGCCCGCCCCCGCAGCGCCCAGCATACCCCCCACATATCTCCCGAGCAAGACTTGGGCCTGGCCAAGATCCTGCGGCCGCGAGACTTGCTCGGCGACAACGTGTACAAGATGACAGGCAACACCGGTTCGCTGAGGTGAGGTCCGTGGGGCCGGCCAAAAGATGGTACGAGCATGTACGCATGGCTTCATTAACTATTGCATGCGTGCCTGTCGCCATGCAGATGTACCGGGGTATATAATAACCGGTTGCAGCAGTCTACGCATGGCTTCATTCATTAATGCATGCATGCTTTTTGCCATGTGCGAGTGTACCGGGTATATAATAACAGCTAGCAGCAATGTCTGGTACGTGCCAGCTAGCAGCAATGTCTGGTACGTGCGTATCATTGTCGTTGGGTAGAAATGACGGCCTATGCTGTGTTGTAGATGTACGTACTGTTACTCTTTAAGGGGGGCTCAAATACTTGCTTGCTTCAAATCTAGGCGCGGACCGGCTTCTCGGCGTGCTATTTTTTGTCGCCTACAAATATCAAGGTACAAAAAAACGGCGGTCACCCTCGCTCGCCTCCGCCCCCGCAGCGCACCCAACAGGAAGACCCCACGAACCCCGAAATCCCGAAATTCCGAAATTGTTTCCGAGTACCTTCTGCTTTTCCCCTCTGGTGTGTGCCTTCGCTAGGCCGGCCCCATAGCGTTGCAGTTCACCACACACAGCACTTTTTGTGACAACTTTTGTTGCTGTTGCTGCTGCTGCTCCTCTTGTTGCTACTGCTGTTTCTACTCCTCCTGCTGGTGGTGCTGCTGTTGTCGCTTCTGTTGCTGATGTTCTTGTTCTTGTTGCTGCTGCTGTTCCCGCTGAACTGTTGCTGCTGTTGCTGCTGTTGGTACTGGTGCTGCTTCTGGTGTTGCTGCTGCTGCTGGTGCTGCTGGTGCTGCTGCCGCTGCTGCTGCTGGTGTTGTTTCCTGGTGTTGGAAGGTATATGTCGCCGGAGGTGGCGAGGAGCTTGCCGGCAAACGAGACCGCCGATGCTTACAGCTTTGCCGTCGTCCTGTGGGAAATGGTCAGCCTCGAGCAACCCTTCCAGTTCTACGGGGTCAAGAATATGTTTGAACAGTAAGTGTTTCGTACTCTCGTACTCTGAACTGTACTGTACTGTACTGTACTGTACTGTACTGTACTGTACTGTACTGTACTGTACTGTACTGTACTGTACTGTACTGTACTGTACTGTACTGTACTGTTGCGTGCTGTGACACTGTACTACACTTCACAGTAGTGCTGCACTGTGCTAGACTACGAGATGAAGGGAAACGGTGCCTGCAGATGTCTTTGATATGTCAACTTTCCTTTAAAGGGTAAATATGATTGGTCGCAACGTAGCCGTCTGGAAAAGAGGGGACAAAACAAATGACCATCACTAGGGAGCACGTATAGAGGGCAAGGGCGGCGTCCAAGCTGGATGACCTCTGTCCTGCTGATACATTAGTTAGTGGGCGAGAGTGAGAAGGTTGTTCGCCGACCGCTTCGGGAAAACCGTTTGTTAAGCGATGACAACAATAACGCTACCGCTACCGCTACTGCTACTGCTATTGCTATTGCTATTGCCTCTGCCACTGTTGCAGCAATGAATTAGCGACCGCTGTGTACCTGAACCGCGCATGTTTTGAAATTTCCGTGATAAGCAAGGGTCCAGGAGGAGAGGGGGAAGGGGAATAATCGGTTGACTTGCGCTCGACTAGAGATTAACCGTGTTGTGTTTTCTTTCTACTGTTTTGAAATCCCGTTCACGTGACTTGTCTCTCGGCTAGAGATCGAAATTGACCCCCATGCCCTGTGTCGGCACCTTAACCCTCCACTTCCCTGTTGTAGTTTTTTGTGGTTGTTGATGTTTTGTTGTTGTTCTGTGATTTGTTTTTGCTGCTGTTGTTCCTTTTGTTCTTGTTCTTGCTCTTGTTCATGTTGTGACTTGCTCTTGTTCATGTTGTGTGGATCGACGCATCGTGTTCCTCTCGCCTTCACTGTGATACCACTGACATGACAGGGTGGTGATGGCTGGCGTGCGCCCGCGATTGGCACCGGAGTGGCCCGAAGGCTTGAAAGACATTCTCACAAGGTGAACATACCAACTGCTTGTCCTGAGGATGATGTCGCAGACCGCACGTAAATAAGGCAGACAGGCGGGGGAGGGGGGGGGGGGGGGGGGGGGCGTAACCAGTGCAAGGCAGGGCGTAAATAAAAGGGGGGGGGGGGGGGGGGGGGCGTAACCAGTGCAAGGCAGGGCGTAAATAAAAGGGGGGGGGGGGGGGGGGGGGCGTAACCAGTGCAAGGCAGGGCGTAAATAAAAGGGGGGGGGGGGGGGGGGGGGCGTAACCAGTGCAAGGCAGGGCGTAAATAAAAGGGGGGGGGGGGGGGGGGGGGCGTAACCAGTGCAAGGCAGGGCGTAAATAAAAGGGGGGGGGGGGGGGGGGGGGCGTAACCAGTGCAAGGCAGGGCGTAAATAAAAGGGGGGGGGGGGGGGGGGGGGCGTAACCAGTGCAAGGCAGGGCGTAAATAAAAGGGGGGGGGGGGGGGGGGGGGCGTAACCAGTGCAAGGCAGGGCGTAAATAAAAGGGGGGGGGGGGGGGGGGGGGCGTAACCAGTGCAAGGCAGGGCGTAAATAAAAGGGGGGGGGGGGGGGGGGGGGCGTAACCAGTGCAAGGCAGGGCGTAAATAAAAGGGGGGGGGGGGGGGGGGGGGCGTACTCATGCCATGCATGGCCGTAATCTAATGAGGGGGGGTGAGGGGGCTTCACTTCGAATAATACCCAGTCAGTACCCACCGCGCGTCGCCCCTACTGGTAGTCGAAACAGCCCTTCCGAAATGTCCTGGTGTTTTGTGTTTACGCAGTAAACAGCCCTTGATTGTGTAGTCTCTTCTTGAGGCGCGCGCCGCTCTCTTCCCTGCCATTCTCCTCCTTCTGCCCTGCCATGCTCTGCCCTGCCGCGTGTTTTATTCCGGTGGCTTCAGCGCACTCCTATGAATAGCTACCGTACGCACGTCGTCCCTGAGCGGGGCGGTGTAGTTGCACGCAAGGATTGAAGCCACGCCCCGCCTGGTTCCTTGTGTTTCTTTTTTACGTGCCAGTAGCTATTGTGTGTCTTTTATTCGTTATAAGTCGCATGTCAGCGAAAAAACAATGAAGACCATCTTGCACCCAGTGGGTAACACTATTTTCCGCTTTGCCGTGTGCCTCCTTCTGCACCGCTCTCTCGCGGGTTCCCCCAGGTGCTGGTCGCCAGACATCTGCGAGCGGCCCGCCATGGCCGAGACCGCGAAGCGATTGCTGGGGCTCTTGGCACCATCAGCACCTCAGCCACAGCCATAACCACAACGCCTGTAGTCTGTAGGTGACGATTACCCCCATGACTCTGTTTTTGTTTGTTTGTTTTTTACTTCGTTATTTCGTTTTTTTTTTGCAGTCTTTGTTTTTGCAGAGTTTATTGTTTTGCAGCAGAAGGCTGGTTTGTTGGATAGTTGTGAGGGTCACCGGCCTCCACGGCGACGAGCGACGGGTCGAGCGTTGCCGCTCGCTTAAGAGTCTTGTTGTTTTTTGTTTTTTATTGTTTTTCGCGACTATCTTATTCGCGTCGCAAGCTTTCTCTGTGCTCTAAATGAGAGGGCGGTTTTCTCGTCTTTTCGCCCATTTTGTTTTTGTGCTTACTTGAAGAAATGAGAGAACGCTTGCCTGCCCACCCGTTTATGCATACATGATGATGGTGTGTGAAGCGCGCGATATGCTGATCTCAAACCGCCAGCTGGGGTACGCGAGAATAAGGCTTAATGAAGCACGAGCGATACGTGGGGGTGGGAGATGGCGGGGCCAGACTTCGCTCGCGAGAAGCACACGATTCCGCCCCGAGAGGAAGTGTAGCCCCGTGATTTGGTTCCTCGTATCATAGCTGGTGTGAGTAAAACTGTGTTCACTCTTTTATAGACTTGCAAAAGCTTATTCCACACTACTCCCAAGTAATATGTCCCCAAAAACATGGGTGCAGTTCTGGAGGGGTTTAGGTGGTGTTTTCCTATTCTACTGTTTTTGCCGGTTTTTTGTATTTACGCGCGATGGCAGCTATTACTTGTTGTGCGTATGAATATATATATATGATATCGCGCTATTCGCGGTTATGGCAGCAATAGCGTTTTCTTGTTTTGCTGGTTGGCCGGTCTTTGATGCTCGGACGGCTCATTTTTCGAGTGTTCCAACACGCAGCCCTTGTCCAGCCGTATTCTGATTTGGTAACGCGATATCAAGTACATATACCCTATATGGTGCAGCACGTCCTAGTGTTCTCATTTCGTTTTTTGTAGAAAGGTGTGCTCGTGCCCACCCTCTGGAATGTTCTCCCAGGGTGTGTGTTTGCAGCAATCTACCGTGCTGGTACACTGTACGAGTGCGCACCTCTCCGCGCAATCATGTGCGGAGTATGTACGTAGTGATGTAGGGTGTAGCCCCTTCCTGTGGCATTGAAGGGAGGCACGGCCGTCCTTGCGGACAGGTGATTTAGCTAAGCTCGACGGCAAAAACTCAAGTGTTCAGGTCGATATTTGATGTTGCTGTGTAAGTCTGTTTTTGCAGCTGTATTACACTTGCCGGGCTGTTTATGTATGTAGCATATACACGTGCGACTGAAAAACAATGCTCGTATATACCTTCTGTATCGTCTGTCCGTTTCGACTATCAATGTTGTCTTATTGCGTGTTTGTGTGGTGGGTTGCGTGTTGTACGTGCTTGTATGTTGCTGTACGTACGTGTATATAGTTAGTGTGTTTGTGTATATATTATACGTGCATGTGTACGTAGGTATGTGTATGTTGTGTTCCTCTCGTAAGTACCCCGATTTTTTTTTGTCGCTGCCTTCAACCTTAGGTTCACGATCGAACTATTTTGCAGTTGATGACAGCTGTGACGCCTTAGTAATAGTAATAGGTGCGACATTTTGTTGATATTGTTCATACAGTAGGTGTGAACCGGATCCAGGCGGGAGGGGCTACGGTGGAAACCCCCCATTTACTACCTCGTGTAACCTGGTGGTATTACTTACTTTTTTATGCTTTCTCGTGGATGGAGTACGACGGGAAGGATACGAGTATACTTGTTTAAAACACTTATTTACGGCACTTCGACTACATATCGCCTGAAAACGCTGGTGAATCGGCGGGGCAAAAGGAAAAGGGACGCACGGATCGGATCAATTCGCCTGCTGGGGACCGATCAAGTAGTTGGGTTTTATTCGATTGTTGATATCAGGATTCAGAGACGCCATGCACTTGCGGTATGGACCACTTCTCTGTGAGGGGAAAACTGCAGTCTTGCCTGGCGTGGCCCTCATGCCTGTCTCTAAGAACGACAATTTTGCTGATGAGAGTGACATCATAAAAAAAAACTTGTTCCGAATTATGCAGCAAGTCTACTAGGTTAATCGGGATCCCCGTACGATACACCCTCGATCTCCCATGTTTCGTGTACACAGCCAGTACGTACATACAGCGGGTTTTTCGTGCCCCCCTTCAACTCCTCGATGCGGGGTGTAGTTTTTCCACCGTCGTCGTATACTGCTGCCGTGTACGAATCTACGCGTAACATGCTCGTTCTTATATATGGTGTCAAGTGATTATCGGATGCGGGTAGAGGTCCGACAAGGGCCCTACAACTGGCCATCTTGAGTTTCCAGATTATAACGCTCGCTGCGCCTTTGTGTTGTCTCCTTCGCACCAACCTACTACACTACGAGTATACCTGGTCAGTGGAGGCGTGTACTACTATACTATTACGGTGGACCATAGTAAACACTAGTAAATAGGACCTGCGGTACACACAAAAACCTATATATTTACCTACTTTTGCTGACAATATTTGGTCCTATATACTATGGTCCTCCGTAGTATTATACCCGTATACAAGGGAGGCTTCGCCGCGGCGGGCTGACGCCCGCCTGCGGCTACGCGCAATGCCCGTAACAGCGAGGAGTAGTATACTGAGGTAGAGCTTAGGGCGAACAAAACGACTCCGTACTGCCAAGGGGTGTACAGCAGTAGTACAGTACACCTAATGAGAAACACTCACAAACAGAGGCTAGGTTTCTTATTTACATGAGAGGAGAGAATGCGGTTTATACTAACTTCAACATAACGGCTCCCGAATTTCTTATTCCTTGTAAATATCACCCTGTGGTACTGAGGTATTCTGATACGTACGTACGTACGTACGTGTATATCAGCAGTAAGCTATAAAAATCCGTACGTGTATCAGCGCTAAGTAGTTCGTAAAATCCAGCATCGAGCATAAAAACACAACCAATCTTGGATCTTGCATGTAGCCCACGGGACAACTATAAATGCATTACGAGTACGAGTACGAGTATACGTATACCGGGAATGAATTCGGAACCACGTTTTTCGAAAAAAAGCAAGTTCTCGACCATCACCGTAATTTTATTGGAAAAGTTGGAGTGTCCATCGCTCGCATACGAACAGAAACAACAAACAGCAGTGTTCATAGTATCATAGTATCACACTGGTGTACCACGCACGTATGAACCCATGGTACACAGGTCTGTTTCTGCTGTGGTGCTGGTACTACTGTATCATACGTGCGTACATATGTACGTACGAGTATATCAGCAGTACAGCAGTAGTACGTGGTCTTATAAAAATCCGGGTTCGTCGTTGACATAAAAGAACGGAATCTTTGGTTATGCATGTAGCTGCGTGTAAAAAAAAAAGAGCGTGTGTGTTTTGTATGTGCGCTCTCCATCACTATATTCTCGGTAAACGTTGCTGCAGCGCCCACCGCCCGCATGTTCACGCCCGCGAGCGCACGCGAGGCCCTGCCCGGTACTATATCTAGGCCGACGGGCACATAAACCGATTAAGTCTCCCGACACGCTCCTGAGGAGCGCATGCGGTTGATATTTTTGGGGTCTCGTAAGGTCCAAAACAGATACGAGTAATCATCCCGCACGGGACTGTCGGAAAAAAAAAACGACGTGCGTTCGTATATCATAGCGAGCCTGTGACAAATAGGAAAAAATCCTCAAACAAACGTACCTCCGTGGCCCTCGTGTAGCGCAAGGCCGAGGCCGCCCTTTGCAGAGTAAGCAGAGCAGGGATCGTCGAGCACGATGAGCGAGTTGCGTGCCGCCGGGTGGACCTCATCGCGAGATATCGCGAAAAAGGCTCAAATCTACGTCTAAGAAAAACCGAGGAGCTCTTACACGAGACCACCCACAATATCGTTTCCCCTCGCTGCCTCGGCAAGGTCTTTGCTTTGGCATGGCCCATAGCGAGGGGGGGGGTCTTTCTAGCGAGCAAGGCTAGACTCACCCTCAAGCGGACCGATACCTTCTTGCTGGCTGCGCACCCGCCGCGAAGCGTGTGCAGCGTAGAGTTGGATCGCACAGTGTGCGTCAGCGCAAAAGTCCAGATGCACGCACTTTGGCTCGTAACAGCAATATCCATCACACTTTGTGCGGAAGAGGCAACGCCCATCAGAAAGAGTGGACGACACCTACGTACACAGCCCTAGGTATTGTTTGCTAAAAGGAGCTTTGACTGTCTCAGTAAACCTGGCTTATCGCCCATGCAAATAGGAGGAGGAGCGTTTGCGAACAGCGATGTGTTGACTGGTCAATCCCTTCACGCGAGAATTTTTATTTTTCAGACCAAAGTCACCCATGAGTGCAAACGAGAGAGTAAAGCTGAGAAGCCGGGACTGGGAAGAACACGCAGAAGCGTGTACGGACGGAGCGGTCGAGTGGGAGTCGGCTAAGGACTGGCCGAGGGCAGGCACTCGGAGCGAGCGCGCCTGAGCAGCAGCAAAAGCAGCGCGCACCGGCCGCAGCAGCACAGCACGACAACAGGAGAATCGATCTCGGCCCGGCAGTCACGACGACATCGACCCGTTTGAGGAAACGAACACTTTCTGTGCTAATTTCTTCTGTTAGACAACTTCATTCAGCTTCTGCGCGCCCGAATTGTGTGGCGTCTCGCTTGCGGTCGGGGAGGTATGAGCGTCACTGCGTTTTTGTTAGCGAAGACCGCCCGGCGCGGCCCAGGAAGTGAAAGCGCGGACCACCTCTAGAGCCTCGTTTCAATTGTTGTTGGCCGCACATGATCCGATTGGGAAGAGCGCCCGCAATTCAATGTGAACAACTTCGCTAATCATTGTCGACTGTTTATAATGCTTCTGGGCCTAAACAAGCAGACGTCTCAGGATAGACCTATCGCGTATATGTTGTCAAGTGGCACATGCACTGGCCTGTTGCGTTTGGCTGGTTCTTTATTCATCTCTTGAATTGAAACTGTCTTATTTTGGCAGCACTTTAGACATCGCCATGCGTTGCTCATCTTTGTTCCGGACCCCAACGGCCTAGCCGCGTTTGTCTTTTGTGTTACAGACCAGTCAGTTCAGACAGTTATAGTTAGCGCTGTATGTACGCAAATTCATGATGTGAGCATAGAGTGGGAGGGGGGCGCGTGGCGGGACGAATGCTGCCTGTGCTAGCTCGAATGAAGATGCTGGGCGTTAGTTCAGTGTTGCTGGAGCCGGACTGCGCCGATCAAAACACGTGCCTGGTGTCTAAGTGTATAGAGTTAGTTGCACGAAGTCTTTTGACGTTGGGGTGGTATGCCATTTGCCTGCTGAGTTTTACGCTAGTCTGTTAGGCGATTCTCTGGAATGGCTCGTATCGCACTTTTCGCTGACCGCCGAGCCGGGCGCTGACGCTTGCTAAGGCAATCAGACTAAGGGCGTATCTTTAGGCAAGCGTGGAGAACGAGTTTTAATCAGTGCATGAAAAACACACACACATCACACAACGCACACATACTATTTACAAAGGCGGGGATTTCGTCCTGCGCGGCTGAGCAGCCCGCACTAGGCGCACTACGCCGCCTACCCTGCCCCTATAAAAGGCGGCGAACGGTATACGCGCTACTAAGAGATATAGATGTGCTTAGCTAGAAGCTCTAGGCGCGCAACAAGAGGGGACGTCCGTATTTACACAAGGTGTACACAGGTAGTACAGGGTGAACACCTAATAATGAAAAAACCAGCTCACAACGTGAGCGGCCATGCATGTGCTAATTACATAGACGCAGAGAATGCGTTTTATTACTAGCTTGTCAATTATACGGCCTTTCGATCTCTCTTATTTTCTTGAAATATCCACCACATCAATGTACCATAGAGTCTGCTGTTGTTTAGATACGTCTACCGCTACCTACGTACGAGCCGTATATGCACTGTGAGCATGTTAACGTCAGCTGCGTACGATAAACAAAAAAAGAGTTCGTGTTGTTTTTTTATGCTGCTCGGCTCTCTGCCACACATTAGTTCCTTGATAAAAGCGTGCGACTGAGCACGACCCCAACCACGGCCCTCATTGGCAGCGCCCGCGCGAGCGCGTTACGCGGAATGCACCTCGCCCCGGTACTGATATGCCCACGGATCACCGACCGCATCCGACTAATCCGGCTACTGCTGAAATACCACGCCGCAACCGCCGATGCAATATTTGTACTAGGGATCTAGTCACCATGCGCGATAAAATTAAAGAGATACAACTCGGTATAGTATGACTCTGCGCCTGCGTCTACTTGGGCTTGCAGGTCGGTGACGGATCATGGACCTCTATCATACTAGCTACCTATTAACCTGTATAATCAGCAGTAAGAACGGATGTCGATAGCATAAAAAAGTCCAGGGTTGCCGGTCCTCTAGATAAAGAAAGACGGAATCTTTGCTAGAGAGTTGAAAAAGGTTGGTGCGTGTAGAACAAAAAAACATCAATGGTACAGGTATCATCGGCATTCTGCACTAGCAGAACCTCGAAAAGGGGCATGAACCCCTGGAGAAAAGTGCGCAGCGCGTACCCGGAGACCATGAAGCATATGAGGGCACTGCCAAGACCTGCCTTGGGCGAGATGGCAGGGTCGGTTGAGCAGCCGATGAGGGAAATCTGTTGACTATGCACTGATCACAGGCAGGTCACTCGTGTAACAAAAAAAGAGCTGGTGTGTTGCTTATGTATGGTCGCTCTCGAGATCTTCGATCAGTACCAGTGCTTGACATGCGCGCCCAGCCGCCGCGCATCTGCCACCGCTCCGCGAGCCCCGCCACCGCCGAGACCCCTGCGGCCGTACATATCCAAGGCCCACGACCGTGTCGCTCTCCTGCGCTATTCTCATCGGCCCGCGCCTCCGGATGGCGCGATGGCGTACTGCGCCGGGTAACGCCGGCCGGCGCGTGTGGCTCGAGGTTGCTGGCCGCGAAGCCGCCTGATTTGGATCCACCGCCGGGGGGAACGACGGGCCGCTGTCTTGGCTCTTTCAGTTCACGTTGAGCAGAAGCGAGCGGAAAGGGGTCGCGGGCAGTTGACGAGTGGCCGTTCGGCCACCGCGATGATCGCACCCGCAGTGCAGAGCGCCCGCCCAGAGATGGAAAGCCACGGGCGGATAAATGAGGGACATGAACAGACCACTGCCATACTGCTGGATACCACGCACGTATGAATACTGTACAGATATCATCGCATATTAAAAATTACCTGGTATATGATACTCTTTTACTGCTTGCAGCGGTACTGGTACTCGTACATATAATACGTACGTGTATATCCGCAGTAAAAGGAGCCGGTACGATAAAATTCCGGGTTGGTCGTCTACACGTACATAAAATAAACGGAATCTTGAATAATGCGGTTTGCGTGTAGAACAAAAAAGCATGTACTGGTTGGTATGGTATGTGCACGTGACAAAAAGGGCATGGAATCCTGGAAAAATCGCAGCCCCGTGAGACATGAGTTGGGCACGGCCGAGACCGCCCTTGGCAGAGTAGGCAGAGCAGGGGTCGGCGAGCACGATGAGGGAGTTGCGTGTCGCCGGGTGGACGTCATCGCCAGTTATCGCGAAAAGGGCAAAAATCTACGTCTAAGAAAAGCTGTCGAGCTCTCTCCGAGCAGCAGCTGCAATTTTGTACATGTATTTATAGCGTGTTCAGAAAATGAATGAAAATGCCTACGGTATGTTTTGGAATGCCTTTTGCCGCTTTGAAGTGGAACTGGTTGTGTGAAATGCCCCATTCACTGCTATTATTACGGTAGTAGCAGTAGTAGTAGCACGGGGGGGTTAACCGTGTGTATAACATGACGTTCTTTTTGGCCATATCGATGCTGCATGTACCCAGTTAGTGGTTGGCCGAGGTCGATTCGAGTGGAAAGTATACCAAGTAGTCGAGAGAGGGCTGGCACAGACAGCAGACCGCCGGTACATAGCGGATCGTGCACACCTAAAATTACGTTGTAATTCCATAACCTCTCAAGAAGCGTTCCATATGTATTAGTTGATGCCCTCATATATAGGTGGTCAACCTCTTGCAAGGCCTTGAAGATAGAAAAAACTGCGAAAATCTGGCTTGGTAGACGGGCTTCAGGAAAACCGTAGAGCTCAACACACACCTCACCCCAGAAGGTGGGATTTGGCGTAGGTCGACCGCCTGTGTTCCGGCTATCAATACTCGTGGCCGTACACGGGGGTCAATCACTAGGGATCGTATCAGATTCGTAAGATTTTACTCTTACGTAGGCTTTCTGTCGACGCTATCGGCTCTAAATCCCAAAACCACTAAATATGTTTTATCCCCCTATTATTGACCCCGATTGTCGCGATCCTGCAGTACGAGTAGTACTCGTAGCGATTCTTGTGAAGTCGATTATCCCCGAGTATTTATTCCGTGGGTGTTGATGTCTGCAAGATGCTTGTATAAAAGGACCGTAAGCCACCGGCGTGAGGCACCGGATGCTTTCACCTAGCGTGGGCTACTCGCGCACCCTATACCTAGAGGCTCACAAGCGTCTTGATGGCGGCGTACCTTACAGGAACACCTACTACTACTACTATTGTATATGGGACAGAGACACAGACAGATGATATCAGTAAGGGATACATGCAAATATACATACCGCGATACCCCGTCTTACCTTCGTATGCCACAGACTTACATCCCACGGTGTATACTGTTTCACAGTATATACATATATATATACCACCGACTTTCCCACGGCACCCCATGATATTTCACGGTATTCCACCGACCTGCGGTATCTCTCGCACTGTACGTGTACTCGTACAATGCGAGTACTCTTCCTCTCCCACCTCGACCTCTCGCATAAAAAAAAAACTAAACTCTTAGGAAATCAGTTCGCGGCCCCTTATGATATAACCCGATAATTATTATATGATACCTGGTACCGGTATACTAATGCATTCTATCTCCCTACTACTGTGGATCATTTAATGTAAGTATTGTGTTGGATGAGGCCTCCTGCACCGGCAGGGAGTCCTTGCCTGGTATGTCCCCCGACGCTGAGAGGACGCTTGACCGACGTATACTCAGCGCGCGGTTAGTACCTGTTAATTATCTGGGTACAAAAACCTGTGAATCACTGCCGGGTGGGTGGGACGGTCTCAAGAATTTCGTGACCAACTCTGCTCACGAGTTTTCGGGAGCGAAGAGGAGGGACCTCTCTCGGATACCAATTCTACGACTTTCTGGTCGAATCCGTGGTTCCATTATTTTGGATCCTCCGATGCAATCGCCATTTTTACTATTGTATTTTATCTCCCTACCGTGGATCATTTGATGCAAGTATTGGACTGGATGAGGCCTCCTGCGCCGGCCCGTGGTCCCGCCCATACTTAACTGTTATTGCACGGCCAAGAAACGGGTTGGCGTGCTTATATTCCACAAGTGTGTGTACTTGTAACCATTTATTACTAGAATCAGCCGCCGCCGCTACGGCCGTTGCCACCGCTGCGGGCGGCAGGGGCACGGGTGCGGAGCCGATCGGGGTCGGGTGGCGCCCGGTAGAGCCGGTCTGCCGCGGGGCATACCGAAACCGGCATAGTCGTGAAGATCTCAAACGATATCATCATCATCATCACCATCACCACCGAAGCGTAATATATATTAAGGATCTTCAAGATTCGTATTTTTTCCTCGTGTCTTCGTCAAAAGTTTTTTTCATGCCCCAAAGTACAAATGTCTTCCCGGTGATCAATCAGATGAAAGTTCGAGTCGATTCATTTCTTTCGTTAATACGGGCCCTTTATGATGAATGATTGAACAAATTCGCCAAAGACATTCGACAATTCCACAACAATGATGTCAGGTCAAGCAAGGCAAGCTTACGCTGTCAATGGTATAGGGCCGAGTATTAACACTAAAACCTAGTAGTATGGTGTCAGTCCAGGTGCTGTCTGTCAAATGGTTCAAGGTGCTGTGTCGTGACATCTTTGCTTCGAGGACGGTGAATAGGAGAGGGAGCTGAGGGGGAGAGAGGACGGAGCTGAGGGGCAGAGAGGAAGGAAGGGTGACAGGGATGGGGCGGAGGGAGGGACGGAATGCGGGAGAGGGAGAGGGCGAGCGAAGGAGGGTGGGAAGGAGGGAGGGAGGGAGCGAGAAAGCGAGACTGGGACGGAGGGAAAAGCCTTCGCCACCTGATCACTCCCAGCACAGACAAATGCGTGACGCTGCCCGAACATGAATTTCATTAATCCGATTCCACTTGAAATTAGACACTGGCCTCGGGCTGCTGCTAGACCCGCCACTCCGCGACTGCTGCTGCTTGGCTCGCGGATGCTGGCAGCCAACCCTGACTACTCTACACACAGGGCACCCCATTAGGTATGGTTTGGACCATGACGATTGCCTCCTCGAGGGCTACCGACCTGTTGCGTGCGGTGCGGGTGTAGCAGTTTTGAAAGAAATTTGTCTGTGGGGGACCCTAGACTGACTCCCAGGGGACAGACAGACAGACAGACAGCTTTTTCGAATTGGTTCCAGAGACCACAAGTTACACTTGTGGAACTGTTACGTTGCATTGTCTCTGTAGTTGACCACTGGTTAGTGTGATATGTTCAGGGTGAGGACACGGGGTATCCCTTGCCAGGTTTTCTTTTTGGGCAGTACTCGTTGGTACTCACGTGTGTTGTTTGCTTAGAGATATAGAAGAAGAGCGGACTTTATTCCTTTCTGCACGATGAAAGACTGAAAGGAAAGGCTGAAGGCTCGAGTTGCCTCGCCTTAGAAACCCCTGGTTTTCCATCTAAGATACGCCTCCCAAGTACTACAAATACGACCCCAATACCTGTTACCAGGTAATACCGGAATTTCCACGCCATTCAAGCAGTAACATGATACTAGCCCACTCTGATGAGCCGTATATGCAGAAATATGATAACTTAATGGAAACCCCGATTCCACGAAAAACATGAGTCGAAGATGCGGCTCCTCAAAACCCACTCCCACACCTCTGAACGGCAAGGCTACAAAGCCGACAAAGGAACGTCAAAAAAAGAAAGGTTCGAACCGAAAGTCATGCATGAGTAGTACGTTTTACATAGGCCGCCCCCGGGCTCGCGAGCGGAGGGGGGTCGGCATAACTAATAAGGACGGAAAACTAAATACTCCAAAACTCCGCAAGACCCGGCCCAAGACATCCAGAAAAACGTGTTATGTGCCACAATTGAGTGGCCCCATTACCCAGACCAGCCCTAGCACTGAGCGGGGGAGTAGGCAGGACGAAATACGAAAGGATACCCCCCCAAACCGCCCCAAAACAAATCAGAAAGCGCTAAGGGAATACCGAGAAGAAAAAACAGCCCGACCCGAAAGCTCGGTCAGGCGCAGAGTTGTCTCACCCAAACCTCCTAAACATTGGACCAATCCGTTCCCGCAGAAGGTGCGAAATCATTTTAAAACTCAGGCGACAGTGGTAGCTCGCTATGTAGTGTCGTCGTAATGGTAGTTCTGGCCACGTTTTCTCTTGCTATACCGTGCACTTCCTCACTAGGGGTGGCCTCGATGTAGTATTTGGCTGCCGACTTTGTCTCCCAGCCTTCAATTTTAATTTACTCGTCCCCCGCCTTCCCGGCTAGAGATTTTGCAGAGGGAGCCTCCCACGCGACAACTAGTGCACCGTGAGGGTGCTCGGCAGCTCTACCGCCCGCAAAGGGGCTTGAAGAGTGGTCGTCATACGGGCTACGGAGAGTGGCAGACTGCCCCGGTCGCCTTCAGCCGAAACCACGGTGAAAGTATGCCCGGCGGTCAAATCCCTAATATACGCTATGCGGCAGAGATGTACGCCATGACCTCCCTGCCCGCGCAAATCGCCTGGCAGACCCGATCTGTTGACGCTACTACAGCCTCGGTAGAAACCCAAAGCGTCTTACCAAATTGAACTTTGAAAATCAAATCCTTTGACTCTAGGAGCTGTAGTATGTGCGGCCCTACTCTTCACCATCTGGTCCACAGCCGTCCCGGCCAACCCTTTGCTGAGGCAGCCTCCGATGCAAAAGGAGTACATCATTGTGTGGGACTCGGCAGCTCTGCTGCCGCAAATGGGCTCGCAGGGTGGACCGTTATACGGGCTGAGGGCAGAGGTAGGCAAGCCCTGGTTACTTTCCGTCGCAAACACGGGGGGGGAAATGCCGGCGGTTTACTAAGACGCTGGGGACTTTGGACCTGCGACCCCAACGTAAACGAAACGTCGTAACCCATACGCATCGGAAGAAACCAACGAGGCTATATACATCGCTCGTTAGAGAGATGCGCGCAGCCAGCGAGGCAGCCACCTTTGCACGCGACAGCACGAGGTACTTCAACATAGGGGCTGCCTGATTGAGCCGAAACCCGACCTGGTTCCGCTCCTCGGACACGTAGGAGAGGTACGAATCTACTAGTTAGTGGGCTCGACAAGGGCAAGCCGTTCTTGCACCCTCTTATTACTTAATAATGTCTTTTCCCTGTGTGTCCATGAAACAGAGGGAGTCGAAGACATCGTCCGGAGTAGCTGTCTTCCGAACCTCGGCATCCTGCCGAGATAACGAGGAGAAACGCGCCAAACGTGTCGGCTGCCCGACCTTTTCTCACTTGCTCGGGGGGTCCCTCTGTCGCCGCCAACGCTTGGATACGACGTGCCTACATTCAGATCTATATATGCTTCTACGACAGGGGTTACATTGCACGACATTTTGACACGCGGAACAACACGCAAACCGCACAAGGTCCGGGGCCGTTGCGACCCTGCCAACGGATGCAGCGCCCTGAGTAGGACACCTGCTGCCCTCGTTCTGCGTGAGATATACACAAAAACAAATGGGCCATGTGACTCGGTGAACGATCGAACAGAGGGCAAGTGTGCACGCCATTGTATTCAAACTTTAAGCGAAAAGGGCAAAACAGACCAACACAGTAGTCGACGCGGCCGTAAACAGCGGTCAGGAGGAGGGTCGAAAAAGGTGGGGTGAGAGGCGGAAGAGTGGTCAGGTGGAGTCAGGTAACAACCCTACGAAGCGATCTTAGCCACTCTCGTGCCACCGTGTCCATAAAGAATGGACCCCTTTGCACCCAGCTCCACCGCTACAGGCATTGGAGCCAAACGTCGGCGACAACCTAGAGCGCAATGTGGAAGAGAGGATGTAAGTTTTGACGAGTATCTATTTGCGACCATACGAAATACCGCGAGCACATATTAATAGTAGTACGTAGAGCGCTGCGATATATAGAAGACCGTTCAAACTATACTCTTCTTAGGAAATCAGTTCGCGGCCCATATCACCCGATAACTATTCTATGATACCTGGTAGTACCGGTATACTTTATCATAAGACGGAACGAAATTGAAAAATTGGGCAGAGTCACGCTTGTGGGGCCATTTGTGAGTGGGCAAGAACAGACCGACAGACGGACAGACAAGAAAACATTTTCCGTCGTGGAGACTACTACAGCAGTGGGAAGACCAAACACTGTTACCGGTACGTACAACAGAGTAGTACGCCCACTGCGTATTGAACGTGCGAATAAATATACGAGCACCCACAAGAAGTGCCAGAGAAAACTCCAACGTTTTCAGTGTGCATGCAAAATCATACACATACTAAATTTAAAACTAGGACTCGTAGCCGGCCGCGACCGAGCAACGATCGAATATCATCTCATCTCGTGCAGCAGCTATGTAGCTTGTAGAGCGCGCGCGACAACTGATATTCCACTGCTGCTGCTGCTCCACGGCCAGTAAAAACACAACAAGCAGTGGAGATCTGTGGAGAATATGATGTTGTCTGAAAGTACCCCAGCAGCGTATACCGGTACGTGTACGACGTACGTACGTACTCCTCGTCGTCGTCTGTGATCTTGAATCTTGACAAAAAAATCGGGAAATCGATGAGGATACCTGGTATATGATACTGCTGTGCCAGAAACTCTAGAATAGAATGTAACACGATTGCGTCAAGTGTGAACACATACGTAGCCCAACCGCGCCTACCGTCCGTACCAACACCGTGCCCCATCCCCTATCCCGGCCCCTCTGCCCCTGTCCTCTCTATCTTGTGCTCCCGTTCTTGCAGCTTTTCTGCGTTCGCGCTCCGGTTCTGCGCTATTTACGCCGCGTTTTACGGTCCGTTCGATGTTCGCATCAAATTGCCGCAATATGATTGGTCTATAACATGAAATGTTGCGATGTTCGTTGAAGTTGCCCGGTTCGCCCGCTGAGCCTCGGCTGGGCTTCTGGCTTCTGGGCTGAAACATCACGATATAGCCAGATAGCCAGCGCAGTGCACAACTTGCACATCTGCACCCTGACTACAACAACACCACGAACCCCAACTAAACAGAGTGCCCAGGCAGCGTTCCTTAGTTGTGGCACACACGCATACCCAGTATATATATAGCGCAGCAGCAAACATGATTTCTCGGAGGACCTCGATGTGCTTGCTGGCGGCCAGCGGCATTGCCAGCGCTTTCGTGCCGCCCCAGGCTTTCACCCAGGTGGCGAGACCAGAACAACAGGCCTTGAGCTCGTCATCCCACGTGGCGCTTTCAGGTACGCCTTTGGGGCTGAACGCAATGCATGTGCGAGGATCTGCTTGTCGCTCGCCGTCCCCTCTGTTTCCCCCACAGGCGCATCTTCTTCGCTCCGTCTTATGTGAGAGGCAGGAGTTGCTTATGTTGCTGTGCAGGATGCACTTTTCCCGTCCATCAATTTTTCCAAATATTTATTTCTCTATGTTTTTCTGTGTCGTCCCAAAACCAACCGCAATCTTTGCGTCATCCAACTCGAGCGCCTGACTTGTCCCAAGCCCGAAGCCGCTACGTACGGCACTCGTACTGCTGTACGTAGGGGGCATCGAATTCCTTCCTCCTCTCTGCCCAAGCAAGCGCCCCGTGCTGCTGTAGAGTGCAGTTTGTGTTTACCCTGCCCCCTCTGCTTCCCGTGAAAATGCAACGGCGGGGTTCAACATACGAGATTCAACATACGAGTCGTTTTCGTTTTTTTCGACCCACAGGTGGTCCTGTTTTGGCGGGAGGCGGCGCCTGCGGAGTATTCACAGGCGGGGCTTTGACGCGACGACGGCAGCAGCAGCAGCAGCAGTGCCTGCCAAGAGGCGCTCTTGGGGAAATCGCTACCGCCGGCAGAACTACTGCGTTGCGGATGGCTGCTTCCGACACTCAGGTACCCACTGCTGCCGCTGCTGCTGCTGCTGTGCACCTGACGTTTCTTGTGTTTGTTTGTCGACCAGCAAGTACGTGCTTTTGTGCGGCGTTTGATACATTGGAAGGTTGGGTTGTTCGTTGACCCACAGGCACCAGCTTCTGCCTGCGTGACTTGTTGCCTGGACTGTTGTTGTCTTGTTTGGGGGGCGGGCTTTGTACTTGGTATATACCTGCCATAGCAGCACCGTGGTCGCTGGCTTGTGTCGGTTTGTCCGTCTTGTGTTGTTCGCGTTCGATAGATATCTCTGATCAGATCATATTGATTTGGAGATTGATTCGTTGATTTGCACCTCCGTCGCCCCTCCTACAACAAACACCACACTGATGCTGCAGTTAACTGAGTTGAGTCTCGCCCAACTGCTCCGTATCCGTATCTTTGTTTCCCGTAACGACTATCGCCTCCTCTCGTGCCGCCGCCGTTGCCAACCGTCAACCGCCACCCCACTCCCGTGTGTATGGTGTTCCCACTCCCGCCGTGTGTGTATGGTGTTTGTTACCTCAGCCATTCCCATAGCCTCAGACATCTGACATCCGACCAGCATCTGACAATTTGTCACTTTCTCACGTGCGATGCGTGCGATGCGTCATATGTGTCATGTGTCATGTGTCATGTGTCATGTTTCCCTCCATACTCGACATGTGTCGTCCGTGCCGTACCGGTGGATTATACATGTGTTACTTGCTGCATGTATACACGAGTGTGTGTGTTTTTTTTTCGTTATGTGGGCTGCGCACTGGTGCGAGAGCCTCAGTCCATCGAGATTATACTGACTTGAGTCTAACTGAGTCAGCAGTCAGTGTACTGGACTGCATCAGTATACTGGGTCCAAGCGAACCAAGTAAGTGTGTATCTTGGGACGTATAATATCATACACGGCGGTTACGCGTAATATATCGGCGTCAAATAAACTGGCAACATATACTGGCACGCTCAATCGATGTCTACCCTACCCGCCAGTACAACTTTATTAGCTTTTAGCTGTGTGTGCCAGTCCGCAGCTCTATGATACTCACCGGACGTGTGTACGTACCTATGTATATGTATGTGTGTAATATACTCTGCCGTTGTTGCAGGCCGATAAACTGGCGAACGTGGGAGCCCTGGGCGTCGCCGCCGGCTGCTCCGTCGTTGCCAGCGCCGTCTCCGAAATCAGCCCCCACGTGAGATTCTTACAACAACAGCAGCATTCATTTGTCCTTGCTTCGCGGAATGGGCAGATGTATAATATGTTGTTGGTTATACTCGTATAGCTCTACAAGCAGTTACCTTTTAGGAAACCACTTAGTCAGCGCTGCCTGAGTAGCTACGTAAGTGTTTTACGTTTTATAAACAAAAAAAGTAGGTCCCGGTTTCAAACCCACGCAACAGCGAGGCCTTAAGCAGCACCCTTTAGAAAGAATCGGTCGAATTCCTAGCTATAATAGTATTAAAAATTAGTATTGATGTATCATTACGTAACGGGTACAATTTACCGGGATGTATATATGTTATCTCACATTTTCATTCACATCGATGTCTGCTGTTGGTGCTTTATCATGTTTTGTCATGTGTTCATTGGTACCTCAGGCGGCGGCGTTCGTCCAGCTGGTTTGCCTTTCGATCTGGCTGGGCATGAGCGTGTACGCCACGTTCGTGTGGCCGATCATCACAGGCATCAACATGCGCGACTCCTCCGAGTTCGCCTCTTTACTGGGCAAGCTGGGACCTTCGTGAGTCCGCCCCCCCCCCTCCCACTCCCTAATCAAGGATTGATCACTTGATCACTCAATTACTCATTTCAGGTTCTAACTCTCGGTTATTTTTTATCTCATCGCTGTGTGGACGCCAGGTTCTATTCCCTAGATCGTACCGCCTCACTATCACTGTATTCCTTCAAGGCCATCCTGGCTACTCAGGGGCACTCTGAGATTACCTCGTGTTGCTGACCCCCGAGAGTGTGGTAACGCCACACAACCCACCCACCTCGGTGTGTCTCCACACTCAAACTGAAGAAAGAGATAACCTGCTGCGGGACTACCGCGCCACGGCTGGAACGAAAGTGTTTCCAGGCATTTTTTTGGCTTGGGGTTTCCGCGTTTTGCAGGCGTTCGGCCGAACCGTGGTGTCTTGGCTAGGCGATAAGCCCCCCCCCCGTATGGTATATACTGCCGTAGAAACGGTGTATGTTACAGCAGTAGTGACAACAATGGTGGAAACAGTTTTTTTATACTTGGAAGTGGCGACAGTATCGTAGTGGTAACAGTAGAAGTATTATAATAGTAGTATGGTAGCAGTAGTAGCAGCAGTAGCAGTAGTAGTGGTAGCAGTAGTAGTAGTAGCAGTAGTAGTACGAAGTAATACCGGTAGTAGTAGTCGAAATAGCAGCAGTAGTAGCAATACGTACCGGTCGCGCTCCGTCTCCACCCCCTGTCTCCCTTTCCCTCGTGCTCTAAGCTGGACCGCGACCAATCCTCACAAAGAATACCTCCGTATTCCCTCCTGTTCTCCCGTGACTACTGCTGTGTTTGCTTGCTCGCTTCCGCGTCTTGTTACATTTGTGTTAAAGCTACCTGCAGCTATCCGCCGCGATGATCATGAGCCTGGGCACGTCGTCTCTCGTCATCGGACATGCAAATGTGAGCTCAGCGCGCAAAGCTACTTGATGAATACGATTACGAGTGGCTATATACGTAATTTCCACGGCCGCCTGATTTTTAGCAGAACGACTCACGGGTCGGGTCAAACACGCGGGTCAGGTCGGGTCGGGTCGGGCCGGGCCTGGGTAACGATGACTGGACCCGATCCGTAAGAAATAGAAAAACCTCCCGACCCGACCCGACCCGGCCCGACCGGACTTCTTGACCCGACCTGCGGGTTGGGGTTATGACCCGTGAACAGCCCGGGAAATTCGGGGGCCCTTTTGAGTTTGCTGGAGTCGGAGATCTGAAAGCCGGAGATCCGCGCTGTCCGACCCAAACTCTTCGTAGAATTGATTCTTGTTTTACGTGTGAGACGCTCACGTGTTTAGTTTTTTTAATCCCCCTTGTACGAGTAGAGTACACTTCCCAGCAAGCGCATGCAGTTGACGACCGTTACAAAATATCACCCTGCGCGATTTCGGATTACGGGTGGGCTAATGATGTAGTAAGAAGAGCAATCAGAACCTACGATGGACCCCAAAAACCACGTATCCCTCTATGTTTTACACACCAAGTTGGTTGTGATTACTACATTAGCTCAACGCACCTATTCTCAAACGAAAAACCCGGCCTGAGCCAGCATTCCTGTTTCTTTAATCCCCCTGGGTATGATATATAAACACATATATACTACCTGGTACGTACATGCAGCAGTGCTTGACTCACAGTGGCGTGTCCTGCCGCTTCTCACGGCAACGCCAATAGAGCGATTATTTTGCGCGTGTAATTTATTTGCGTTATGGCCGATTATTTGCGTTAAAAGTAACGATTATTTGCCCCCGCTTGCTCGCTTCTGTTGGAACGCGCGTGATGCGAACCCCACCGGGATGTAAAAAAACAAATCGACAGGAAACCCAGCTGGCTATTCTCGGCGTGGCGCTAGCCATCACTCTGTACAACGCCATCGTCCTCGAGCCGACCGCGCAAGTCGCCCTGGAGGAGGAACTGGTGCGTCCGACGATCGTCCTCCTCCTATTGTTCGTTCGACGTTTTTTTCCCGAAAAAATATCATCGTGTTCTGTTGGTTGTATAACCTTTACGTACCCACGATTGATAGCTATGTCAAGTGCTACCAGGTATGTACGTATATCCAGCAGATGCCGCAGTGAGACGAGACAAGACGTTTCAGTAGTGCTATTTTACTAAGTCAAGACTCTTTTTTTTTGTTGATGCAGCGTGGTAGTGCAGTCTCCGCTAATGTTGCGTCTGGCAATCGTTGGGTGGTTTGTTTTACGTCGCTAGTGTGTTTAGTATTTGTACTTGGCTTGCTGTCACCGCGTTTGATGCTTGTGTTCGTTGTTAAATACTGCTGTGTTTTATGCGTACTGGTACACACATACCAGGTATATACACGTTCGTATTGATACTCGTCGTATTTTTTGTTGTTGTGATATTCACGTTTTTAAGCTCGTATTCTGCATGTCGTGCCTAGACCTCGTCGTACTTGTCAAAGGGTATAGCAGAGAGCACCAAACAGAGTTGCTTTCTCTGTCTGCATCTGGTGATCCCCTCATGTCGCGGGCAAGCGGTTGTAAACCGTTCGGGTGGCGTTACAACACAACGAAGTAGCCACTCTGTCCCTCGATATAGGTATCGTTTGAATTAAATACTAATATACAAACGTTGCTTATATTTGGGGACATATTAGTAGGGATTTTACGTCGGCGGCTGATGCTTATCGCTTCTTCCTTCATTTGTTTCGCTTCAGTAGTATAGATACTCTTGGTAGATACATACCCTGTGGTACCCGGTATTTTGTTCTTGTTTCAGGTTGCATTATTTTTTATGTTGAATTGTTTCATTTTTCTTACGATCGTATATACCTGGTACATGTTGGGCGTCTTTCCACTTTCCCCCTTCCCTACTTGAGGCGGCGGAGCAACGACTGAGCGGGAGGAAACTCAACAAAAGCCAGCTAAAAGACCAAGAGGACCTTCCCAAGAAGCAGGCGGTGCTAGGTGCGTTTTTTTCGTTGTTTCGAGGTTAAGCTTTCACTTTTAATAGTATGTTGCGGGCGAGCGCATATAGTTGACGACAGATACTATGTAGTGTCCACGAGCGCGAGTTCCTAGCAAAGAGCTAGAACCCTATATTTTCTTGGCCATCTATCTGCAGGGGAGGGGAGTTCCAGACATGTTGGCATGCGCCTCGTCCACGTCTCGCCCGCACAGGCGCCGATCTCCCCCCCCCCCCCCCCCCCCCCCCCCCCCCCCCCCCCCCCCCGGCCCCCCCCCCCCCCCCCCCCCGGCCCCCCCCCCCCCCCCCCCCCGGCCCCCCCCCCCCCCCCCCCCCGGCCCCCCCCCCCCCCCCCCCCCGGCCCCCCCCCCCCCCCCCCCCCGGCCCCCCCCCCCCCCCCCCCCCGGCCCCCCCCCCCCCCCCCCCCCGGCCCCCCCCCCCCCCCCCCCCCTCATCCCGCCTCCCTTTTCCCTCCCTCCTACCCCCTGTCGCCACCTCCTCCCACCTCCGCCCCCCCCCTCGGGTCAACTATTTGACCTTCCTTCCGGCCAATGCATGCATGTGCAGCGAATTTCCTGGGAGCCGAGGTGCTGCTGGACCTGCTGGCCATCGTGTGCGCCGGCAGCTACGCGTGGGACCTAGCTTCCTCTATATCCTTCGCGTGACGTAACACCTCGTGACGTGACATGACGTGACGCGACGTGACGTGACATGGAGTGACGTGACGTGACGTGAGATGAAGTGACGTGACATGGAGTGACGTGACGTGATTTAGCGTAGCGTGACATTTTTGCGAAGGGGGAGGGGGGGGGGGGGGGGGGGGGGGGGGGGGCGGGGGGGGGGGGGGGGGGGGTGACGGAGCGCCGTGGATGGCCTCATTTGTTTTGTTTCACAGGGGAAAGCGCCTCCGTCAAGATCGCCGCCGCAACCCCCCCCCCCCCCCCCCCCCCCCCCCACCAACGGCCCCCGAGGTTTAGTAGCGAGTCATCGGCAGACTCGTTTTTTTTTTCTTGATCCTTCGTAGTGACTGCGGGAGAGGGGGGGGAGGGGGGCGCCGTTGCACCTCCGTTGTGCGAGGAAAGCGCTCCCCGCCGTCTCGGCAAGCTACTGCTTTTCGCCACTCTGTCGGGAAGTGTAATAAGGGCTGTTTGGGTACTACTGCTGTGGCATGAAAACTCTAACGGTTCTTAGAACAGGGGAAAAAAACGTGGTTGCTGTATTCGTACACGGTATATAGATGTTGCTGGGAGTGGTCGTCCCCTCCGACGAGCGTTCAGAAGAGGACCGAGAACGTAACCATGGCCGCGCGGGTGCCGAGGCGTTTGAGAATTGATAATTCAGCATAGTTTCTACAAACATATTCAATGAAATGGTTGGTACACACTGTGCACAAGACAAAAAGGGTCTACTGCTATACAACCGATGGTTGATGGGGTCTGATTGGCTCAGGGTTTACGGTTAGGGTTGGTTGTATTCGTCTCTCGTCCACAGCACTGACCCCTCAGCCATTAGTGCTAAAGCTAGCTACCCTCGTGAGTATTGTCTCAGCGTTGCTAACAACTACATAGAGGGGAGGGGGGTGTTACTCATGTCGTGCACGGCCGTAGTCATATGACGGGGCTGTGAACGGTCTTCTCATATATACGAGCCAACGAGAACAACAAATGACCAGCAGATAGTAACAATAATAGTAGGGGTGTTATTAGCATTAGTAGTAGTAGTATTCCCACGCTCGCTCGTTTTTTTCTCGCGGGGCGGTGTCGAAACAGCGAACACCCTCGATTGCTGGCGGCAGTGGCAGGAGCAGCAACAGCAGCAGCAGCAGCAGCAGCAGCGTGGGGGGTGTTGCGCTACGCCATTTAGGAGCGGTGCTCGTACAGAGTGGTAGCTGATAATACATATGTACGCTGCTGGTGAATTCGTAGCAGATGAATGTGCCTTCTGGAGGAGGCGGTACACAAGACTGTAGTCGCGCCACTATGTGCGTCCACGTCGTCTTCCGGGCGTTCTTTCGCACTTCTCGCTGACGGTGTTGATGGACTCTCTCCGTCCAGGAAGAAGAGGAAGCCTGAGGTTGGCTTGCTGCGTGTATGTACACGGAGGCCGTAGAACTCGCCAGCGGCTATTGGTCGCCCTGTATTCATTCCGCTGATCCTGTCTCGGGGGTTTCCCCGCGTTCTTTTTCCCCCCCGTCCGCTATTATCGTGAGCGTGTGGGGCTCCTTCAGCTGACGATTGGTCTCGGTGTTTGAGCTCGGCTCGTGTGGAGGCGCGATTGTCAGACACAACTCTCGACAACGAATGTATGCATCCTCGAATGCTTTTATTGCTCGTCGTGACGGTGGGTAATGTAGTCCATTGCCGGCGGCGGCTCCAGAAGTATACGCATCATATATAGCCTTGAACGTTTTGCGTCGATCCCGTTTGTCTAGACGATATGGGAAGCATGAGACAAGAGATGCCTATACTTTCGCAAAAACAATAAACTGACTTGATGTCGGTATTAGTGTGCTAGAGAAAATGAAAATGACTTGGTTTCAGATTTACGCAAGAGAAACGACTACATTTATGGACATCTGACTTGTCATCTGACTTGCACGTCGAGGCAAATTCTTGAACATTTTTTTTTTGTCGAATCCTACGACGCTGTCATGCTGGTGGGTCGTGGGATACAGACATCGCCGACAGGTATAACCCTTTTCAAGAGTCGGGCAAGCACATCAGTGAACGGAGATTATTTACTGCCTCGAACGCTTTGTGTCGATCCGTTGTCTAGACGATGGGAAGCATGAGACAGCCACACGAGAGGGAGGGACATTATTTTGTGAAGCAAAACATCATTTTTGTTTGCGTAGCGAATTCTTAAGCGTCCAACACACACAGAAGGGGGGGGGGGGGGGGGAAGGCGGGGGGGGGTGCAAGTCAGTGCAGGTACGACTTGTCTATGTCTCAGCTACCAGCTACCCCTGCTCATGGCCGCACCGTCGAAGAAGCTACGATAAACATCCCGCCGATCTTTGCAAGTTTCTCGTGGGTCATGCTCGCTCGGCGTGGATTGAGAAAAAACGTTTCAAGCGTGAGAGTTGTCACAAGCACAGGAAATTCATTTTGCCAATGTGTTTCAAACGCATGAGATGTACGTAACCCAGGAAATTGGTCGCTAGCGTGTTGAAAAAAAACGTGAGTTTTGTAACACCGGATTTTTCTCGCCAACCCACTGCTGCTGTGTTTCAAAGGAGGTGTGGATTGAGTTACACGTTACAGCACACGAAAATGTTTCAATTTTTATTTTATGAACTAATAGTGGTTCGTTTTTGCGAGTACCGACGGAAAACCTAGAGAGAGAAAACTCTCGCGTAGGAACTATCTCGGGTAAGAATTCGCCTGCTGGCAGGGCCCACATGGCGCACCCTAATCCCACCGTCTACGGTCACAGCCGTCACCAAATCGAGAAAAATTCGCTCCAAAGAAGAAAGCTCTATCATACAAACTCGCTGCGGAGCGGGCTGAAAAAAGGCTCTTGTAACTACACGGTGGCGATGGTTCCGCCGCCGCTTAAGTAAACAACTGTATTGGTACGACCTAAAGAGAGCGAGAGATTTTTGCTACCAGTGGCCTGCCTGACCTGCCGGGAGGGGGGGGGGGTTCGTTCACGGTCTACGGTGTACCGTACGCTATACGGTTTACGCTTTTGACGGTTTACCGAAAGCTTTATTCTGGCGGTTTACGGTTTACGCTTTACCTAAAGCTATACCCAGTACGGTTTACGGTTTACCGGAAGCTATATGGTTCACGCCATACGATTTGCCGTAAACTTAGACCGTTCACGCTTTGTGGGTTACCGTGAGATGTTCTGGTATGTACGTTAACGCTTTGCGCTTTACGGATAGAAAAAACGCGGGATAGATCGACGAAAACGTGGAGGGCACCGACACAACGGAAATTCCATACTGACCGAACCGGTACACAACTACTTTTCTACTGATACAAGCCGTGAATGAGTGAAACTACTGCATATGATATACTGCGGAACGTCCGCTTGTTTTCGGTGCCGTCTGCATTGCACGAATGTTTCGGTGCCGTCTGCATTGCACGGCCATCAAAAGAAACAACAAAAGACACACCGAGCTGAAAATTTGGACTGCTACATAACCCATATAGGCTAGACTGGGCTGGAGGGGGTCCCGAACCCCTCCACCCCCCCCGTTCTCTCCTCCCCCCCCCCCCCCTTTTCTCCCCCCCCCCCCCCCCCCTTCCCCCCCCCCCCCCCCCCCATATTCCTGTTTATTTCATCCAAAACCCTCGAAACAAGCGTCCACCCCTGACGATCATGAGGACGATGGACGATTAAAAGAATAGCACACACGAAAACGCAAAAACAAAAAAAAATGAAAAACCTAAAGTACAAAAAGCTACGTGCGTATAAGTCTAAAAACAAAAAAAGAGCAAAAAAACAACAACACCAACACCAGCACCAGCACCAGCTTCCAGCACTACACAGCACCAACACAACTTCCTGGCAAAGGATGGCGTTTTTGCCGTTAGGCTCAAGGGCGTCGTCCAGCCAGGCGTCGAATGAAAGCTTGCTTGCCCGTACGCATATACGTATGCAAAAATCATACAGAAGAAAACTTGAAAAAAAAATCCATGCCGTACGGCGTCTATTTCCCCGAGAGCTGGTCCAGCGAGTCCGTCGTCTGCACCACGACCTCTGACGTATCGTAGGTGTTCCTGCAAGAAAGAGGCGGAGAAGGAAGGGGGGCGGGACGAGGGGTGGGGCGGGGGGGGGGGGTGTACTCAATTGTCATGCGTCATGCATGGGTGTACTCGTATGACCGTAGACCCTCCTTGCATCCCTACAATGACGGGACGGAGCACGCCCGGTTTTCACCAAGTCGCCTGCATGACCATAAGACACTCCTCGCATCCTTAGCATACCGGGACGGAGCACGCCCAGTAGTTTTCCCGACCCAGGAAGACATTGCTTGCTTGCACCAGAGCGCGAAGCGCCGTGAGGTTATCGTGGGCGGGCGAGTCGCGTATAAAGGGTGAGCTGCATCCTATATACAACTGTAGGAGCCGCTTGTGAGGCGGACTTTCTTGCATGTGGATATGACAGCGTCGAATGAATTGATTTCTTGCACCAAGCGCGACGCCCCGTAAGGTTTCTAGGGTGAGCTGCATCCTACAAAGAACCGCTTGTGGGGCGGACTTTCTTGCATATATGGATATGACAGCGTCGAAATAATTGATTGGCTTGCACCAAAAGCGCAAAGCGCCGTCAGGTTGTTCGGCGAGTCGTCGCACACTAAAGGGTGAGAGCTGCATCCTACTATTAATAGTAAGAGCCGCTTACGAGGCGGGCTTCCTTGCACAAATATGAGGATATGAGAGCGTCGAACTAATTGATGTGCTTGCACCAAAAGCGCAAAAGCGCCGTGAGGTTGTTCGGCGAGTCGCATGCATATACATGAAAAGTGAGCGCGTTTGCGCGCGGGAACAAAAAAAAAATCGAAAATAAACGGTCCTGAGTTCTCCTCTACAGTACGCTACGAGTACGTACAGATGTCAAGAATCCCTTATTTTTGGCCAGACTGGAATTCTTACGTAAGACTGGGTGTCTCCCACACTATTTTCAGTACAAAGAGGTCGCGTTCTTATGTTTCCCCCCAAAATCTCAGTCTAAAATTCTTAATTATCAGGTTCTTAACATCTGCCGCGTACTCTACTATTAATAGCCTCACTTGTTTCCCGCGGCGGCCTCCGCCTCCACCTGGCCCTTGATCCAAAAGTACGTCTTGCGCAGACCCTCCTGGATCTCGATCGACGGCGCCCAGCTCAGCTTCTCCTTGATCAGGGTGTTGTCGCTGTTGCGGCCTCTCACCCCCTCGGGGCCGGGCACGTGCCTGATCGGAAGGTCCTTGCCTTCGAAGCCCATGGCAATCGCCGCGAACTCGTTCATTGAAACCTTTTTTAGAAAAAATCGGATCGGGATCGGATCAAATCGGATCGGACGGGGATTGCTCACTTTCCATCCATATTATGTTGTTCTTCTTGTCTTAAGACAAGTCGGATCGGATCGGGGATAGTATCGGAATTTGTCTTTTTTCATGCATATAACGTTGGGGTTTTTTTTCGGTGTACAGAAGCAATCGCGATAACCTATGTACATAATCGGACGTAGCCGTGCATTATCATGAAGGCACTGCGGAGGGGGGGGGGGGGGGGGCACGCGTTGCTTATCGCCGCTAGGCGAAAACATGCACCCAAAAAGAGGGAAACAAAGGAGGTCGGCGGGAGGCGGATACCTATATGTAACTCTTTCTCCGCCCAAAATTCCCCTCCACTGCTCCCCATCAACCCCCCGCCCCCACTGCTCCTGTCTCTTATACACATCTGCACTACACAGCACCAACACAACTTCCTGGCAAAGGATGGCGTTTTTGCCGTTAGGCTCAAGGGCGTCGTCCAGCCAGGCGTCGAATGAAAGCTTGCTTGCCCGTACGCATATACGTATGCAAAAATCATACAGAAGAAAAATTTCTAAAAAAAATCCATGTCGTACGGCGTCTATTTCCCCGAGAGCTGGTCCAGCGAGTCCGTCGTCTGCACCACGACCTCTGACGTATCGTAGGTGTTCCTGCAAGAAAGAGGCGGAGAAGGAAGGGGGGCGGGACGAGGGGTGGGGCGGGGGGGGGGGGTGTACTCAATTGTCATGCGTCATGCATGGGTGTAGTCGTATGACCGTAGACCCTCCTTGCATCCCTACAATGACGGGACGGAGCACGCCCGGTTTTCACCAAGTCGCCTGCATGACCATAAGACACTCCTCGCATCCTTAGAATGCCGGGACGGAGCACGCCCAGTAGTTTTCACCGACCCAGGAAGACATTGCTTGCTTGCACCAGAGCGCGAAGCGCCGTGAGGTTATCGTGGGCGGGCGAGTCGCGTAGAAAGGGTGAGCTGCATCCTATATACTACTGTAGGAGCCGCTTGTGAGGCGGAATTTCTTGCATGTGGATATGACAGCGTCGAAATGATTTATTTCTTGCACCAAGCGCGAAGCCCCGTGAGGTTTCTAGGGTGAGCTGCATCCTACAAAAAACCGCTTGTGGGGCGGACTTTCTTGCATATATGGATATGACAGCGTCGAAATAATTGATTGGCTTGCACCAAAAGCGCAAAGCGCCGTCAGGTTGTTCGGCGAGTCGTCGCACACAAAAGGGTGAGAGCTGCATCCTACTATTAATAGTAAGAGCCGCTTACGAGGCGGGCTTCCTTGCACAAATATGAGGATATGAGAGCGTCGAACTAATTGATGTGCTTGCACCAAAAGCGCCAAAGCGCCGTGAGGTTGTTCGGCGAGTCGCATGCATATATATGAAAAGTGAGCGCGTTTGCGCGCGGGAAAAAAATAAAAATCGAAAAGAAACGGCCCTGAGTTCTCCTCTACAGTACGCTACGAGTACGTACAGATGTCAAGAATCCCTTATTTTTGGCCAGACTGGAATTCTTACGTAAGACTGGGTGTCTCCCACACTATTTTCAGTACAAAGAGGTCGCGTTCTTATGTTTCCCCCCAAAATCTCAGTCTAAAATTCTTAATTATCAGGTTCTTAACATCTGCCGCGTACTCTACTAGCCTCACTTGTTTCCCGCGGCGGCCTCCGCCTCCACCTGGCTCTTGATCCAAAAGTACGTCTTGCGCAGACCCTCCTGGATCTCGATCGACGGCGCCCAGCTCAGCTTCTCCTTGATCAGAGTGTTGTCGCTGTTGCGGCCTCTCACCCCCTCGGGGCCGGGCACGTGCCTGATCGGAAGGCCCTTGCCTTCGAAGCCCATGGCAATCGCCGCGAACTCGTTCATTGAAACCTTTTTTAGAAAAAATCGGATCGGGATCGGATCAGATCGGATCGGACGGGGATTGCTCACTTTCCATCTATATTATGTTGTTCTTGTCTTAAGACAAGTCGGATCGGATCGGGGATAGTATCGGAATTTGTCATTTTTCATGCATATAATGTTGGGGTTTTTTTTCGGTGTACAGAAGCAATCGCGATAACCTATGTACATAATCGGACGTAGCCGTGCATTATCATGAAGGCACTGCGGAGGGGGGGGGGGGGGGACGCGTTGCTTATCGCCGCTAGGCGAAAACATTCACCCAAAAAGACGGAAACAAAGGAGGTCGGCGGGAGGCGGATACCTATATGTAACTCTTTTTCCGCCCAAAATTCCCCTCCACTGCTCCCCATCAACCCCCCGCCCCCACTGCTCCGCATGAACCCCCGCCTCCCTCCCCAACTTCTTCACACCCCCCCCGTACTACGCAGCGCCAATTGACTCAACCCTTGACACACGCCAACTCACCCTCAACTCAACTCGACTCAACTCAGCTCAGTTTGTTCGGCGCGACTCAGCCCAACCCAAACTGACGTAACCCAACCCAACCCAGCGCAGTCCAAACCAGCCCACCCCAACCCCAACCCAACCTAACCCAGCACCAGCCCAGCCCATCCCAGCCCACCCCAACCAAACCCAATTCGATTAAAGTCGACTTAATTTGACTTAACTCAACTTGACTGTCCCACCCCACGACCCCACGACCCCACCCCCCCTCTCCCCCCTCCTCCCCTGACGATCCAAGATGCTGCAGTAAAATGACAGTCTTTGTTTGGGCACGTCAAGGCCTCCTTTGATCTTAATGTGCTAATCTTAGTATTGGGGGGGCGGTCCGTCAATCATTCTTTCACAAGAGGTGAAAAAAACTCGCCATCTCCTCTGCCCCCGAGAGGTTGAACGGGAGTCGGTAGTCCCTCCCAACCCCCAACAACTCAACTGTCTCTCCCACCCTTCCACCCCTATCACCCCCCCCCCTTCTTTGCCTCCCCCACCCCCCCCCCCCCCCGCTGCGCACCTGTTTGGTGAACACCCAACGTGCTCCGTCCCGTCATTGTAGGGATGCGAGGGTCTATGGTCCCACGACTACGGCCATGCACGACATGAGTACACCCCCCCCCCCCCCCGCTGCGCACCTGTTTGGTGAACACCCAACGTGCTCCGTCCCGTCATTGTAGGGATGCGAGGGTCTATGGTCCCACGACTACGGCCATGCACGACATGAGTACACCCCCCCCCCCCCCCGCTGCGCACCTGTTTGGTGAACACCCAACGCTGCCTGGTCGGTGAAAACCCGACATGCTCCGTCCCGGCATTGTAGGGATCGAGGGTCTATGGTCATACGACTACGGCCATGCATGAAAATGAAGTACACCCTCCCCCTCTCCCCCCTGCTCTCACCATCTCCTCCGTGCCGAGGTTAAGCGGGAGGCGGTAGTCTCCCTCCATGATGCGGACCGACCCCTCCACGCAGTCGTCGATGAACATGAACGACCGCGTCTGCTCCCCGTCCCCCCACATCTCGAAGTCCTTCGTCGAGCAGATGGCCTTGCGGCAGAAAGCTGCCGGCGCCTTCTCGCGCCCGCCCTATTGTGTTCAAAAAAACAAAATACCAGTTTATATCGTGCGCCAGCAGAGAGTTTTGACATGGTTGAGTGGTTTATTGATACACTCGACGTTGCAAAATATGCGTGCATTTTCATATATATACCGGTACGAGCACCGCCACCGCCACCGCCGTC
Source organism: Saccharina japonica (assembly GCA_008828725.1). Classification (NCBI taxonomy): domain Eukaryota; class Phaeophyceae; order Laminariales; family Laminariaceae; genus Saccharina; species Saccharina japonica. The sequence goes on from MEHQ01002858.1 coordinate 134,763, forward strand.
GCCGCCGCCATGAACACACCAAAAGCGAACAACTATTTACGGGGGACCATAGTGAATAAGGGACTTACGGCACACACACAAAGCCCTATATATTTCCCTATTTTTACCAACAACATTTGGTCATATTTACTTTATATATGGCCCCCCTCCGTAATAAATCATTTAGCGACCGCAAAAATAACCAAATGACAATGAAAAATAGTAGCGATCGAAAACAAAGATGGAAAAAATATAAACGGAAAACAATAGTAAGGAAAAGCGGCAAAATTAACACTGGGAAACAGTAGCGATCGGAAAACGATGGCAACGATAAACGAAAAAAAATACTATGGAAAAGCGGTTTCGTTTCGCGGAGGGAGAACAGGGTCCGGGGTGGTGGGGGGCGGGGTGCAACTCATTGTCATTAATGGCCGTATTCTCATGACCATAGACCTACAATGCCGGGACGGAGCACGTCGGGTTTTCATCGACCAGGCAGACATTGCTTCATTGCACCATGCACGAAGCGCCGCGAGTTGTTCGGGCAAAAGTCGCATGAAGGGCAAGCTGCATCCTACTAAGAACCGCTTGCGAGGCAGACCTGACATACAGCCTGATAGACAAGACAGACAAGACAGTCAAGACAGCCTGACAGCCTGACAGCCTGACAGGCAAGACAGACAGACAGACAGACAGACAGACAGACAGACAGACAGACAGACAGACAGACAGACAGACATACAGACAGACAGACAGACAGACAGACAGGCAAGACAGCCAGCCCGCCAGCCAGCCAGCCAGATAGACCGACAAGGCAGACAGACAAACAAACAAACAGACAAGACAGACAGACAGACAGGCAAGACCGACAGACAAGACAAGACAAGACAGACAAGACAGACATCGAGATCAGGCGCACCGCACCTTCCACGTCCCTCGGGGCCCGTAGACGTTGTGGTACCGCGCCATCCTGGTCTCGATCGGGAAATCCTTGGCGTAGGCCTTGCACATCTCCTCGTGGTACAGCTTCTCTAGGCCGTACGTGTCCTGGGGGGGGGTGAACGAAACACAAAGCGTAGGGAGGAAAAAAAAAGCAAAAACCGTAAGTAAGGCATGCCTTATTTTTGAGTTGGGTGTTTGAGTTGGGTGAAGCCGAAGACCCCCTATCTTACGGTCGACTAATCGACTAAAGTACAGGGGACAGGGCATGCCTTATTATATCTGAGCTGGGTGTAAAGCCGGGGACTCTCCTACGGCCGCCTAACGTATACCGGTAGAGGATAGGATAGGGCGTGCCTTAATTCTGAGCTGGGTGTGAAGCCGGAGGTCCTATGTACGTATAGAAAAGGTGGCAGCCGGATTTTTCGCCCCGGCAAACCGATAATCTCATTTTCTTCTATTACAAAAAAAGAAGAGCATTTCACCAGCGCGCGCACACACAGCTGACGGCGACAGCAGTTATTGTGGTGTTTATTTTACCAGGGTAACTACTCTCTGCGACGAGTTGCCGCGTTGATTACCGGTGAATCAACGCCGGGGTTCGTAGTATCCCTGGGTGAGAGTCTCCGGCTGATCGCAGCAGAAAGGCCTCATTGATCCCAAACTATATACCAGTACGAATTAATGCGACGATGGAATGTTACCGGAGCAGTATCTACTACTATTATAGATGGCAGCGCGAGTTTTCTAGCGAGAGCATATAAAAGTGCACACGCACCTTACCTTAACAAGGAACAACAAAAAAAAAAAAAAACGAAAAAGCACACCCGAGACGTAATATACGTACAGCAGTAGTAGCGGTTCCCTTTAGAGTGCCGGTGTGCGCGAGCCAGCCAACAATACCGGCACCATACCGGCAACCGGCACTACTACTCCGCACGCTACCACACGACACTGGTGAATCCCATATGGCGCCAAGCGATTCCGCAGGCACTACAAGTACGTATAGTGGGCAAACCGGCACTACTCAGCCGGCACTATAGAGGGACCATCGCTTGGCACAGATAGGAGGGACTCACCGGTGTGGTATATATAAAAAAAAAAAAAAAAACAGCTGTGAGCTCGAGGATTTCGTCGAAATTCATTTTTGCTAGCTGAGTGTAACAATTCGATCACGCGTACTTACGGGGTTTATATGTCCTTGTGGTATTATATTGTGCGGAGGCGTGTCGATTGCCGCTACGTATGGTGCCTGTTCTCACATGAACCGATCGCGCAAAAAAACAGTCCGTGGTCACCCAGAATAGGCTGAAAAAAAAAAAAAAAAACTCTGGGCTTGAGAAAGAATAATCCTCAGGCATTGTTAGATGGCGCATACCGGCACTACAGAGGGACCGGCACTTGGATACCGCTGTACAGCAGTGCAGGACACCTAATAAGAAACAAGCTAATAAGAAAGCCAGGCTACGAAGATTTAGAGGAAAATAAAAAATTCGGGAATCGTCATCTTGAGTTTAGTGTAGAAAGCACCCGCTCTCCAATAAGAAATCCAGTCTGGACCAGGTTTCTTGTTTCTTATTAGGTGTCCTGTGCTGTATACCGGGTATATACCAATAATCACAAAACAGGGCAGAGGGGGGGCTGACGGGGCTTCCTTTCACCTGAGGCTTCGCCGGCCACGCGTCCGTCTCCTTCAGCCCCGGGTTGCTGGGGTCTAGCTGCAAGTCTTCGTTGTAAACGCAGGCGGTGGAGGCGTAGAAGTAACGCTTCGCCTCGTTCAGCCGGGCCGCTTCCAGGAGGTTGGTGCCTGTGCGCGCGCAAAAAAACACACACACACACACATACACACACAAGAAGAACGACGCACGAAAGCACACACCGAAAGAAAATGAAAACGAAAATGAAAACGAAAACGAGCGAACAATCAAACGGTCTTTACATATCCGGAAAATTGGTAAAGCAGCATCTAATGTAGCGTTACAATACGTCAGCGTGTCCTAACATTCCAAAATCGGCAACAAAAGACAACACCAAAAAATATGCGACGGCAGCAGCACAGCACAGCAGCAGCAGCACAGCGCAGCAGCAACAGCAGCAGCAGGTCACACTCACTGATCATAGTGTTGTTGAACAGCAACACGGACTGGTTGCTCTCTATGAAACCCATGCCCCCCATGTCGGCCGCGAGGTTGTACACCTGCTCGCACCCCACCGCCGCCGCCACGCAGTTCGACAGGGTGCGGAGGTCGGTGTGGGCGAACACGCTGCAGAATTCCTGTCTCAAAACAAAAAAACAACGTGAGGTGGTACATGTTCGGAAGAAGAGGAGCAGCAGCAACAACGAGGAGGAGGAGGAGGAGGAGGAGGGGAAGGAGGCGGCGGGGGTAGGGGGTTACATGGGACACGTTACAGGGGATAGGGGACATGCTACAGCGGACAGGGGATAGGGGACATGTTACAGGGGACAGGGGATAGGGGACATGTTAAAGGGGACAGGGGACGCGTTACAGGGGATAGGGGACATGTTACAGGGGACAGGGGATAGGGGACACGTTACAGGGGACAGGGGATAGGAGTCCGCTGCCACGTACTTCGACAGGATGCGGAGGTCGGGGTGGGCGAAGACGCTACATAACTCATGTCTAAACAAATACACGATACACTAAGGCCCTGTTCGTCGGAGGAGGAGGAGGAGGAGGAGGAGGAAAAGGGGAAGGAGGAGGAGGAAGAGGAGGCGGTGGGGGAAGGGGATATATATATAGGGGACAGGTTACAGGGGACATGTAACAGGGGATAGGGGTCCGCACCCCGACAGGGCGCGGAGGCCGGTGTGGGCGAAGACCCTACAGAACTCCTGTCTCAACAAAATAAACGATATACTTAGGCATTGTTCGGAGAAGGAGGAGGAGGAGGAGGAGGCGGGTGTAGGGGATACGGGGACGGTTTACAGGGGACATGTGCCACGCCGCCACGTAAATCGACAGGGTGCGGAGGTTGGTGTGGACGAAGACAATGCACAACTCCTGTCTCATCAATACATGACATACCGAGGCATTGTTCGGAGGAGAAGGAGGAAGAGCAGATACCTAGAGATAGCGGGGGTATAGGGGATAAGGGGCCTGTTACAGTGGACAGGGGACATGCCGCGTCGCACCGCACCGCACCGCACCTCTGGCCGCATGAACTCGTTCTGTTTCCAGTCGGCGCAGACGACATACCAGCCGTCCGCCTTGAGCTTCTTGGCGAGGTGCGACCCGATAAACCCGGCGCCCCCTCCGATGCAAACCTGCCCGGCAAGAAAGCGGTACCAACAAAAAAGCGCAAAAGGTTACTCGTGAAGGTCAAAAGTCCCGAAGGAAAATGCAAGGAAAAAAACGCCTCCGCCGCCGCCGTCGCCGTCGCCAACAAGAAAAAACACGTCACCGTCTCGTCATACATATGTGTTTCACTGCTGCTGCTGCTGCTGCGGCCGCTCTTCTGTTCTTTCGTTTCCTTCTAGAGCCCTTTTACCTTTCACTCCTACTGTCGCTTTCCTCTGTTCAACCATTATACGCACCTCCGTACGTGCGTGCGTGCGTCTTTTTTTTTTTCTTTCATCCCATTTATTATGTTCGCTTTTCCTTTCTCCTCCCTAGTCGTAACTCAGATCCGGGGTCACAAAGTAGGCTCCTCTCCCTCCCCCCCCGACTACGGTCCTTGCTTTGCATTTTTATCGCGAGAAGACTTCAGCCTTTTCTTCCCTCGTCGACTCGCATCGAATTGTGCCTACATACAGATTATCCGTACAATGTACATACGACTTGCTGCATTGCTACTCTTGTAGAGCACGACACAGGCTGTCGCTGAAACCAAGTTAAAAACACAAGTGTGCCACCAGAACTTTGCCTGCTCCCGCTTGCCACTGCTGTGAACCCACCTACACCTGATCCCTGATCCTCACCCGAAGGACGGGTGCTGTGATACGATAGAGGTACCAGGTAGCACTTTTCGGCCGAAATATGTTGTGAACAGCGGGGCTCCCTTAAGGGCCCGAATTAACGAGTATAAAATAAATTCAATTTGGAAAAAATAAATTCAATTTGGAAAAAATAAAATTCAATTTGGAAAAAATAAAATTCAAATTCGCTTTTCATTGGTCAACACACGCACCAGCACCAAATAATATCATGCCCCAAGATCCTAATCTGTGGTGCTGGTGCGTGTGTTGACCAATGAAAAGCGGATTTTAATATTATTTTTTCCAAATTGTTTTTTTTTCTTCTTCGTTAAAACGGGCCCTAAGGGCCCATCTTAACGAAGACAGCAAAAATTCAATTTGGAAAAAATAAAATTCAAATACGCTTTTCATTGGTCAACACACGCACCAGCATCAAAGATTAGGATCTTGGGGTCTAATCAATTTGAATTGGACGAAAAAACCAAGAAGGTCCCAGGACCTTCTTTTCCAAAGAATTCAAATCAAATTGAGGAGTTGGCCCGACTTGGACCGGCATGTCCACGGTGGGCAAACGCCCCCGGTACAATCTGGTCATTTCTTGGTGGCATCGATGACCACGACCGAGGCGACAACACGTGAACCACAACCCGAGGCCACCGGGACAACAGCCGCGCCCACGCCTATAGACCATAGCACAGCGTACCCCGGCGGTGGCGCCTCAAAACCAATCATGGCGGTCGCAATCCCAACTTTTCAACCAGCTCGATGCTCCAACCCGATCAAAAACCGAGCGATCGACCCAAAAACAGCATGATACGCTCAAGACTTCGATAACACCATCGCCGCCCCTGTCTCGCCCGTGGCGTTCCAGGGATCCCTACGCCCACCCAGGAGACCCTGAGAGCGATAGCTTCCTAGCCTGGGCGGTCAAAAGCAAAAGTATGCTGGCGGCGGCGCGCACGCGTCGACGCATGCTTTCCCTCTCGTCTCCTCTCGTCGATTTTTTTCACCTGGGCGCTGTGACGCATGCTGCGTTTTTTCGATTTCATAAATATTTGAACGAGCAATTCACTATTCCCCATAGGACGCAAACCACTTTTTTTTTTGCGAAATCACATTCAAATTGGATTTTATTTTCCAAATTGAATTTTTGCTGTCTTCGTTAAAACGGGCCCTAACCCCAAATCGTCTGAATTCCATTTTTGTGTGTTGCAATATGTTACGTTGTATCGTTAGGCCATGGTATGTGCGTCTGGTAGCACTTTTTTTTTCTTCTTAACCCTTTTACAACTGCAGTCCCGTTTTGGGGACAAATTACTTAGAATTAGAGTGGTTTGTCCCCATAACGGGACTGCAGTTCTAAAAGGGTTAAAATAGACTTTCTGCAACAAAATAATTGAGATTCCGACGATCTGGGGTCAAGGGAGCCCCGTCATCATCAGTATTCGCATTTCGTCCGGTAGGATATTTCCGGGAAATTTACACATCACTAATACGGTAGTGTGGTCAGGTTTGGGGTTAGGGCCCGTTTTAACGAGTATAAAATAAATTCAATTTTGGGAAAAATAAAATTCAAATTCGTTCTTCATTGGTCAACACACGCACCAGCACCAAAGATTAGGATCTTGGGGTATAATCTTTGGTGCTGGTGCGTGTGTTGACCAATGAAAAGCGAATTTGTTTTTTTTTTTTTTCCGAATTGAATTTATTTTGTAGTCGTTAATATGGGCCCTTAGCGTTATAGGGGGTCTACGCCCGTACCTTGATCCAGCATGTTACCGGACGATCTGTTAGTAGTCCTCCCCGTCACTCAGAAAACGTTTCAGCCAAAAAAAGGTATACCTTTACCTCTATCGTAGCACGCCGTCCGGGAAAGGTTTAGTCGGGAGTTTACACCATGTGGCAACCTCTCCGTCCGCCCTTGAAAAGGTCCGCATGAAAAAAATAAAGGCCGAGGTGATGGATACTTGTCGTATATCCGGCGGGTACTCGTATATCCTATTTTTCTCTTGTCTCCTGTTTTTCGCCGCGGATATACTTTGCAACCTGCAACCACACATAATAACCTGAATGATAATACTATCACATCAAAATCATCAAGCTTCGTGTCTCTAAACGTGTACGTACGTACCACTCTGATCCGAAATAGAAGGACCATTTCAACTAAATGTTAATGTACAAAAGGTCCTTATGTTCCGGGCCAGAATGGGACAAGTAGGAAGAAGAACATGATCACCACCAGGGCAAGTGTGCTCGGTGTACGTAGTTGGTCGTTGGGCGTACGTTAACACGAAAGTATATATATAATGTGAAGATAGCACGAACGCAAACTCCATGGAAACCCCCCCAAGCGGACAACAGATCATATTATATAGTGCTATACGAAGTATACGAGTACTCTCTGCCGTTGGCTGCAGCTGCTGCGGCTGTGCACCATGTGTATATACATGAAACAAACAGGACGGCCAGAGACGACTAGAGACGGCATGCGACGTGCCACTCTTGACCCTAAATATAAGCACCGTTTGTATATTATTATTTAATTAAAATGGTGCTTATTGTTTGGGACAGAATGGTATGTAACAACAATGAATGTGTTTTCTGCGGTCGGTCGCTACGAAGCTCTATAGGCACTGAGCTCTTCGCTCTTCGCTATAAGGCGCTGAGGTCTTCGTTAGGTATTAGGTATGTATCTGCGGGCTCTTCACATGCACAACGATAATGCCCAAGCGTCCCAAGCTTATTTCGCCAGCTCGTCGCCAGTGAAAGACTGGGTACATTGGATGTATGCACGATTAGCCCACACCTCCAAGGCAAGTAACGGACCGAATATGCATCTCAACTAAAAATCGGTGCCGTCCGTACAGCAAAGTACCGCACCGCATATCGTACCGCACCTTGCGTTGGCCGTCCTTATGAGGCTCCACCACGACGCTCTTGCCGATGTCTTTCCAGGCGCTCTGGCCCTGTCCTCCTCCTGCTCCCATTAGTAATATGATACAGCAGTAGCAGCAGCAACACCGGTACAAAATATCAAAATATAAGCGAAGTACGAGTATCAGTAGCAGTATCAAAGTCACCCATGGGGCCCACGGGTCAAAACTCTTATTGGACCGGCGGACCAGAGGACCAGGAAGGACGGAAATCGGAAATCGGACGACGCTAATTTGTAAAAAGATATCAATATCATATAAAATATACCGCTCTGTCCCGATGAATTAATACCGTTTTATTTTTTTAATAAATGGTTCTAACTTCGGGACAGAATCATGTTACATTACGACGTACTCGTATATATCACGAGTATGTCATATAATATGTATACCAGGTACCTGGTACCGGTATATGATATGATATGTACAATATAGGATACTACGAAGATCAAACAGAGACATGATACGTAATATATCTGTATATACGATAATTGGATATCACACATATAAGATGAGAGATGCCTGCCGTGAGTTCTCAGAGCAAACATATATATTCCATGGACTGCAGCTCTTAACCACAGCAGCAGCCCACACGCTACTCCGCTAACCCTACCCTTGACCCCAATCCTATACATGCGCACCAACTATTAATAAGTGGGAGCAGGGTGCAAAAGGGGATCTGGTCCGGCTAGGATCAGGGTTAGTAGAGGTGTTGACCAATCAAAATGGAGCTGTATGTAGTCTATTGGGCACCTCGTTTAGCCCCTACAACCTACAACACTAAAACACTCACAATATAGTGTGGACTGCACCCGCGTTTTTGGGGGGAAAACTACTTGGATTTAGTGTGGTATACTATTTCCAGTAGTAAAAGGGTTAAGTGCTACGATAAGCAGTCCATAGCAGGTTGTAAATAGGCGCCGTCGTGAGTTCTGGCAGTTCGACAGAAATGGCCGATAAGAAGCTTGACTGGAAATTACCCGTACCCGATTACTTACTCATGTTTGCCTGGTAGCAAATAGTAGCACACCAGTATAGCAGTGTATATATATACTTCATGCATCGGTCACGCGCTAATATATGGGCCCTAGACAACAAGAGTAAAACGGTCGTAGCCCATATCATATGTACGGGATCGCCTGCTGTAAACATTAGTTTGTACCCCCTAGATGAAAAATCAGAGAGGCACTAGGGTTAATGGGCTATTATGGAGACAAAAGGGTACAGGAAGCTGGTACGTATACGAAGCAGGTATGTACCTGAAGCAGTAGTAGACAGAGGGGAACCAAGCGTACTACTATTCCGATTCCCCTCGTCTACCATGTGCACGTAGTGTTCGGTACCGAGAAACACATCGATGGGCATACGATATCTCGATATCAGTCCCTAAAATTCGGGATATAGATACGATATCTCGATTTATCGTATCTTCTGACATCGCATGATATCGGGTATGATACCACGATATATCGTGATATATCGTGCGAGATATTATATGTCGTTCGGTACACAATATGTATATTTTGATCGCAATATATTGCATGATATAAGATACACGATATGATATCGAGATATCCCGAAAATAATCTCGATATTGATATCGATATACCCCGAAAATATCGCATGATAGTATCGAGAATTCTAGATGCGATACCGAACACTACGCCTGTGGAGTATATCTACACATAATATCGTTATCGACATCATGCGATATATCGCATGATATCGGTATCGAGATATCCCAAAAATATGATCGATATCGATATCGATGTACCCCGAAAATATCGCATGATATATCGAGAATTTTATTAATAGGTATAATACGATACCGAACACTAACGTCGCGCCTCATTTGAGAGGTGTGACATCACTTACTTCTTCTAACAACCCTAAGAACGTTCCCATATTTATGAATGTGGACTCCATCACACTACGAGTAACCCTAACCCTATACACCACCTCTACCCCTTATATACCCCGGGCCTTAAGCCCTTGACCCCTGCTCCACAAATTTGGGGACAAAGTACTTGGAATTAGTGCGGGACGTTTTTTTTAGTTCTGAATGGGTTAACGGTTAACGCCGAATCATGCCCTCAGACTCGAAAATTGATAGTCAACCACTCAATCGGTCGGACTCACAGCTGACGTGTTGTACTATTACTATTAATAAATCTAAAGGGATTATGATGCCCTCTGTGGCTATCCGAGACTATGATTCGGGGTTAAGAGTAGGCAGAGGTCTCGTGTATACGGTTATTGCAATAGGGGTACTATTAATAGTACAAAACATATGTTTTGAAACCCGAGGGATCGCAAATAGGCGCTCCCCACACTTACCGCATACGTGTAGGTCGCGCGTGTTCTATTTTTTTATCCTCCTGAATGGGATGCATCTACTCGTATATACGGGTACTACTAGACCTATTTAATCCTCGAGGCCCTCAGGCCCTCAGGATTAAATACGTCTACTGCTGTATGTTAAACACTCTTTCTTGGGTCCCCAGAGATTGTGACGAGCTTCGGACCAGGCACGTACGGCCCCCATACGAAGGCCAAAGGCCCCGCTGTTCAGAAGGGGGGGGGAGTGCTATAAGGCTTAGATTGGGTTGTTTGTTGGTGTCTTCACATTAAACTTGTTTCAGTTGCTAATCCCTATACGTAGTCTGATCTAGCAAGATCACAGGCCGTGGTCACAAAAGTGCTAGAGCCATCAGAGAATCCTAAAGAACACGCACACTTACCAGGGAAAGGATACACAAGTCCGAAGGGGTACACCTAAAATCCCTACAGCATGTTAAGCGTGTCCAAAACTGAACTACACGCCCGCAATCTCCATTCGACTACAGCAGCATCGCCTCCCCCCCCGTAATGGGACAACTCGTACACGGGGTATGGCTGCGTCACGGGGACAGGTGGACGGTGCCTCGGATGAACCCCATGAGGGGCAGAGAAGAAGACGCGATGATGTTGAAATGCATATATAATTAATGTCCCATTGAAGATATAATACTGGCCCCCGGACGAACCGAGGATATATGTTACTCAATACGGTCACCAATCGAACAACACAACTCACTGCCCAGAGTAGGTCAAAGCATCATAAAAGATTACAAGATGCTGGGACTGTCACCCAACCATGCTACGAACCTTCCCGGCCAATAGCTATTTATCCGAATGATCGTATACCTAGGCTACAAGAAAAATAAACTCATATATAAATCAACCATGTACCCGATTCCATACTAAGTATATTACTATGACGGAACATCTTTATTCCCCGACACGTATAATACCAAATGGAGAATACATAATACAGACATGACTTCAACCTGCCGGACTAGTACATTACCACTTCTTCAAGGCACGACTGCCTGTGGCAACAAAACACCGAAGATGGAAAACGTACCCCTATAACCCTATCCAATCTAACAAGTACGACAGCTCATATGAGAACACGCCACACCTGGTCCACTATGTTGTTGTTGTTGTTGTTGTTATCTTCACATTAAACTCGTTTCAGTTGCTAATCCCTATAGTCTGATCTAGCAAGATCACGGCCCGTGGTCACAAAAGTGCTAGAGCCATCAGAGAATCCTAAAGAACACGTACACTTAGCAGGGAAAGGATACACAAGTCCGAAGAGGTACACAAAATCCCTACAGCATGTTATGCGTGTCCAAAACTGAACTACACGCCCGCAATCTCCATTCGACTACAGCAGCATCGCCCCCCCCCCCCCCCTCCCACTCTTTACCAATGAAATTGCCGACTACAGCGTGACTGCTGTCTGAAGTGCTGTCTGTACAAAAACACACGGTAGGCGTGGGAACAAGATGGAGCACGCAGCTGCTGTCTGAAGTGCTGCCGGAATGACAGTCCGCGGGCACACAGTGAAAAAGAACAGCCAACCAAAGCCATCACGTCAATTGACAATTACCCGAATCTATCCTGAACGTCTGTGTTAGGCACAGCATTATAAACATCGACACTGATTAGGAATCGTTCCACATTGAAGGGGTCTTCCACGATCAGTGACACAATTAAGGCACCCGGGGTGTCCGCGCCATCTCTGCCGCGTCTCTCTACAAAACCAGTGACGTCATCAACACAACAACATCGGTAAAAGGAGCCCAACGGACTAATTAATGCCTTTGTCACAAATGGCATCGACGGGAGACGGGAGGACATGGGTTGCAGCGGTCGCGAGTTCGAATCTCACCACCACCACCAAGAAAAGCGAAATTCCTCATGTCAAGAATCTGAAAACACTTACGTATGGATCCCCAGAAATTGAAACCGCGTGTTGGTCACACGCGTCGACCCGTATATCCGGTCCGTTCCAGGGGGGGGAGAGTGCTATAAGGCCTAGATTGGGTCCTCGTACGTGGGTAATTTACCAGCACGAAGCCCAGCGGACTACGTAATGCCTTAACATTTAGCTCTACGTACATACAAAAAGGAGCACCGGGTCTCTCACAAGAAACCGGGCCAAAGGCCCAAGGAAGACTTCGTATTGGAAAGGGCGCACGGTCGCCCCGGTGGTCTAACAGGTAACCACGAAGCCTGTTAGGTTGGAGGTAGGGGGTTCGAGTTTCCGTATGGATTTTTTTTTTCTCAAATGACACCAACTGTTGTCGAGAGCGCATATTATATATAGCGTGGGTAAGCACAATTCGACGAGAGTTGACGAGGGAAGAAAGTGCTGCAATCTTCTCGCGATAAAAATGCAAGGCAAGAACCGTAGTGGGGGAGGAGGGAGAAGAGCCTACTTTGTGACCCCGGATCTGAGTTACGACTATTTAATAGGAAGGAGAGAGAAAGGAAGGGAGAAGATGATAAATGGGATGGAAAAAAAAAAAAAAAAAAAGCACACACACATCAGAAAGCTCACCGACCCCCACATCATGGTCTTATCATATATATGGTAGATCATTCCTGGGCAGATAGATTCCTGATGATCTTGTACATACGATCTGTATATATACAAGTATAGTACGAATAGCTCATACTGCCGGGTGGGGAGCCGTATGACCTGTGTGACCTGCATGGTCCTTTCACATGTTTCCTTGGTTGAATCTATCTGTACTCTACGTACAGTAGATGAGGGCATTACATTAGTTAGGTGTTGCTGTTGCGCGGACGCAACACTTGGGTCAAATTAACCGTTTTGCGCAACAGCAGTCGCCGCGACGCTGGTTGCGCGCAGCGCAACACGCGATTTCGGGCGCGCAACATTTCTCGCCGCAGGCGATTTTTTTTGTTGCGCGTTTAGTTCTCGCCGGACGGGACGACTAATTCATGCCCTGCTCTAGATCCAGCACAACCTCTCACGACGGCAAGCGAGATAACTATTAATACATTTTGTTTGTAGAGTAGAGTAGATAATGACCTGTCTGAAACCTGTGTTCCACACTAATTTCAGGGCAACTCGCTGAGTTCCTTGAAGTGCTTTTTCTCACGAGAGGGCCGAACGAAGCTCTTCACGTGTTATTAGCCCGGCGACTCCCCTGTCGGGGATCATAACAATGTCGTACTCGTATGTAGAACACGTACTACGACGTACGACCATCGCAATTGTGTGTGTGTGTTCCGTCCTCCTTTCTACCCGTCGACATGGTAATTTTTCTGTCACATCTCCTCCGGGAGAAGCACGACACTTTCTTTCTTTGTCTTTTGTTATCGTTTTTGTTTGTTTGTTGATCCGTTTTCTTTTTTAATTCTTTATTTTTTCCTTCTCGCTTCTTCTGTTCTTTTTTTTCTCTTTCACGCAGCTGTATTGCTAGCAGGGTAGGTCGTGTCTGTCGTATATGGCACTGCATTGTCTGCTCTGCTTACTGCACTGCACAGAGTACTCTGTACTCTGTGTCGTAACTTTGTGACCACAGAACTGGTACCTCTCTACGTAGGATGAAGAATCGGCACAGACGCTGGGTGTGTGTGTGTGTGTGTGTGTGTGTCTGGATGTCGACGGTAATTTGCGTTTATTTTGTTTTGGTTTTTCTCTGTTTCACAGTCTGTGACCACAGAATTTGTATCTCTCTAGGATTGGGAATCAGGACAGGCACTGGGTGTACTGATGTGGTTGAGTAGAAAGAACGGGTTTAATGTGAAGACAACAACAACAACAACAACAGCCAACGCACAGCAGTATGATAGAAATATGTACCTGGCAAGTACACGCACGCGCAGACTGACCACACCGGGCCGAACAATCCCTCCTTTCTTTACCCTTTTCCCCTTTTTTCGCATCGGCTTGTTGACCCTCTCGTATAATATATATATACTTCGAAGTATATAGCATAACCGTGGCAAAGTGTGCCCGTGGCAGCCCATGATGTTTTCACAATTAGTAAATATGATACCAGTACCTGGTGTGAACCTTCATACTTTTGGGTCTCCCACTTAAGAGGCCAGCCTTGACATTTCCCTGGCCTCTTACCGGTACTCTCAGCTCTTCATTGCCGAGGGGACACAGCTAGTCCTGGTACGATTTTTCTTCGTTGTTTCTCCGATTCATTTTGTCGATTCATCAAAAAAAAAAAAAAAGAGAGGTGGTTTCGATTCATTTCCTCGATTCATAAAAAACAGGAGTGGTGCTTTGCGCACGCAGAGCATCATGCGCGGCCGATGGCCGATGGTAACCTTCCTTACACGGAACGAGATGGCACCAATTATCCGAGGCTGGATGCATCATTGATTGCTCTGATTGAGAGTGATGCTTGCCAAGGCTGAGAGAGGCTGATCAACTGCTGTGCTTGGGACCTCTCGCCCGAAATGCGACAGCCTCTCACGAATTTCTGTTTGTTGTTTGTTTTCTTCGTAACCTTTTTGTTTTTGTGGTCGTTGTCCCGTTTGCCGTGTACATTTTGCCGTGCAATACAAAAATAATGCGCAATTTTATTTTATTTTCAAACTTTTTGTTTTGTGCCTGTTGTCCTGTTCATGTATATATCATATCATACAATGTCCTTGATATCATATATATGGACATGCATGGTGCGTGCCCAGACGTCCTTCTTCCTGCACCCTGCACGCACGAGCTCTTGGCATTTGCAAGTAGTCGCACTGGACCAATTCAACAACATCTTCTATATATATGATTACACTTTCGTCTGATATACTTCCTTGAGCGAGCGTGGCGGGCGGCGAATAGCCGCCCGCGGAGCGCAGCCTTGTATGCGCTACTAACGTCCCTGAAATCTAGCCCGTGGAAACAAAACAGGCTATATACGAGGTCGTATACTTCGCATATATACTGCTATTAATAACTGTAGAAAAAAACGCCTCCATGTCTTGAACGAAGAAAGTAAGTACGAACTCGTATTTATGTATTTATATGATACATAAGATATACACTACCGGCCCTCTCATAAGAAAGTGCCCACAAGAAACTCAGCCTAAACATTACGGGGGAAATAAGAAAGTCGGCAGCTATTATACTGAAGTCAGTGTGGGACACACCCCCTTTTCAAATAAGAAAGTCAGCCTAAGCCCGATTTCTGGTTTCTTATGAGCGGGCCGGTACTGTACTCCTCTGGTACCCTAGATAATATAATGCCAGATATGTACGTGCACCGCAGTACCGCCGTATATACCAGACCACCAGTGGGCAACATCACGGGTATGTACGTACGAGTATGATACGTACAAACAAAAAGTTTGGTAATAAAAGCGCAGTGTGGTCAATGAAATGGGCAGTGGGCAACAGTATACCTGGTAAACAAAGAAAGTGTGGTCAAAGGGCGTCGCTCGCATCATCCCGTCGTCGTACGGCAGACGGCAGACCGAATGGCCAAATGGTTTGATATGCTCTCTGCTGCTGCTTTCGTGGCACGGCCCTGTACGGACGGATGGGCGAGCCAGGTCCGCGCGCAACATCCGCGATATCATAACGTACAACGTGCACAACACCCGCGTACCTTGATATATACCCTGATATACCTGGTATTTATGTACATATTCCATATCCGGTATATATACCTGGTATATACGACCAGGTATGATTCGATATGATATACGATACGAGCGTGCGCTGCTTGATGTTGTCGTGGCGTGCGTGCTGGGTGGCACCACTCGCGGCGGACGGCAAGACACCTGCTGGACAATCCTTCACGCGTAGTCATGTAACCTGTAATCGTTCAAGCAGACTGCTGTGCTACTACTGTACTACTCTGTGCAATATCGGAGCGTTCGAACACGTTGGAACATTCCCAGAAAATATCCGCGTCGTATGTATGATATCTCCTTTCTTTCATCGATCATATATATGGCACAGCAGCAGCAGCAGCACACAGCAGCAGTTAGCATACAGCACGCAAGTTGTCACGGATCGAGATCGTAACCTCTGGCATTTGGCGGCGATTATGCTATAATACCGGGTACAGTATGGAATACTACTGCTGCTGCTGTACCTCAGGTATCTCAGAACCCCTCTGCTACTCGTACATTTACTCCGGTATACAAATATCCGTACAGCGCAGAGAGAGGATGGAATGTCGGCTGCAAGCTCTGTAAAACACTCCGCGTGTCCGCCTATAAACGTGTTGCAGAGCTCTGCCCAGAGAGTGGTTCGAAAAGGGGGCTGGTGTACTAGGTACCCTCGCCAATTGTCTGCTGCTTGGCTGTTGCTGCTGCAATCATGATCTACAGAACACGCACCCTTTGCACAGCAGTTCAGCAGCATCGTGTGCAATGTACCGGTCGTGGGTAAAAGCTTTGTGCTCGAGAGGTTCCTCGGGACAGGACCTCTAAAAAGATATCTGGCTTGTAGCACCTGGAGCTTACCGTTTGATTCCGACACGAGAGACGTCATGGTGCGCTCGCTGCTTCCAAGTGTTTCCTTTCTTCTTCCTCGCTCTGGTCTAAATCGGCTTGGTCTGCTCTCCGAAGTCGTTGTGGCTTGCGCAATACGGTGGGGGCGGTGCAGGTGCAAGGTTTACCGGAAGCGTTCGGCCCAAAATATTCCGACATAAAAACGCCTGATACCGTTGCGGAACTCCGAAGATTTGATTTTCACACCGAACACCGAACACCGGACACCGGACACCAGACACTTCACGCTTTACTTACTGGACGAACATCGAGCGTTGCCATGGGTCGATCACTTGTGAACCGGTGGGCTCTTGCCGTGGTTGCCTTGGCGTCTTCTGTCCGCGGAGAAGTGCTGGACGTCACAGCAGAGGTGTGGATGAAAGCACGCATCGAAATGACCAAACTCTTTGTGTCTCCTCTCTGCACTCTGCACTCTGCACCTGGTATAATAGACTGTACGACGAGATGTTCTGTGTACGATTTCTCCGTGACCGTGGTCTTCGGCGATGATACAGGAGTATCGTAGGCCAGCAGACACGCGCCTTTGTGTGCACCACCGTGCTCGTTGGTCTCCTTGCTCCATGTTGTCCTGCAGACACACAGCCGTCCGTCGCAAACTGCGTGCTTGTTGAGACAAAAGGCGTGAATACCTGGCATATACGAGTATATTCGATGCATATCCGATACCAGGTATATATATACCAGAGTGTACGAACGGTACACGTGTACGCGTATACACAATTCGGACAGATCATCGATTCCCACACGTTACGTATGATCTACGAGTACCAATACATGTTTCAGGGGCAAACATATGACTGATCTGTGTGATCTACTACTGCTGTGTACGTCGTAGTCGTAGCTCATGTTGCCGGGTGGGAGCCGTATAACCTGCATGGCATGTTATACGACTTGTTTCCTGGGTTGGATTTGTAATGTACAGATCCTGCACAGCATCTTGCAGCATCTCGTAATTTTTATTTTTTATTTTTTTGTCCATCCTTTTGGTCCATCCCATTTATTATCTTCGCACTCCCGTCTTCCTCCCTCCCTAGTCGTAACTCAGATCCGGGGTCACAAAGTAGGCTCCTCTCCCTCCTTCTCCACTACGGTTCTTGTCTTTCATTTTTGTCGCGAGAAGATTTCAGCACTTTCTTCCCTCGTCAACTCTCGTCGAATATGGCAGGTTAGGAACTATAGCAGTAAGCAGTAGATGATCTACGTAGAGGTCGTGGTCTGCCCGACGTTGTGATTTCACGATTTTTGTCGCGGAAGTTGGTGTTGTTGTGTACCTGGTACCATAATAAGACCATCGATGGTAAGGGCCATTCCTAACGAACGAAAAAAATCACGATTCGTGAGGTTTTTGTCGTGAATCGTGATTTTTTTTGTCATGATTCACGACAAAAACCTCACGATTCATGACGCCAATTTTTTTACAATTTCCTAAAAAAAAACAAAATCACGATTCACGACATTTGTCGTGGCTCAAAATACGCCTGATCAAGGCACTACGTAACCCACCCGAACCAACGGTATCGATGCCGGTATAGGGGCATGTCAGGCCCTGCTTCGTACGCCGGTTGTGGACAGCGAGCGGCTGCCTAAAACACTGCTGGGTGCGGGTAACGAGCATGCTATGATTTCGAGATTGGAACCTCGAGGAGGAGGAGACACAGCGTGAAGAAAAAGCAAAAATGATCTGAAAAACTCATGGGCCAGGCAGAGCAGACGACATGTCAGCGAGATTGGCACCTCGCGCGGACCTGGCCTGGCCGACGGCGCGTGAGGTTGGAATATCACAGACCGTGTCGGGCCTCTGCCCATGGTTTGAATCACGGACCGGGTCGGGCGCGGTCGGCCCGGCACGGCCTGGCCGTGACCTACCTGCGAGAGTTGGCCCCACCCTCAAATACCGTTGGATTTGAAAATATCGGATTTTTGATGATTTGAAATATCACGAAACGTGACGAAAAAGCACCTATTTTCGTTAGGAAAGAAACATCACGAATCGTGATATGTTGTCATGCCAAAACGTCACGAATCGTGATATTTTTTTGTTCTTTAGGAATGGCCCTAATTCCTAAAATTAAAGTTCCAAAATCAAACGGCGGACGGTGAGCAGCAGCAGCAGCAGCAGCAGGCAGTCACGCAACGGGAGATGAGGAGGAGGTGGATGGCACGTGGCCTGCGTGTGGCCTGTATTTTCTTGCTGTCTCTCTCTCTCTTTTTCTCTCGACTGCGTACTCGACCTGCGGGTGAAACAGAGGTACCTGATACAGCAGTATGCATAGTACACGGCAGCACGGTACGTAACAAGTATTTACCTTGTGTATATGTACACTGCTGTACGAGAAATGGCTTCTTGTTTGGCAGCCCCGGGCACTTGATCCTCTCATCTACGAATCTCGTGGTGCGTGCTTACGTTTTGTGGGCCAACAACATTAGCCTACGTACCGTATATGACAGTGTATACCAATGGGGGATGACAACCAAAAAAAAGTCTTTTTTTTTGTTGTCATCCCCCATTGGTGTATACTGTGTACCACACCCCCTCTGATGAATTTCAACGCCGATATGCTCGACGCAGGGTCGAGTGCAAACCCCGAGCGACCCGTTTGTGGAAAGATCTCGGCGAGATGTTCCGAAAGCCCTACCTTTTTCGTTGTCTGTGCCCCCTGCTTGTGGGGAAAATTGGCTCTGAAATCCCCCCCACGACGTAGGGGGTGTGGTATACACTGCCGTATACGGTACTGTACATAGGATACCCTGACAATGTACTGGTCAATACTACCACAGCTGCTATATACGAATCAGAAGCAGCAGTGGGCGCAACCAAAGCAGCAGCAGCAGCAACAACAATACTGCCCAACAACCTGTAGGTACCGGTGGGTTTGGGTGCCGTTACGTAGGCCCGAACGTGGAGCTGCTTTCACTAACATCGATAAATCGACTATTACGCATACCGCACATACAAAATACCAGGTATTTATTGTATAATCGGTTCCCAGTTCAATGATTTGAATCTCTCACGTCAGATAGATAGATATGTACCTGATCTGTATGATCTAGCTCATTGTTGTTATTGGTCACCATCCCTCAAAAGGGTTTCCAGAGGGGATAACAGATCACGATCTATCTATCTATCTATCTATCTACAGATAGATAATCTAGATCTTAACCAAACGTTGTTATGATATGCTGTGCAGGATCTGTGCGTTACAGAGCTTTCCAGAGGGGATAACAGATCACGATCTATCTATCTATCTATCTACAGATAGATCATCTAGATCTTGACCAAACGTTGTTATGATATGCTGTGCAGGATCTGTGCGTTACAGAGCTAACCCAGGAAATGTGTCCTATATAGATCACGCAGAGTTACACGGCTCCCACCCGGCAACATG
>MEHQ01004118.1:0-19587 GCA_008828725.1 Saccharina japonica
TGCTGCGGTTGGTACTGCTGCTGGTGGTAGTTCTGCTGCTGGTATAGGTGTATAGGTGCGGTTGGTACTGCTGCTGCAGGTACTGCTGCTGCTGGTGGTCTTGTTGGTGGTGTATACACTCCTGCTCCTGAAACCATTTCTCCTGCTGCTGCCATCTAGCCTCCTGGTGCCGCTGCATCCATTCCTCCTCCTCCTGCCTATCCTCCCGTTCCATCTGCATCCTCATCCCCATTATTCTCTTCTCCACCTCCGTCGCTGTCCTCTCCATCTCTCTCATTTTTTTTCTCAAGCTTGCATTTTCCTCATCGCCGCCTGTTGCTCCCGTACCCTCTGGCCGCGGAGACTGGTTGCCTTGAAGGCCTCGTGCATCGCCCTCTGGCGACGACTTGTTGCCCTCTAGGCCTCGTGCTCCCTTTGGAGACTTTGTTTGCGCTCCTGCGCTATGAGCTGTTCCCGCGACCTTCGTCGCGGCGATGCTCGCCGCCTCTGCGGCTGCCTTCGTAGCCTCTGCAGCTACCTGGCCTCGTGCTCCCTCTGAAGTCTTTGTTCGCGCTCCTGCGCTATGAGCTGTTCCCACGGGCTCTCCCGTGGCGATGCTCGCCGCCTCTGCGGCTGCCGCAGCTTCTTCAGCTCGTCTGGCCCAGCTGGCCTCATCATCGATGAAGCCGCTGCTCGATGAAAGTCCCTCTGAACTCCCCATCCGTAATACAAAACGATCAGCTCGTCCTCGAGCTCTCCCGACTGATACCCAACCAGCGAGCCGTGCCAATTGAGACATACGCTAGCGTGTTCAAGTGACCCCTGGAGGGGTACTCTGGGTCGGGGAATGAAGTAGAAGCTCCACGTGATGTATATATATTACCGTCGTAGACACGAGAAAGGGGGAGAAGACATAGAGAAACATGTAGGTACATAAAGAGTGGCGATGGAAATCGCTCCAAACCGCCAAGTGCTCCACAGAGAAACACGCATATTTCCTCTGTGGAACTCCCAAATACCGTTACATAAATATCCCTGCACCGAGTACGTGAGCACTCTGAACAAAGTCCCCGTGAGCTGTCCCGTAGCATCTAAAATTTGCCTTGTTTGGCAAGTCTATAATCAGACGGGACAGAAAACGCCAGCCATCTACCAATCATATCGCTTTATTAACGGGAGCCACCACAGCCATCTACCAATCAAATCGCTTTATTAACGGGAGCCACGCGAAATCACGCCGCACACAAGAAGCCCACAGCACGCAAACACCGCATCACTCACGCGACAGCCATGCGACGATTGACCCTCGATCTCGACAAATACCCATTCCACGATTAACCCACTTCGTACCGGGCATGACCAGTGAATCTACATAACAATCTCGAAGGTATCATTGCGACCCGTAGTCTAGGAGGCGAGAGCTTGCCTGCCGCGTCCTATGGTCTTCGTCTGAACCTTCAAAAAGTTATGTTTTTGGCCATCGGAGAGGAATCGAGAGTTTTTTCGTCTGTTTCCAACACATTGGCTGCCAAAATCAATTTTTTCAGACGCCTGGCCGGCGCCCGCCACATACCATCCACCGAGAGGGGAGCACTGTAACACTAGCGTGGGTCGGAGCCTCTAAACAGCGCGATCCGTTCAAATTTCATGACGCAGTCGCTGTGTTTGTCGATCGATGTCAAACATGAAAAACGGTATTTTTCTTGCGCAACCGCGAGTGATCAAGATTTTTCATCGTCTGTTTTCTACACACCAGCGGCCGAATGTTTTTTTACCAGACGCCTGACCGGCCCACGCCACGTATCACCGACCAAGGTATGAGCACTGTAAGACTAGAATGGGTCGGAGCCATTAACCAGCGTGATCCGTTCAGAGCTCATGACGGGGTCGTTGGATTTGTCGATCGATGTCTACCGAGGATTCTCATAAAAGAGCTGTCTCCTGAACCTGCCAGAACAGGAGTTTCATGAGTATTGCGCGGGCTTCGCCCGCGTAATTAAAGTCCCCGTGAGCTGTCCCGTAGCATTAAAAAAATGGCCTCACTACTTTCCGCAGTACTAGTTTCATGCCATTATGCTGAAAATACGATACACATACTGTAGTGCAGTATATTGTAGGAGAAACTCCGGTACATACAAGGGGCTTCGCCGGCGGCCTGGACGGCCGAGTAGCCGAGAATAGGTGAACCTACGCCCTTTGAGCCATTTGTAGGTACAAAATGGAACGCAGGCCCAGTATCAGGCGGCCCAGGAAGACATTTCCGGTGTACATTACGCAGTGTACCTATAAATGGATCAAAGTGCGTAGGTATACCTATTTTTGGCTAGTTCCCTTTCTTTTTTGTTTATTGTGCTTTTTGCCATTGTGTCAGTGTTTTCTCCTGTACCCTGTTGTGCGCGTTCGACCCCATCTTCTTTAGGTAGGTCGCGTTCTTTCTCGCAGGGTTAGGGTTTTTTGGTGGGCGTCTTTTTTGGACAGAGCGCGTTCTTTCTCGCGGTGTTAGTTTTTCTTTGGGCGTATTCGCGGGTGGGGGGGGGGGGGGGTTATGCGCGAGTTGCGTGCGTTTTCCCTTACGAGGGCGGTGTTGTGATGCAGCGCAGTGTCCTCCTTTGTTTGGCGCGTTTGCTCCACTTGATCGGGGGGGGCGGTTCGGGGACTCGTGTGCGCGTCTGGCTTTTCTCCTCCCAACCCCCGTGTCTTCACCGTGTTTTCCTGTTTTGTTTCCGCGTGGGGTCCCCCGTCTTCACCTTGGCACCGACTTCCGGTTGTGCTTCTGCCGTTGATTTGTTGTTTTTGTTATTATTATTATCTTTGCCATCCGACAATGTGCAGCATGATCTTCAGCGTTGATCACTCATAAAATTCCCAAAAACAGAAAACCACGGAAACCAAGGAAACCTATGCGTACAGTCTAACACCCTTCTATGTCTGCTTCCCGCCAAGATTTATCCACAATACTCCATTTGTTGTCCTTGCTCCCTCCTTCTTCCCAATATGCATTCTTTACGTTCAATCCTTAAGTCCTAAGCCGCATCCAAGCTCCATCCCCACGCCATCGGTGTGGGTCTGTCACCCCCCCCCCCCCTGCTCCTTCCTCGCTTCCTGGCGGCCCCTGAGCTGAAGTCTGAAGCGCGAAACCCTCCTGGAAATGGCGACCTGTGTGGTCACCGAGACGATTTGCAACAGGCGTTCTTTCACCACCCCTTTCCTAGCCATCGACCCACCGTCCCTCCCCCCCCCAACACTAGCAGCCAGCTGGTCGATCAAAGTGCTGCCCGCTACCCCGAGACGCCCAAAGCTTTCCACCTCTAAACTGGTAAGTTTGTGACTCCGTTCGTCGGAGGACACATGTCCCGGGCGAGCGTAGTGTTGGCGCTTGCGCGCCTCGTAGGTAGAGGCAGCTGATCCATCGTGATCAGCACTGCCTTCTCCCAGGTGTACCTGCGCTTGAGGGTCAGCATGGTTGACGTCCAGCAGGATGGACTTCTCCCTGTACTCCCTGTTTGGAGCGTCCCGGAGACCTCCTCTCCTGACTACAATGTCCATCCGCAGATTTCGGTCTACAGTGAACGGTTCGCCCACGGATCTACATCATTTGACTTTTTCGTGGCTCGTGTCGCGACATGCCGCGACACGCCGTGACACATGCCGCGGCGTGTGTCGCGACGCGTCGCGTTACGTGTCGCGTCGCGACACTGTTTTCGGAAAACCGATTCGAACCGGATGGCAAGGTTAAACGCCTCTATTGACCATAACGGCATGTTTGGGTCTAAATCGTGCTGTTTATATGTGGGTTCCGAGCCACAACCACAGCACACGGGGTGACGTGATTTCAAGGTGTAAAACATTGTTGTGAAGAATAACCACTACACCAGCGCCCCTGCCAAAAAGACAGGTCCCATCAGGATATGATCCCATAAGAGCCTTCTGGTTAAAAACCGTGAGGAGCGAAGCGACGAACCACCCTGTACTGGTGTAGGCACGAAGCGCAAGGTGTACCCTGATGCCACAGTAATACCGGCCAGTAAACCTGGAGACTACGCGTCCCCTCCTAAAAAGATGATCTACGTGAACCTCGTCACGCTCGTCGCGGCAGGTGTCGCGGCAGGTGTCTCGGCATGTCGCGACGCGTCGCGACGCTTGGCACGCGACAGCTGCGCGACCACCCTACCTGCCGCGACACTTGCCGCGACACTTACCGCGACACTTGCCGCGACACTTACCGCGACACCTGCCGCGACACTTGACGCGACACTTGCCGCGACACTTGACGCGACACCTGCCGCGACACTTGCCGCGACACCTACCGCGACACCTGCCGCGACACCTGCCGCGACACTTGCACCAACCGCGACACCTGCCGCGACACCTGCCGCGACACGCGCCGCGATGCTTGCCGCGACAGACGTCGCGACACTAACCGCGACACACGCCGCGACACGCGTCGCGACATGTCGCGACATGCCGCATAGGGCCGCGACGTGTCGCGGCATGTTTCGCGACGCGTCGCGACATGCCGCGACACGTGCCGCGACGCGTCGCGACACGTGTCGCGAAAAAGACAAATAATGTACATCCCTCGGTTCGCCGCTCTCTACTTGGTGTTGAATTCCCAGACGCTTCAACATGCGGGACATCGCGTGGACGAGCGGTTGATGTTGGTTCACTTGCGCACCTGCCCTGGGACAGATGCGTGCGTGGCGGGTGTCCACGTTGACTGCATCGCAGCAGGGGCACCTCACTGCTACGTGCTCCTCGATCCCAATGAAACGTCTTCCCATACCTACGAACTCTGCGGTGGGTATGACACGTAGTGAATCCGTTGGTCTTTCCCGAAGGCATGCCGTGGCTCCTGCCCCCTGCAGACTCCTATAGCGAGCCTTGGCGAAGGCCTTAGTCTCGGTCCCCCCAAACGGGTCGCCTGGTCCGGGGGGGCGAGCCGTCTCCGGTAGCTCCTCCAGCGAAGCAGTGTGGGCAGCGTGCCGTCCCTGATTCACCAGCTTGCCCAGCTTCTGTTGGGTTTTTCGTGAGTTGGTGGTTACGGCGTCATGCGCCGCCAGCATGTCGGCCTCTGGGGCCAGGTCCCCCTCTGCCCCGAGAGCCCATACCAGCCAAGATTCAGGGACGATGCCCGCCATCTCTTCCTTGGTCACCCCCCATGTGTCGCGGATCTCCAGCAAGCTTGATCTCCCGCAAGCTTGATCCAAGCTGAGCAATGATGCTCGATCCTGGGAGCCCCCTCCTCGCTTTGATTCCGAGCGGGCCAGTGAGGTCTGCTAGCACCTCCGGCAGAATCCCCACCCTGCTCCCGATTGAGGCAGACATTCGCCTCGCTTCTGTCGTTATTGTTGGTACCGCTCCATGATTGTTTTACAGGCCCTTTTATTATGTACCCTGCTGGTGGTGCTTTTTGCACACACACGCACATCGTCTTCCAGCGTGCCTTTCCGGTAGCCTGCTTTTGTCATGGGCGGCATTTTTCGTTAATACCCAAAACACAACAACAAACGACCTCTGCTTCTTGCGTTTCGATGGGCTTCCTATCTCGGACGCGTGGTATGCTGCTGTCTATACTGTTCACCTTCTTTGTGTCTGCATCCTTTGGCGTGCATTCTACGGCATTGTTTATGTTTCCCCCCCGTTTTTTCCTGTCTTGCACCATTTCACACATACATGTGTATGTGGCCATTCGGCTATTCGCCAAGGTCGAAAATATTCCGACCTCCCGGAAGGTGCATACTTGAAAAGGTACTCCCCTGATTTATCTGTGTACCCGGAAAGGTCTTAATAATTTCAACCTTCCCGAGGTCAGTGCCTTAGTCAAGGTCGGACCTAGCGTCATGACTACGCTTAGCGGGGTCTGAGCCTTAGCGTGGTTGGTGCCCTTAAGATTGTCAACCTTATCGATGTTGTTTTCATGTACCCAAAGTGTACCCGTAAAATTGGTGGCAGTGACGGCATTGTTGTAACCGTTACAAGGAATCTAAGCACGACGCCTCTTCGGCATTTAACAGGAGATACTCGAGGAAATTCTGCTTCATGCATTATTTGTTTTCTCAACCCACTCAAAAATAGTTTGACAGACAGCCTTGACGCTTGACAAACTTCACTCATGATCATCAACAGACATCTTTGCTCGTGAGTTGTCCGCCTTGTGCCATAGCCTCCGCGGAATTACGTCACTGGGACCGGCGTGCATCTGACTTGCACGCGGCTGATATACATGTACCAAACATCCCCCGAAATAAACATGCCTTCTACCATATACGTTATCCACGTATTCCGCCGCACATGTCTGTGCGGTACTCCCAGATCACAGCTGCACTCCGAGCATACTCAATATCACTAACATGCTTAAGGGGTCCAAGTATGCTGCCGATACAAAACACATGTAATATCAGGATGCACAAGAGTAGCATACTGCCGCAGATATTGTATCGTAGGAGAGTATAAACAAACAAACAAACAAACAAACAAGCAGTATAACGAGACAATTGTTGAGTTTGCCCGGAATAGGCATCTATTTGATGAGAACACACTACTGTAGTGGGGGGGAGGAGCAAGTCGCACGAAATGTGCATAATGGGAAGGATGGTGTTCTCATATTCCCTCATGTCCCTGAAATATTGTCTGTGGTCACAAAACAGGCTACAATAAACTAAAATAAAACGACTCTCGATGCGAGCTGACACAAACCAAGTACGAAATGGGGTGCACGGCAATATCAGTACGTAAGGGAACCAAATAATACATTCCAGGAAAATATCCATGGCATTAGGGCTTAGGGCCCGTATTAACGAAGACAGCAAAAATTCAGTTTGGAAAATAAAATCCTATTTGAATGTGATTTCGCAAAAAAAAAGTGGTTTGCGTCCTATGGGGAATAGTGAATTGCTCGTTCAAATATTTATGAAATCGAAAAAACGCAGCATGCGTCACAGCGCCCAGGTGAAAAAAAACGACGAGAGGAGACGAGAGGGAAAGCATGCGTCGACGCGTGCGCGCCGCCGCCAGCATACTTTTGCTTTTGACCGCCCAGGCTAGGAAGCTATCGCTCTCAGGGTCTCCTGGGTGGGCGTAGGGATCCCTGGAACGCCACGGGCGAGACAGGGGCGGCGATGGTGTTATCGAAGTCTTGAGCGTATCATGCTGTTTTTGGGTCGATCGCTCGGTTTTTGATCGGGTTGGAGCATCGAGCTGGTTGAAAAGTTGGGATTGCGACCGCCATGATTGGTTTTGAGGCGCCACCGCCGGGGTACGCTGTGCTGTTAGAGTGTTTGCGTTTTTTTTCTTCTTACTTTTACTTCTCGAAAAATTCTGCCGAAGGGAGGATTTGAGGTAATTTTTTTAAAAAACGGCAAAAAATTACTTTAGAGAAGAATGTTTTTGATCAAAAGTTACGGTAACTTTTGTCTCTCAGTGTGATTGGCCTACACGCACCGAGCATTCTACCGACGCAGAACGCCCCAAATTATGGGAGATGTTTCCAAGATGTCTCCCATAGGCCCCAACCTTGCTGCTTGCTCTACACAACACAACAACCGGTGGGAGCACAGAGGCTCGGGAGGTGTGCTACAGTATGATGCGGACAAGCGGTGCTGGGTTTTGCTAACGGGGCGCCGGCGGACTGCTGGCGGCCCGCTACGGTACGCTCTCGCCGGCTTGGTGTCGTGGAGGATGCGCTGTTCAGAAGAACTACTCGTACGAGTTACGAGTACTCGTACGAGTCGTATGGAGACGTACTCGTACCGCCTTGCTTGTAGAGCGCGACAGGATGACAGATCGCCGTGTATCATTTCAATTTTACTACACTGCGGTAGCAGCACTAGCAGCACTAGCAGCAGCGGCGGCGCGCCGCCACGGTCTATATATGTCGGGCGCCGGGCGGGCTTGGAGCGGAGCGTGCCGGCGCGGTGTCGCGCGTAGGTCGTGGGCAGCAGCAGCAGGAGCAGCACACGACGACAAGACTAGTTGGACGCAAAATCGAAAAAAGCCAAAACGGAAGCTGTTGCTTCTGCTGCTCTGCTGCTGCTCTGCTGCTGTTGCTGCTGCTGGGGCTGCCGCTGCTGCTGGGGCTACCACCACGTAGCGGCAGCCACCGGTGCTGCTGCTTGCGGTCGTGGGATTGCAGCTGCGGCACTGCGGTCATACCCCTGCCGCCGCCACCGTTGCTGGGCTGCCGTTCCTCTCGGACGCTACTTTTTGTTTTCGTTGTTTCTTTGGTTTGCCGCATTGCCTCACCCCACTTCCCATATTATTTTCGGAGGCGTCGCCTGCAGGATTCTGTTTACTTCTATCGCAAACACACTGAAACCATGAGGGGAAGGGAAATCACTTTTTTGAGCGGAAGGAAAGTATGTATATTTTTATCTCTATCGCAAACACTCTATTGTCTATAGGCGTGGGCGCGGCTGTTGTCCCGGTGGCCTCGGGTTGTGGTTCACGTGTTGTCGCCTCGGTCGTGGTCATCGATGCCACCAAGAAATGACCAGATTGTACCGGGGGCGTTTGCCCACCGTGGACATGCCGGTCCAAGTCGGGCCAACTCCTCAATTTGATTTGAATTCTTTGGAAAAGAACGTCCTGGGACCTCCTTGGTTTTTTCGTCCAATTCAAATTTATTAGACCCCAAGATCCTAATCTTTGATGCTGGTGCGTGTGTTGACCAATGAAAAGCGGATTTGAATATTTACCAATGAAAAGCGGATTTGAATACTTTTTTTTTTCCAAATTGAATTTTTTTCTTCTTCGTTAAAACGGGCCTTAATAAGACCTATGCCAATGGGAAAGCAAAGTTGGAAGTCTTGCTTTGAAATATTTGCCTGGAATTTTCAAGCTGAAGATCCGTTCGTACTGCCGCTGTGGGAAAAAAGGGAAAAAAATGTTTGATTTTTTTCATTTTTTTATTTTCTAACGGCTGCAGGCGGCGCAATTTGCTTTTTCTCATCGCAAATCGTCAACACCCCGATAAAAATCAGCTCGTGCGACGATAGACCTTCGATCTCGACGTAGACTCAGCCCACAGCCAACCCGCTTCGGGTCGGGCAAGGCCAACGAGTGTAGATGACGGCCTCGAAGGTATAAGGTGGATCCATGGTCTAGGGGGCGAGAGATTCCGGCGGCGTCCTACGCTCTTCTCCCAAACCCGAAAAAACCCTATTTTTTGCCCATTTAGGCGAGATGCAAGGGTGCACAAAAAAAAAACGTTATCGACACCACCACACACCTCCCCCTATATTGAAGGGAAGAAACCGGACCGTTGTGATCCCAGAAAACAATAAGTCAAGTTTTTTTTAAATTACCCCCCCCACCCCCCCCCCGCCGACCAGCGAAAAAAAAATATGGGGGGGTCTCTAAAACCAAGTAAAAAAAAGGGAACAAAAAACGAAAAAAAAATATTTTTTGCTCATTTCGTCCTGTGATCACAGCGATCCGGTTTGTTTTTCATTCTGACCTTCCTAGGTGTGTGGTGTCGTTTTCTTTTTTTTTGTGCACCCTTGGCGGATGGAGAATTTTTGTCATCTGTTTTATGCACACCAGCGGCCAATTGTCTGTTTATCATACGCCTCACCAGCGCTCGCCACATATCACCGGCCATCGTGTGAACACGGTGACCCTAGGGTGGGTCGGAGCCCGTAACGAGCGCATCTTGTTCATAATTCATGACGCAGTCGTTGGTTTTGTCGATCCATGTTTGTCGAGGACTCGGAATCTCGCCGCTTCGAACTAAGATCGGCTTGAGTTTTTGTCAAGCCGATCTTGTCCCAACATCGGCTTGAGAATTGCCTTTTTCGGGCTTTTCCAAAAGCTGGGAATATTCGGTTTGAAGAATCGGTCCCGTAGCAAGCTTGTTGTGAAAAAATCTGGCGGGGATCTTAGGAATTCAAACTTTTTAGGGTAACTTTGCTTTCCCATTGGCATAGGTTTACATGTGCACCCGAAAAAAGAAAAAAAAAAAAGGAAAAGAAGAACACGAAGAAGATGTAACAAATATTGCGTACCCGATATTTATGTCTGGTACAGTGCGAGCCTTTCGAGAGTACACGAAAAAACATGTAGCGTGACACAGAACAGGTAGAGCATTGTGCCAGTTGGAGCACGCGCGGACGCCATAAGCCAGTACGCGTGGTGATTGGTATAACAGATCAAACTGCATAATATATGTATGCGTCGACGACACACACGATGGGCGTTGAAAAATGAAAAATCGACAATCCGCAGCCACAAAGAAAGAGAGAACACAAAACACAAAAACAAAGGGGGGGGACGTACATACCAAGTACAAAACCTAAGAACGGCATGAACGTCATCTGTCGCCAGAAAAGTGCAATATTCGAGTACGTGCTCAGAATTCGAATATCGATACTGGTCGCAATACCGCAGGTAGATGTAATTACTCGCGTGATGCCACAAGCAATAAGTCATACACATAATATATGTGTATGCAAACAGCACTTGACAAAACAAGACGACGTATACTATGCACGATATGTATGCTCGCTAGCTCTGTATAGCCGATAAAGCAGAGTAAACGTGCTGCCAAGATATACGAACCGCCCAAGAACAAACATCAGAAAAGAAAGCTCGATGTATCTGGTACCGTATATGGTCTCGAGCTACAATACTTGTTGTGCTGCTGCTGCTGCTGTACTAACTGTACTACAGTAGTGTACGAAATATCATATTGTATGTACGTACCTGACAAATAGTTGATTTCGTTTAAAATTTCAAAATTTCAATATTTCAAATTTTCAAATATATTCAACTTCGTACGTAGGCCACGAGACGTGTTGACTCGATACATAGCATAGCTCCCGCACTCCTGAAAAGGGGATACCTATACGATAGGAAGAGACCATACAGACAACATGTTGCGTTTTATGCTATGGGTAGGGTGGGATGGGCAGCGCATCTTCATTAAGCTCTTGAAGATAACGCAAGTCAGATGACGGGCACCCTTAGCGCCATGCCCAAGCCTGGATGCAGGCATCGAGGGTTTCTACGATACTTGTAGTACGAAGTCGAAATGAAAAACAAACAAAATAAAGGACTCGTATGATGTTACTCTGACCTATTTGAAAGGCACACGGTCGATCATACTAACAAGTGATAAAAAACAAAACAAAAAACGTACCACCAGATCTATAAAGACTGGGACCAGCTGGCGAGTCGCTACTCGTACTTGCTCCCCGGGATAAATCTCAACAGAGAGAAAAGGGTACGTGGGGATAAGGGTCGATCTTAGGGTCGATCTTAACGAGAAAAGTATTTTTCTGGTTTTCTCGGAAATTTCGGTATTTTCAAAAATGGGTCCTTAACAAGTACGAGCTTCAGTTGCCTCGCTAATAATCGTCCACCAGGCAAAAAACCGTCACTACAGCAGCAGCGCTCTCGGTAACCATCCGTGTGGTGGTCCCACAACGGTCGGCCTGGCTCGTAGGCAGGTATCGGTGCCTCGGAGAGTGGAATCCATCACCAACTCGTCGCGCTACGACGCCCAACGCTACAAAGGCTTGAGCTACAGCCCTCCGCGAGCTCGGTCGGTCGGGCACCTCGGTGCGGTCACTGTGTCAACTCGATTGTGAGAGCTCAGAAAGCTTTTGCGCCTTCTGTGCTCGGCTATGGCCTGTGGAGGACCTCGGGGACAACCCTGGCCAGCCCTGTGTGTTCGTGAAGGGTGGCACGGCTGGCACGGTGGGGCTGCGGCCGCACGCCCATGGTCTTACCTGGAGCCGGCATTAAATTAAATTGGCGCGGAGCGCCAAAAATGAGGGAGCGAAGCGACCGAGGCTTTTTCTTTCTTATAGACAGGCTTCCATGGTTTTGTTACCATTCTCCTCGTAATATATACGAGTTCGTATCGTGTCTGTTTTTGTCTGAAACCACCGTGTTTTTGCACCACCGATTACGAGAGCTGTGCGCGACTGATTTGCACCAAACCGGTAACTACAGAAGCGCACGAGCTTGGGCTAACGCGTCGGACTTTTTTCGTTGCAAGTGATCTCGAATTGGTCGCGCTCTCTGTACTGCTGTGGTTTTGGTGGTTTGTTCATGGGGACTTCATTTTTTGTTTGTGTTTTCCCCTGCGAACGCGGACAAGCTACTGCATGCATCAGGCAGTCTTACCTCATACTTCCTTGTCAGTGATTTGTACTTCTCCACAACAGTAGAAGGACAATATCGCTGCTAAGGTAACATAGCTGAGTACAGAGATAACATAGTAGCTGGTACGTAAGTAAATAGCCGACAGTATGACACAGCAGTAACAAACGTAGGATACCAGAGGCAGCTCGGTTCCATTGCGTCGCCACTACGTACCGCCGCGTACGTAAGTGCCGTAGGTGTCTATAGTAACCTGTGACAACAAGACAGTATAGCAGCAGTATAAGAGTTCTACAGCAGAGCAGTAGGAGTCGTAGTACATACGAAGTATGAGTACAAGCACATACTCGTATTATACGTATTGTGTTTTTGGTCGTAGACACGTAGATACACGTATGATGTCGGTTTGTAGAAAAAGTGACGGTTTCATCATTAGGTAATAACAGTTTCACCCTCGGGAAGGTCTCTCTGACAATCAGGGTCCCACGACCCCACGAGTACGACGTCGTATATTATTGCAATACGTTGACGACTTTTGCTTCTGTTTGTTCTTGAGGTCTTGCCCGTAGCTCGGGGTCTTGCTTTGTAGCTCAACGAGATGTATCGATCCACCAGGCACCACCACGCCCTGCCGATCACTCTCATCATCTGCCTCTCTTCCTGAGCAGAGCATCAATAACATCACATCAAAATCTGGAACTCGGGTCACCAGTAACTTCATCTTCTTCTACAGAGCTGAGCTCTCATCATATCACAGAACCAGCCTAACCGCGGTTCGGCACTTGGCCTCTATCTGGCATCATACGCCAACCACAAGCCAATCTACTTCAACAGGTATTTCGCCTCAATACGTGCACAAGTGCCACTCGAGCTTCGGGCATCGCGACGAGTCAAGATACAAACCTATCCGAGCTACTGTACTTCTGCTGCTGTTCGTCGACGAAGTCACCAACTACAGCAACGTGATTGAACGAGTACAAGTTCTAGGATCAAGACTGCTGTTCGTCGTTCAACCTCGACGGATCCAGCTACAACAACGTGAGTGAACGAGTACGAGCTACTACAACGTCTAGAAACCGTGCACAGAGAGGCTGCGCGGCTGCCACTAGCCACCGCCACCCTGCTGTGTCGAGAAATTTCAAGACTATACTCTACGCGTCGGGACTTACGACGACGCCACGACGAAGACAGGTAGCCGACCGACTGCTTACCTACCGCTGTAAGCCTTGATACTTACCAATCAACGACAACAACAAAAGGGTAGTCATAACCCACTGCTGTGAGCCTCGGCACTGCCCGAGCAACGACAAAGAAGACAGGTAGCCGACCGACTGCTTACCTACCGCTGTAAGTCTTGATGTTCACCAAGCAACGATAACAACAAGGGTAGTCTTAGCCCACTGCTGTGAGCCTCGGCATTGGCCGAGCAACGACAAAGAAGACAGGTAGCCGACCGACTGCTTACCTACCGCTGTAAGTCTTGATATTAAGCAAGCAACGATAACTAAAAGGGTACGTAGTCTTAACCCACTGCTGTGAGCCTCGGCATTGGCCGAGCAACGACAAATAATACAGGTAGCCGACCGACTGCTTACCTACCGCTGTAAGTCTTGATATTAACCAAGCAACGATAACTAAAAGGGTACGTAGTCTTAACTCACTGCTGTAAGCCTCGGCACTGCCCGAGCAACGACAAAGGAGACCGGTAGTCTAACCTACTGCTGTAAGCCTTGGTATTGGCCGAGCAACGACAAAAGAGACACGGTAGTCTAACCTACTGCTGTAAGCCTTGGTATTGGCCGAGCAACGACAAAAGAGACAAGGTAGTCTAACCTATTGCTGTAAGCCTTGGTATTGGCCGAGCAACGACAAAAGAGACAAGGTAGTCTAACCTACTGCTGTAAGCCTTGGTATTGGCCGAGCAACGACAAAAGAGACACGGTAGTCTAACCTATTGCTGTAAGTCTCGGTATTGCCCGAGCAACGACAAAAGAGACAAGGTAGTCTAACCTATTGCTGTACGTTTCGGCACTGCCCGGGCAACGATACGAGCAGCCACGATGGGGGACTCCAATAACAGCCTCGCCCACACCATGAAGGGCCTAAAACTCAAGTTCAGCGGCAAACATCCCGCAGACTTCAAGGACTGGCGGAAGGAGACCTGCCTCATCATGAGCATCAACCGCAAGGACCTCGTCGGCATCATGAAGGGAACCCGCAGGCCAGCGGATAGAACCGCCCCAACCAGATCCGCGACCGATGAAACAACGACTGCACCCCACACGCTTGACCAAGCCCAGACAGCGTACGACAAGGCTTCACAGGACCTCTACACCATACTGTACTTGCTCACTGAAAAGCCGGCACAACTCCTGGTACTCAAGCACGAAGACGAGACGGGACTCGGGGGCAACGGGCAGAAGGCCTGGCAGGAGCTGGAATCAAAGTTTCTCAAGGTCACAGATGAGGTTATCCGCGCCAAGCTCGCAGAACTAGCGGCAACTTCCATGAAGCCTGGGCAGGATCCTGACGACTACTTCATGGAAGCCATCACTAAGCGCAATGAGGTGGCGGGAATGGGAGAACCGATGACCGACCGACGCTTCTAGGACATCCTGGTTCAGGGCTTCACGGACGAGTACGATCCCGTCAAGTTTCAGATATACCGGGACTCATCGTTCGGCCTCGACGACATACAGAAGACCATGCGCCACCTGTACCTCGACGCCCAGTCTCGCAGCAGCGAAGCCAGCGGGAGGATTGCCGGGCGCGGTGCTGTGATGTCAACAGAATCTGTCGCCTGTTGTAGCTGCAACTGCGATCAGCACACCCCGCGCATCGTCGCAATGTCTGCAGAGTCGGAGGTCTGCCACCATTGCAACGAGCAGGGGCACTACAAACGCAGCTGCCCTGAGCTACTAACCAAGAGCAAGGGCAAGCAGGAGAAGACCAAGAAGCACTCCGGGGGGAAGGTTGAGACTGGAGGGGACACTGGACGGACGTGGTGCGCACACCACAACACAACGACACACTCTGACTCCAAGTGCTACGCACAAGGGGTCCCGCGCCCACAGCAGGGCAGCGCCTACGCGGCTTGTTCCACGCAGTGTAGCCACCATAACCCCGATGGAGATACCAAGAAATCGGAACTCAACTTCGGCGACGACTTCGACAGGGGCTTGCTGTTCACGGGCATTACTACTGCACGGACCTTCCTGCCCAACGGACAGGAAACAGCAACGCTGGTGGAGACATACAATGCAGAACCCGTGCCCTCAGCGGTCCAAGGGCTACTCAGGACAGCAACTGGCATCATCACCATCGTTGTAACCGGTTTCATCACGATCGCTCGGGGTTTATGGGAACTGCTGAATCAGAGGAGCACGGTTGACGAGAAGAAAACCCTCACCGCCAGCGGGAGTTCCGCGTTCGCGACCTTGACCAACGGACGGACGTTTCAGTCCAACAGCAACGAAATGACGATGCTGGTGGACAGCGGCGCTACGGAGCACTTTCTGGACGACGAGCTGATCCCAGGGTTGAAGGATCGCATGATGAGCCCCGCGCCGTTAAACGTGCCCAAGACGATAGTCACCGCCGGCAACAGGAAACTGCTCGGGACTATGACCGGCACCATCTACGGCACCATCACCGACCAAACTGGTGGAACGCATCCAGCACACTTTCCCAGCTTAATCGTGTCAGGCCTGGGACGACACATTTTCTCTCCCACTACTGCAATGGAGCGGGGTATCACCACCACGTTCGAGGCAGGGAACCCTCACCTGAGGAATGGTGACGTCGCCATACAACTGGAGCAGCAACCGGGGGACCGAGGTCTGTGCTCGTTCAAGGTGAACCTAGATACAAGAAGCAGCGCGGCCAAGGAATCAACAACACCCGCTGTAATCCTGACAGCAACGCCCCAACAGGACGGGGTGCCCCAACAAGATGGACAAACGCTTGCAATCGTGACCAAGTGCATGCCACAGGACGGTAACAAAACGCCAGAGGAGGTCACTGTGACTGAGACTAGGCACCACCAGCGTGCACAAATCCAGGACAGTCCGCAGCAGCACGCGAGCAATCTATTGGTGCAGGACAAGTCATCAACACCGGCCGGAGCGTCATCGACTGGAGCTGGAGTATCCTCACCAGGGCCAGAAGCGTCATCACCAGGGCCTGGAGATTCATCATCAGAGTCTGGAACACTACTTCTACAAGAGGCTGGAGTGTCATCATCGTCAGGAGTCATATTCTCTATTTCGCCCGGGGTCGCGCATGCTGCTTCACCCGGGGTCGCACTTTTTACTTCGCCTGGGGTCGCACCGAAGGTTCCGCAACATGAGACCGCCAGTACGAGGCTCAATCCAAGCGTCAAGGAGGCTTTCGACAGCACGCACGACAACGGAGCATCAGCTAAATCATCATCGCCAGAAATCGACGGACCGACACCGCCTGTTTCGCCAGGGCGATCATGCATCCGTCTTCTCGGAGCTTCCATTGTTTCACTTTGGATTACTCCCTAGGTATGTGTGGCGCAGAGGCAGCGCACGAAGAACAAAACATGGACATTACACAGAGGTGATCAGCCATGACGACATGCCGGACTACACCTCCGGGGGCATATGCGTCTCGGCGCCATTCGGTTTGGAGCTTGTGCTCGATAACAGAGCATTCGATTTCCTGATAATGTTGCGGGTCACCGACGTCGGAGAGAGGAACCACATAAAGACGATGGCGGGCAGCTTCTATCACAACATACCGGAGCAGCAGCGCTGTGCCTTCATATACGGGGGAAAAGCGGAGCAAGGATCGACATCCACAACCGGGAGCAAGGACCGGCTGCCACAGCCGGGAGCCATGCGGCTGGGGCTGGGGCGACTCTGTTTTTCACTCAAGTAACAAAGACACAATAAGAAGAGCGCGATGGATTGATGACTGCAGCAGTACAGCAGTAGATTGATTCGTCAGCGACTCACGCTTATCAGTAACGCTCTTTTCGTTTTTGTTGTTATACGGGGGGGAAGGGTATCATAGAAACACCACGGCACGTTAGATTGCGACACCGTCTCCGCCCAAAGATGCATGTGTAGAAATCACCGTCGTGATAACAGCAGTAAGTAGGAGTAATCGCGTTCATCACTATTATATAGTGCTGTAACTTGATTGGGAACCCAATCCAATTAAGTACCTGGTATCACTCACGTATTACCTGTATCGAGGAGAGAGTGTCAGTGAATACAGCAACACCTGTAGTACTGTACAGTAGTGCTTCTTCACAAGAGGTAATTTTACATGTCGCTGCACACGTATACATTCATATGTTACCCGCATCGAGGAGAGAGTGTCAGTGATTTGTACTTCTCCACAACAGTAGAAGGACAATATCGCTGCTAAGGTAACATAGCTGAGTACAGAGATAACATAGTAGCTGGTACGTAAGTAAGTAGCCGACAGTATGACACGGCAGTAACAAACGTAGGATACCAGAGGCAACTCAGTTCAAATATGTCGCCACTACGTACCGCCGCGTACTGTAAGTGCCGTAGGTGTCTATAGTAAGCTGTGACAACAGTAGCAGCAGTATAAGAGTTCTACAGCAGAGCAGTAGGAGTCGTACACCTATGTACATACGAAGTATGAGTACGAGCACATACTCGTACGTATTGTGTTCTTGGTCGTAGATAATACGTAGATACAAGTGTGATGTCGGTTTGTAGAAAAAGTGACGGTTTCATCATTAGGAAATGACAGTTTCACCCTCGGGAAAGTCTCTCTGACAATCAGGGTCCCACGACCCCCGAGTACGACGTCGTATATTATTGCAGTACGTAGACGACTTTTGTTTCTGTTTGTTCTTGGGGTCTTGCCCGTAGCTCGGGGTCTTGCTTTGTAGCTCCACGAGATGCATCGATCCATCAGGCACCACCACGCCCTCTGTCGATCACTCTGATCATCTGCCTCTCTTCCTGAGCAGAGCATCAATAATAACACATCTAAATCTGGAACTCGGGTCACCAGTAAAAGCATCTTCTTCTACAGAGCTGAGCTCTCATCATATCACAGAACCAGCCTAACCGCGGTTCGGCACTTGGCCTCTATCTGGCATCATACGCCAGCCACAAGCCAATCTACTCATCCAGTGAACTCTTCTAAAAGCATCCTTCACATCCAGTTTTGATATGTAAATAGGCACTCCCGCGCCTACTTGCTCTCGGCGAGCGCACGTTTGCGCAATGAAGCGGAATAAAACACCACCCAACTCACACATCAGCGCTTTGTCAAAGTCCGTATCTGAATTTACTCCTTGTCCTACTGTCAAATCCAAATTCACTCTTATTTTGTTCCGTTCATCTATCACGGCCAAAGGTGATATTCTCAGCCCACGAACCGTATGGGCTATTGACCGGTGTACCGGCAATACCCGACCACTCGCAATATCCTCCATAAGTCTGTCGAACAGCAAGTCGCTATGCTGTAAAACGCTCGAATGATTCCCATAATGCAGTGTTGTGTCGAAATTACCTCCTTCAATAACACCGACCGGGACTCCATGGCTAACAGCTTGAATTAAACGCTCCGTATCATGAAATCATTTTGACCCGAAATGCTGCTCTATCAAGATTGCATCACGATGAGCAGCCATCACTTCCCCGGCAAAAAACGCGGCAAGGTTTCCCGTCATACCATCACATATAAGGGCCCCTTCTGTTGCAATGTCCGCAATTATTTGCAATTTGATTAAAGCATCCGACCTTTCCACCATTTTGTGCGAAACATTTAAAGCATCATATATGTTTGTTTCTTCCACACAACGTGCCTTGTATTCTGCCAGTTTCTTCTTTGACGCATGATATTCCTTCTGCAATTCCCTCATTCGCGCCGGAATATCACATTCCGACACCGTCTGATCCATTTCCTCACGGTAACCATCACCCGAGCCGATACATCCGCGGTAATATTTGCAAATGGTATGTCATTATTTCCATTATTTAACAACAGCTCATTAATACACAAAATCCGAACTACTGTAGCCCGTCCTTAATCCATTTTTACTGTACCAACCTTCCCAGCATAGTAATCAGTAATTATGGTTCATGTTTTCCTTGAGTTCTCTACTAACTTTCATTAAAGTCATACTAACATGGTTCATTTCCTCCTAGCCTTTCTTCACAACATGCAGTACATATCACCTCATATTATGGTGCTTTTTTTGTTTTGTACCCTTTGATCACGAACGGTAAACATAGTTCACTTTATATCATGGTCCAACCTTTCCTTTCTGGCCTTTCTTCATAATATTCAGTAAATATAATTTACCTCACACTATGGTCCTCCTTGATACTTGGAAAATAAATAAAACGTTAGGCTTATTTTATATCGTCCCTTCACAATAGTCAGTAAAGATAGTTCACTTAGTATTATGGTCCGTCTTTTCATCATGATCGGTGAACATAGTTCACTTTATATCATGGTCCATCCTTTCCTTTCTGGTATTTCTTC
>MEHQ01004118.1:20214-43844 GCA_008828725.1 Saccharina japonica
GCGCCCGTCGTACTGCAGGGCCTACTTCACTGCCGCGTAGTTTTCTGGCGGAGGCCCACCCCCACCGCCGCGACGTTTCCTGCACGGAATTTTGAAAACACAGTTCTTTGCCATTCAAAACATATACAAACTGCAGTAAGTGCCGCGACAAAGTGGGATACCGCATCGAATGGGAACATCTACACTAGGCGCATGCACACTTATTCCGACGGCAGTGGAGAGGGGAAGAGGAGTCATGAAAAAATGACACGCCAATCATTGGAGCAGAGACCTCGCCTATATCGCTGGGACTGCTGAAGCACACAAGGCGCAACCTACTGTACTTTACTGCTGTAATCCTGCAGGAGAAAAGACAGTGGTAGCCTTACGGCTCAAAGAGGCGGGGCGCAGCGCCAGATGCCATGGACACATATAGGGCGAGGTGGGGTAAAATCTAACTGTTAATTTAACGTCAGAGCTTGATTTAACGTATCCAAAAGCGGCGACGTACGTAATGCCAGTGTTGCTCACCTGAATCTGTATTGCCTCCCTAGCTTGTATGATGAGAACACCGGTGTTCGCGCCCACACCGATAAGCTCTTGCTCGCCTCCTCCATTCGTGAGAATACCCATCGTGCGTGCTTGCTCCCCCCCGCTCGCCCTCAGCAASATACCCTCACGGCAAGCTCAGGCCGTTATACTTTTTACCCACCACCACGTGTAGCTACTCTCCCTGGTGTCAGCGCTACAAATTGAGTAAAAGACAGACGTGATTGCAAAGAGGGGAGCGGCCAGGAGGTGTTACATCGTCAGTGCCAGCAGTAATACCGCCAGTACCACCCCSCCTCCGCATCACTCTGAACATGGTTTTAAACAGCAGTCGACCGTTCATTTATCAAACTAATAATACTGCTGTACAGGCAGTACCTGAAACTCAACAACAAGAAACGTTACCGACAAACTGCTCCTGTACGTAGTATTAGGCACGGGGGTGATGATAGCCTGAGCGGTATCCAATAACTATGATACGTGATGGCTAGACTGCTGCGTAAGTTCAATACCGGTACGAGTGCACCGCAGCAGCACGCACGGGCGCATGAACGATACGAGGTGCCTCGTAGGGTTACACTGTACGTACTCGTACAGCAGCAGCAGCACACGGCATATATATATACAAGTCGGTATTGTACAGAAGCTGTGAAATGTATCTATCAATAAGGGTCGATCTTAACGAGGGGTGAATTTCGGGTTTTTCCAGAAAATTCTGTTTTTTTCTGTTTTTTTCTGGTTTCACCAGAAAAACTTCATCCCCGAAAAAACTGGCGTCCAAGTTTTTCTGGTAATCCCGTAATTTTCTGGTTTTTATGGGTACGATCGGGCAGCCCCACCGTGCCAGCCGTGCCACCCCTCACGAACACACAGGGCTGGCCAGGGTTGTCCCCGAGGTCCTCCACAGGCCATAGCCGAGCGCAGAAGGCGCAAAAGCTTTCTGAGCTCTCACAATCGAGTTGACACAGTGACCGCACCGAGGTGCCCGACCGACCGAGCTCGCGGAGGGCTGTAGCTCAAGCCTTTGTAGCGTTGGGCGTCGTAGCGCGACGAGTTGGTGATGGATTCCACTCTCCGAGGCACCGATACCTGCCTACGAGCCAGGCCGACCGTTGTGGGACCACCACACGGATGGTTACCGAGAGCGCTGCTGCTGTAGTGACGGTTTTGTGCCTGGTGGACGATGATTAGCGAGGCAACTGAAG
Organism: Saccharina japonica; assembly: GCA_008828725.1. Lineage (NCBI taxonomy): Eukaryota > Phaeophyceae > Laminariales > Laminariaceae > Saccharina > Saccharina japonica. Next base: position 21,948 of record MEHQ01004118.1, read on the forward strand.
CTCGTACTTGTTAAGGACCCATTTTTGAAAATACCGAAATTTCCGAGAAAACCAGAAAAATACTTTTCTCGTTAAGATCGACCTAACAGACAGCTACTGCTGTAGTACCAGGTACGAGTACAGAAAAACACGCCAGGCCTGTACAGCAGTGGAGGCAATAGGTGTGTGTCCTGCGCCAGACCAAGAGGTAAGCGGTACGAGTGCGTGCCGCCGTGTCGTTTACGTACCAGGTACCAGCTATTTACGAGTAGCTGATACCACTCTGTCCGTAAATGTAAGGTTCCTTATATATATTAATATAAATATTAAACGCCACTTATATTACCGGACATAGTGATAATCGCGTTACTGCTGCTGTGAAACACCACAGCAGTAGTACGCACCTGGAGCAAAGGCGTGTCTCCTCCGTCGTGGCGATCAAGGAGGGAAGCTGGGTGTGCTCAACGAGGACAGTCTCCCACACTGCGACGCAGTTCCGCCTGCTGTAGGCCCTCATGCTGCGATGTCCAAGGGCTATCTCCATACCATCGTCATCTCAGATGCGACGAGACGATGCCTCGGCAGTAGTAGTAGCTTGTTGTCCAGCCCTCCTTTGGCTTTCTTGGTGCTGCTGCAATCTTCCATTTTCCATACATCTTGTTGCAGGCCCGGGTCTACAAGAGCTCGACGGTTGCTGCACCCCTTTGGCCGTGCTACGACACTACAGCTGAGAGGGATCTCCTCTGAAGTTGACCACATTGCTGTTTTGTCGTAGCGATGTGCGGTGTGCGGTGCAAACAGAACTCGGACACGGACGGGATAAAGGGATTCCGCCGCACCTGTCTCCCCGTATTGCTCGTGATTAGCCAATACCCGCCGGTACTATGGGCTGTACTATGGGAACACCCTCAAAAGGCTTTTTTTGTGTAATTTTCATTGGCTAAAGAAAAAAAATAGGTCGCTGATTGGCCTGTACTATGGGGCTCCAGGTAAGCGGGCCCGTACAAACGAGGAACACAAAACCTAAAAACAAAACCTAAAAACAAACCCTAAAAACGAACAGACTTTAGGTTTTTAGTGTAAAATCGAAGATGGTGTACAAACGCAGGATACGCGTGAAAACAAAAGCGAAAAACAAAAGCGAAAACGAGTCAACGGTCAAGGTGGAAGACCAGCAGTAATGCACCACCCAGCTGCGGTAGAGGCGACGCCCAGCCCTGAAAAAAGAGGAGAGTGTGCCCACATGACTAGCCGACCATACTCTGCTGCTGCAATGGCGCCCGTAGCCTGGAGCGCGAGATTTGCGCTGGATAAAGTACGGGTGCTGTACAAAAAGTTTCACCGCTTGCTACAACAGATGATTTTTGAATGTACAGCAGCACGCAATTCGACTTGGACCGCCCCATGAGCCACGGTTTTGGCTACGGCGTTGAACACTGCATTGCCTGGCACCAGCCGCATGTTGTTCGCGCCTTGTCTGCTCTCTGTCTTCTGGCTGTCCAGTGTACGGGGCGTTCGTAGCTGCGGTTGTCGCCATGATCTCCGTTCTCGCTGGGCTGTTCGTTCTTCGTGTTTTGGTTTTAGGGTCATTTTAATCGATTTTCGATTAAACAAAACCGAAGAGCAAAAATATCCCATCGCGGTCTCCTGGGTCTCTTTTTTTCTGTTTCGCCAATCAGAGGGAGTGAATCTTCATAACTGATTTTAGGTTTTGTTTTTAGGTTTTGTTTTTAGGGTCAAAACGCTCCGTTTGTACGGGCCCTAAGACCATGGGAGAGAGGCACTTTTTCCCCCTCGGGGGAAATTTCACTTGCTATTAGTATGTTCCCCAAGATGAAAAAAAGTGATCCCGGTGTTCCCCAGCCCCGCAGCCTCTGAACCTCCATGTCCCGAGTTCGAGGCCACCCATGTACGTTTACCTTTTTTATTTTCATGTGTTTTTTTTTTGTGTTTGTATTCGTATACGTACTACTGTATACAACGGGGGCTTGGCCGCGGCGGGCTGACGCCCGCCTGCGGCTACGCGCAATGCCCGTAACCGCGAGCAGTAGTCTACTGAGTATGGTTTTTCACTTTCGTCTTGAGCATACTATACCTACAGTAGTATGAATTCTACTGTATACACCTGGTATGAGTTTTCACTGTCGTCTTGAGCATACTATACCTACAGTAGTATGCATTGTACTGTATATACCTGGTATGATTTTTCACTGTCGTCTTGAGCATACTATACCTACAGCATACGTACTTGCTCGTAAAACTTTACCTGGTGGTTGTATACTATACCTGGTATGTTTTTTCACTTTCTACTCGGCCTATTATTTCACCTATTTTTCCATGCTTCCCTTGTGTGCATTCTATGAAACCTTGTATTTATTTTGTGACGTTCCTGGTATGCTATCTGCCTTTTTTATTGATGTACGTAGATATTCATTTACTTTCCTGGATACGTTAAGCCAATTGTTGGTATTGAATTGTGACGCACATGAATTCGAAAATAGTATATACCAGGATGTATATACCTGAAATAACAGTAAGAGAGAAGGCCTTTTCGCCACGATGTCTTGCAGTTATGATGCTTGCTTGTTGCCACCCGGTAGGTGCAGTATTTGTTTATTACCGGTACCTCATCAGGAACCCTCAGTATGATGTAAATTTTCGCTCAAAGGTTGGGAATACAGCACAGCCCCATTGTTTTTTATATTAACACCAGACGTTGCACAGCATAAGTTATACCCTCTATCACTCATAAGCAGCCACAAAAATCGAATGAAAGCCCTATCAAGGGTTGGGCAACTCTAGTTTCTACTTAAGGCTTAACATCTACCTGGTACGAACTACAGCCGTTGCCCTTTTGCTCCACCCTTTTATTTTATGACACGCTCGTTCACAGTCGAAACCCCACCCCCACACCATGCCCTCGCCCGCCCCCCCGCCGCCTCCTGTTGGTAATAGTTAACTTTGCGACAAGTTTATATATACCAGAACGGCAACCCGCGACCATGGTACCGTACCGGGTTATTAGAGCTGACCCTTCTCTGCACTGGCAGGCGCTTTCCTATAGAGGCTTCCCTGCACACCCCAATATCTCCCAAAACAAATAATCATTTCCTCAGCCTCTTCTTAACCGCCTCTTTATGCTTATCCTGAGTCCAGGCGCTGTGAAATCGTTCCATAAAAAAACCCGCCCTCCAAATTACGCAGAACCCACTTAAGCGCATTAGAACCGAGGCCGTCGATAGCGTCATTTGTCATGACCCCCCCCCCCGCTCCGTACTCTGCGCCCCCTGCGATGCATGCCACATTGGCCGAGGACAGTTATCCTTCGCCGCATAGCTACCCCTCCCAACAACGCGTTATCCCCCCTGCAGCCCAAGCTGGGGAAGTTGGTCGTGTAATCTCCGTCGACGCACCCCCCCGCTCCGAGTTGAGCGCACCACTAAACTGCTGCTGTTGTGCCCTGCTGCCCGCACTCCCCACACCCCCCTTTTCCACTCGCTCCTCGACGGGTCTGCCGTCGGGAAACACGGCGTGTAAGTTGACGTTGCAGCTGGCGTACTGGTAGAATATGCCTTCCTATCCACGCAGGCGCCGGCGCACTCATCTACGGGAAATAATCCGACGGGTGGGTACAACAACGAGGATAGAAAGCAAGTTGCCGAATAATCAGTTAACCATAGTATCGAGCAGGTTACCAGCGAGGCTGTCAGCAGCAAGTATCAATGCAGATACAAAAACGTCAGCGTCGAACTTCGTGGCGCCATTAAAAAAACTTGGAATAGTATGCATTCACGTCGGAACTGAGTTGCATGCACTTGCGCATGACTTGCGTCTGCTCGTGAGCACATCGCTGGGCTGCCACGCTCAATGAGGGAGATAAGCGGTACGGAACCCGGGGCAGCAGGCGATCTTCGTTTGTAATAGCGGGCCACAAGCACGCAATGAGAAAAAGTACGTGCTTCTAAAATATGTATGCCGTTCCTGGATCGTACAACTGCCGAAGGTGCGCGCGCACTCAGCATAGCGACATAATTAGGAGTTTACGCAGAGTATCAGCGCCTCGGACCAAGGTCAGCACCGGCATCAGTACGGCAGCATCACAAATACAAAACGCCGCATGTCCTCATGGCGTTACAGCAGTGACAGCTGTACATCGTAAATACGTTCCTGGTGTACTCTCCCGACACCACACCTGCAACAGTTCGCGCGCCAGGGCTGAAAGTGATTGCCCGCGGCTAATCGTCGTGCCGAACCCACCGGTCGCTCCTCTTCGCGGGTAGATGTTTGAACGGAAAACGTGCCGGGTTGCGGGCGGCAGGAATCCCATGTATCTGTGACGGTGACGGCGGAAGGAATGTAGCACGCTCAAGAAACATCTTACGATGCCAAGTCCTGCGCGTTGGCGACAGGAGGTGTACTATAACAGACAGCTACTGCTGTAGTACCAGGTACGAGTACAGAAAAACACGCCAGGCCTGTACAGCAGTGGAGGCAATAGGTGTGTGTCCTGCGCCAGACCAAGAGGTAAGCGGTACGAGTGCGTGCCGCCGTGTCGTTTACGTACCAGGTACCAGCTATTTACGAGTAGCTGATACCACTCTGTCCGTAAATGTAAGGTTCCTTATATATATTAATATAAATATTAAACGCCACTTATATTACCGGACATAGTGATAATCGCGTTACTGCTGCTGTGAAACACCACAGCAGTAGTACGCACCTGGAGCAAAGGCGTGTCTCCTCCGTCGTGGCGATCAAGGAGGGAAGCTGGGTGTGCTCAACGAGGACAGTCTCCCACACTGCGACGCAGTTCCGCCTGCTGTAGGCCCTCATGCTGCGATGTCCAAGGGCTATCTCCATKCCATCGTCATCTCAGATGCGACGAGACGATGCCTCGGCAGTAGTAGTAGCTTGTTGTCCAGCCCTCCTTTGGCTTTCTTGGTGCTGCTGCAAGCTTCCATTTTCCATACATCTTGTTGCAGGCCCGGGTCTACAAGAGCTCGACGGTTGCTGCACCCCTTTGGCCGTGCTACGACACTACAGCTGAGAGGGATCTCCTCTGAAGTTGACCACATTGCTGTTTTGTCGTAGCGATGTGCGGTGTGCGGTGCAAACAGAACTCGGACACGGACGGGATAAAGGGATTCCGCCGCACCTGTCTCCCCGTATTGCTCGTGATTAGCCAATACCCGCCGGTACTATGGGCTGTACTATGGGAACACCCTCAAAAGGCTTTTTTTTGTGTAATTTTCATTGGCTAAAGAAAAAAAATAGGTCGCTGATTGGCCTGTACTATGGGGCTCCAGGTAAGCGGGCCCGTACAAACGAGGAACACAAAACCTAAAAACAAAACTTAAAAACAAACCCTAAAAACGAACAGACTTTAGGTTTTTAGTGTAAAATCGAAGATGGTGTACAAACGCAGGATACGCGTGAAAAATAAAAGCGAAAAACAAAAGCGAAAACGAGTCAACGGTCAAGGTGGAAAACCAGCAGTAATGCACCACCCAGCTGCGGTAGAGGCGACGCCCAGCCCTGAAAAAAGAGGAGAGTGTGCCCACATGGCTAGCCGACCATACTCTGCTGCTGCAATGGCACCCGTAGCCTGGAGCGCGAGATCTGCGCTGGATAAAGTACGGGTGCTGTATAAAAAGTTTCACCGCTTGCTACAACAGATGATTTTTGAATGTACAGCAGCACGCAATTCGACTTGGACCGCCCCATGAGCCACGGTTTTGGCTACGGCGTTGACCACTGCATTGCCTGGCACCAGCCGCATGTTGTTCGCGCCTTGTCTGCTCTCTGTCTTCTGGCTGTCCAGTGTATGGGGCGTTCGTAGCTGCGGTTGTCGCCATGATCTCCGTTCTCGCTGGGCTGTTCGTTCTTCGTGTTTTGGTTTTAGGGTCATTTTAATCGATTTTCGATTAAACAAAACCGAAGAGCAAAAATATCCCATCGCGGTCTCCTGGGTCTCTTTTTTTCTGTTTCTCCAATCAGAGGGAACTAAAAAAGTGCCGGTAGAGAGGCACTTTTTCCCCCTCGGGGGAAATTTCACTTGCTATTAGTATCTTTCTCTCTCTTTTTTTTCTTTTTTTCCCAGGCCCCCCTACTAAAAAAGTGCCGGTAGAGAGGCACTTTTTCCCCCTCGGGGGAAATTTCACTTGCTATTAGTATGTTCCCCAAGATGAAAAAAAAAGTGATCCCGGTGTTCCCCAGCCCCGCAGCCTCTGAACCTCCATGTCCCGAGTTCGAGGCCACCCATGTACGTTTACCCCGAGGCACCGATACCTGCCTACGAGCCAGGCCGACCGTTGTGGGACCACCACACGGATGGTTACCGAGAGCGCTGCTGCTGTAGTGACGGTTTTTTGCCTGGTGGACGATTATTAGCGAGGCAACTGAAGCTCGTACTTGTTAAGGACCCATTTTTGAAAATACCGAAATTTCCGAGAAAATCAGAAAAGTACTTTTCTCGTTAAGATCGACCCTAAGAATAGAAAACAAATGTAAATAAAAGAAAAACGACCACTGGTATTGAGTACAGCAGTGTCTGCGAGATACATGTTGGTGGTAGTCCATCATTGTTGTATCTGCTCGGGGTATTCGAGGTACGCTCAGTGCGTCATACTCGTTCGAGAAGAGGGGGCACGTTGGCATGAGCAGTTCTAACCCCACTGAGCTGTACCTTTCTGCTGGTTTGTGAGAATAAAACAAAATAATACTACTATTAATACTATTAATACTCTGTTTACTGTAAATTAAAAAAGAAAAACGAAGATAAAATGAAACGACCTATTCGACAGCATATTATTGTATTACGTACTCGTGCTAGTTTTAGTCATTCAGCTTTTAGAAGCTGCTTCAGACGCTGGGTTCGTCCGACGGACGATCACGAGGGCGCGAGCGAAGCGAAAGAGCAACAGCGCTGAAATTGCAACGATGTGCGCCGGCTGCGCTGCCAGCTAGTTAAAAGCTGGTGCTGTATCTAATGTTGCGGGGTACGAAAACAAGTTGACTCTGAACTGTAAAAAAAAACGCAAGAATTGCTCATCATGATGCTCACAAGCTGAGTAGTTCAGGAAAACGGCTTTGATGGAGGCGCCAGGCTCAGCGGTGACCAGTCCTGCCGTCGACGCCATTTGTTAAGGCATTAGTCCGTTGGGCTACTGGTAAAAGGTTAACCGATCGCCTACCCGAACTAAGACTTATAACATTTGTTAAGGCATTAGTCCGTTGGGCTACTGGTAAAAGGTTAACCGATCACCTACCCGAACTAAGACTTATAACACTCTCCCCCCCTGGACCGGCGGGGTATTCAGGACAGACCGGATATACGAGTCGTCGTGTCAAAGCCAAGTGGCCTCGCGGTTCCAATGTTATGGGGACCCAGAGAGAGTATTATTCAGGTTCTTGACATGAGGAAATTCACTTTTCTTTAAAAAGTGTTTTCATGGTGGAGGTGAGATTCGGACTCACGGCCAGCAAGTCATGTCCTGCCGTCGACGCCATTTGTTAAGGAATGCCCATTTAAGAGTGGGGACACAGGAATGTCGAAGCTGGCCATGGCACGCTTCTCCTTTGGTAAAGTTCTTCTTGTTGCTTATCTCATGGTAGAGCTCGATAGGGTACGAGAACGGAGTGCGAAGGTAGGGCTCAGCCAAGTACCAGACTGATCCCACTCCATGTATCTTCATACATATACGATCTACGGGGGCGTTTCCGTTACTAGCACGTCACGTGATCTCATACTCGTACGTATTTGTCTATCTACTCGCAGTAATACGTATTGCATCTCCTCATAGCTACGTGATACCATCACACAATTGAGACGGATCGATAAATTTTGTCATCTGTTTTATGCACACCAGCAGCCAATTGTTTGTTTATCAGACTCCTGGCCAGCGCCCGCCACATATCACCGGCCATCGTGTGAACACGGTGACCCTAGGATGGGTTGCAGCCCGTAACGAGCGCACCGCGTTCAGAATTCATGACGCAGTCGTTGATTCCGTCGATCCATGTCTGTCGAGGACTCGGAATCTCGCCGCTTCGAACTAATAACATCCGCCTGAGTTTTTCTCAAGCCGATCTTGCCCCAACATCGGCCTGTGATGAATTGCCTTTTTTTGGCTTTTCCAAAAGTTGGGAATGTTCCCTTTCCAAAATCGGTCCGATAGCGAGCTTGTCCTGGAAAAATCTGGCGGGGAACTTAGGAATTCAAACTTTCACCCCTGTACTCGCGGGCATGTTAGACTCCTTGGTCCGTGTTTCAAGACGGGGTAAAGAAAACCATTTCGTCAGAGCCGGCCACAGTCGCGACGACACGCCACGGTCTTCACCCTCCGAAGAGAGGTTACCTTCCGAGGCGCAGGCTCCCGCAACCATACCCGACCCTGGCCACGGCGAAGACGCGACCCAGAGCCCCGAGGGGCAGAGGGAAAGCTTCGACGCCAGACACTGGTTTCCTTCGCTTCCCTTTCAGCAATTTCAGGCACTCTTTAACTCTCTTTTCAAAGTTCTTTGCATCTTTCCCTCACGGTACTTGTTCGCTATCGGTCTCCCACCCGTGTTTAGCTTTAGATGGAATTTACCACCCGCTTTGAGCTGCAATCCCAAGCAACTCGACTCTTAGAAAACGGACCGTACGCACACACCCTGGGGGCAAGAACGGGATTGTCACCCTCCTTGATGCTCTTTTCCAAGAGACTTCGCCCCCGGCTGCGGCTGGCCACGCCTCTCCAGACTACAATTCGGCCCGAAGGCAGATTTACAACGTGAGCTCTTCCCGCTTCACTCGCCGTTACTGGGGGAATCCTGGTTAGTTTCTTTTCCTCCGCTTAGTTATATGCTTAAATTCAGCGGGTCCTCTTGCTTGATCGGAGGTCCGAACGAAAGTGGTACGGTTTCCGACGCTGACCCAGAAGGGTCGGCGTCGGAGCGCCGGAATGAGGCAGGCATCCTGCGCACGTTTGGTGAGTCGAGAGTCGCCGCCGAAGCGAGCGCCGTCAACAACTCTGTGCGGCAGGGCGCGAGAGGCTTCGTTCACGAGATTAGGTGCACTCGGAGCATGGGAACTCCGGAACACTCAAAGTCCGCCGCCGCGACTCCCCCGTCGTGAGACAGGAGAGAAGAGGGGCGAGTGGTGTCAACAGACACTCCGACAAGCATGCTCCCAGGAGTATCCCGGAAGCGCAAGATGCGTTCAAAGTTTTGATGATTCACTGGATTCTGCAAGTCGCAAGACGTATCGCATTTCGCTGCGTTCTTCATCGTTGTGGGAGCCAAGACATCCGTCGCTGAAAGTTTTACAACGTTAAAGGTTGGGGGAGCCGCGGCTAGCGCAGCGCCCCTTTGAGTTCAGATTCAGAGTTTAATGGGTTGAAATGTGGGGTGCGCTTTGATTCGAGGGCCTTTTCACAGGCTCTCGGCGAGGCGCCCCTCGCCCAACTTCGCATAACGAATTCTTTCTCGGGGTAAAGAGGCCGCACGAAGCGGCCTCACAGACAATTTATAGAGCGGGGGGGATTGAACGAACCCGCTTTCGGTAATGATCCTTCCGCAGGTTCACCTACGGAAACCTTGTTACGACTTCACCTTCCTCTAAATGTTGAGGTTTAGATAACTTCCCACGGCAAGAGCGCCGTGAAGCACGCGAGCCACAGTCCGGAATCTTCACCGAAACATTCAATCGGTAGGTGCGACGGGCGGTGTGTACAAAGGGCAGGGACGTAATCAATGCGAGCTGATGACTCGCGTTTACTAGGAATTCCAGTGTGACGTCATCCACACAGACCCAACAACGAAATTCAGGGGATAAAAACGAAAGAAAAACAATTTTCAACAAAAATGTTTGTCCGTTCGCCACGGGTCGATGTCGTCCGTGCTCCGGATGGCTGCTCCGCGCTGCTGTGCTGCTGCTGCGGCGCGCTGCTGTGCTCCGGCGCGCCGTTCCGGTGCCACTTGGCCAGTCCTAGCACAACCACGCTCGACCCGCTCCGTCCGTACTCGCTCTCGTTGTTGTCCTTCCCAGTCGGCTCCTCGCTTTCTCCCTCGTTGCACTCAGGGTGCTTGGTGTGGAAATTAAAATTTCTCGCGCAGAAGGGATTGACCAGTCCAGACTCCAGCTCGTCGCCACACGCTCCCTCCTTCTTTGATGGCGAAGCCAGGTTACTGAGACAGTACACAGCTCCCTCTAGCAAACACACCTAGGGCCGTGTACGTAGTGTCCGTCCACCTTTCTGGTGGCGTCTGCCCCCGCGCACAAAAGTGAGATGGACATTGCTGTCTACACCGACGGCCAAAAAGGCCCGTGCATCTGAACTATTGCGCCTGACGCACCAGTGCCGATCCAACTCTACCGCTGCACACGCTTCGCGGCGGGTGCGGAGCAGCAATAAGGTATCGGTCCGCTTGAGGGTGAGCCTAGCCTTGCTCGCTAGAAAGACCCCCCCCCTCGCTATGGGCCATGCCAAAGCAAAAACTTTGCCGAGGCAGCGAGGGGAAGATGGGAAAGCAAAGTTGGAAATCGATGGCCAGTCGGCTACCCCTAAAAACCCTCCAGAGACAATTTGACACTCCAGAGGGTGAGGCTACCTTCTAGAGGGCGTTGGGCGTTTGGAGGGTTAGAGCTTCCGCCCTCTAGAGGCAGGGTATTTTTTCTTTATCCTCCAGAGGCCTGGGCGGTGTCGCTAGCCTCTAGAGTGTGCTCTTCATACACCGCCGGAGAAACGCGTTGAAGTTTTCTTCCGGAGGAGGGTAACTACTATTTCAGCCCGCTAGAGGGGTATATATTGAATGCTCTGGAGTGGGGTCGGTATATCACCCTCCAGAGCGTTTTGGCGTTTTTGTAGGGTACGAGGTTTCGCCCTCTGGAGGGCTCTCTTTTCGGGTGTGACCTCTGGAGGCCACGAGTACAGTGTTCGGAGTATATATGCCATAGAGTGTTTGCCTGCCATTTGCTCTGGAGGGCGGTGGGAAATAGGTGTTCCTGTGAAGGTTAATGACAATATCAAGCCTCTAGAGGTATACAGATTGCGCACGTTAGAGGGGAGTCGACTTATTGCCGCCCGGAGGTTGGATGCATCTGCCCTCTGGAGTGCTTTGTTGCTTGCTTTAGCCTTTGAACGGAAGTCATTCACATCATCCTCCAGCGGCTTCCTTGGCAGAGCCTCGGCCGCTTGCGATTTGTGCATTACCCGCCATAGGGTGGCCGCGACATCCACGCTCCGGATCCAGCCTGCACATACAGTTAGCCAGACATCGATACGAGTACTGGCACGTAGTCGATCAAATTCAAGTTAGCGTTGCTGTCCCGTACAGCAGAGCACTGGTGGCACGCTATATCCTCCGTCCCCAGCCAAGCGACCACCGACGTGCCGGCTCTGCCTTCTCCCTGACCTTCTACCCCGACACTCTCGTGGGTGCCCTCGCTCTCGTAGGCCACGTATACGAGACTGGTGCAACACGAGGTATTGGTCGGTAGACTGTTTTTACACTGATTTCCCGTTACTCGCAGTGATAACCGATAATCCGCATTCCTACGTAAAACTACATTTTGCTACAGCTCAAGAATTCTGGATTATTAGTTTTTTCGCAATGCCGGCAGGACCGCTGCCGGCACAGATTGCGAGTGTTGGGGCAAGCCGCCCCAACGCCTTATCATGGCCGCCGTGAGGCGGGCCGTTACAACAAATAAACCCCCGAACAAAAAATCCCCCCCACGAAGGCTTAAATAGGGTATCGGGCTAACCTGAAATATATGCCCCGCTCCTTCCCTTGCGGGGCTAAGTAATTACCACACCATAAGGCCAGCCCTGTACCTATTACTAGTAGGTCTTCGCGAGGGCGGCAGAGACCCCGACTCTGCGCCTTCTCCTGCCGCCCGCACGTACGTCATGAACGCTCGCCACTTCTATCGGCCCGCCTTGCGCCGCCAACTGAGTCGCCCCCCCGATTCTGCCCGAGTGCAACGCGTATTGCGCTAGGTCTCTCCCGCTACTTCCCACCATTAGCCTCAACGCTTCTACCGCTTCCGTTCGTGCGAACACTCTCCATCCCTGCGGTGTAAGCCTTGCGGTTAACGGGGCATACCCTGGCAGCTGGGGGTGTACACTTAAACGTTCCAGCAGTGCTTCGAAAGCTCCCGCCGGCCCTTCCCCGACTTCTGCCCCGTCCGCCGCCCTCGTCCGAGTGATCGTGCACCCCTCTCTTTTCTGGTCGCTTTTCGACGCCAACAAAACGGACCTGCACTGCGCTCGCGCTCAATTGCTTCTCGAACGCTACCTGCGCTTTTCCCCCAAAACCAGTTGGGCAGTTTCGCGTCAGACATATCTCGGGGTGCACTTTTCCGTTTGCATACCCCCAAAGCTCTGACGCTCTGCACAACAGAAAATACGACAACGCGAGGCCCAGCCACATGACACGTCCGTCGTCTACCGTGGTGTTCACTACTAGCTTCCCTTGCGACAAAATGGACCAGGTCAACGGCAGTCGGACGGGCGCCTTCCTCGGTACCATTGCGTGCGCTCGATCGATCCCTTTTTCTACGGCTGTTATCATACGATGGGACGTGGGCAACTCCCAACCCGCGTACGTCTTGTGAGAATACTTGATCGCGGCCAAGTACCCCCTCACGGTGGACTGCTGGATTGTTATGCACAAAACACCGACACGCCATAAATTCCAACACCTCGACTAGGACCTGGTCCGGGTCCGCCAAAGTGTGCAGCCACGGCCCCTTTCCCTGCGCCTTTCTTTCCTTCACCCAGACGTTCCACTTGCCAGCGTAGTTTTTCTGAGTGATGTTTCCGACGGACCCCAAGGCCAGGGTCTCCACCGAACGCGCTACTTCTTCCTTGTTCCCCGATCCTGAGCGGGCATCACGGTGCAGTACGGACGGACAGTTTTTGCGGACCGAGCCGTCCTGACGACGCGCGGCCGCGCGAGCGACTCACGCGTCGTCCGTTCCGGTTTTCATGAGGTTCCATAATATGTCGACGTGACGGTGGGCGATACATTTTGTTCCGAGCACGACGTCAAAGGTTCACTACCCCTTGGTCTCCGATCGCCTGTTCTGACCATTCGTTCGAGTTGGTCAGCTCCATGACCTTTCTACCTAACTCGACCCGTGGCCGCCGTGATATTGCGTCTACGGGAGTATTCTCGACACCGGGGATGTGCCGGGCGAGGTGGCTCCACCGACCTATGATTTCAAGTCGGCCGAGCATTCTCATGAGTAGACATGCTCGTTTTTCTGTTGTTCCGCCGCATCGATCGATTGACCCACGACGCTGCCGCCATGTTGTTACCGCGCATCGAGATCGGGTCGCCGTCGGACGTAGGCCTGTCGCCTACTAACTCCAGCATCACCCAGGCGGTTACGACCATCCCGAGCAGCTCGAGAAGGTTGATCGTAATGGTACAGGTTTTGCGTCGGTCGGCCTTACGCTTTAACTCGGTCGTCGTGTCTGTCGGAGGGTCGTATTGCCAATACAACTTTATTTCTACGCAGTAACCGCCCACTGCTTCGAAGCTAGCGTCGCCTGTTGGCCGGTGCGCTTTATGATCGCGAAGCAGGGGGTGCTGCGCGCCTCCCCTACGTGCAGGAGCTCATGATATATGGCCCCCTTTCAAAATATGAGGTCCACGTGGAACTCGTGGCCCAGGCGGACTGTATGGTCCTGATGTTTTCTACCGGCCGTTTCGTGCAGACCGGTTGGGCGCGAGAGCCTCCACACAAAATATCTGCCGGCTCTGACTACGTACGTGAGGTTCACACAACTTGCCCCGCGATGCTGAGCACCTCCTTCGCTTTTGCTTGGCGTCTGGTCGCGGGCCAGTGATCGAACAGCAGTCTCTTAATCGCTTCGGTTTTTGCGTGTAATCGAGGTTCTCAAGGTGTGCGAGTTGACAGTTAAAACCGAGCGCGTCTATCGTGGTGTCCCAGCCTGTGCTCTTCTTGGGGGCAAGGATCGGGGTCGCGTCCTCCTCACCGGGTCCGAAAAAACGGACATGATCAGCCGCGAGGGAGGCCGACGCGGTTAGGACCGTCCTGTCGTCGTCAGCGTGCTGCACCCTAACCATAAGATAGTCATCCACGTACACGGCCGCAACTAATGCATCTAAACCCCCCCCCCCCTATCGTGTGGTCGAATGTTTGCGTCGGCGGGTACCGGGGGGTGGGTAATCATTTTTCCCAATGGTCGACGACCTTAACGTGCGCCATCATAGATTTCCATTCGCTAGTACTCGGGCTGATTGTACCGAAGTATGACAGTATGAGTGTTCAGCCGCTGCGGTCATGACCCCCCAGGACCCTGGGGACCTCGACCACCCAAATGTCGGCCGAAAGTCGATTACGACCAGGTCCCCGATTGTGTAACATAAATTGTGGGCTTGGTGCGGGTCTACCCTGACGTTCCGAAGCGCGTCTGATACATCTACCTTGTTCATCCGTATGTGCTCTGCGGGGTACTCTTGCCTCAGACGCACGATATCCAAAAGGAACTTGGGGGAGGGCTTCTGCGCATAAGCAAGGGGGGACGGCGTCAGGATCTGTGTCTCCGTTCAGCCCCCCCTTCTTCATTCGGTTTAGCGTTTCGAACGAAAAGTAATTGATGATCCGGACTTTGTGGGTGACGACTGCCCCCAAAGGCGACACCCTCTCATTCGGGATTTCATGCGCGCACGACTTGTGTATCACTAGGCTTTTTTCGCGCCTAACGTCTTCGCTGAGTTGCGCCCAGATTGCTGGTGGATGCTCGTAGGAGCTGCGGTGTTTGCCGTATAGTAACGCGTGGCCTAGCTCTACTCTGGTTGCTGCTGCGTGCACCGGTACCCCCCCCGGTGACTATCGTGATAAATTCATCAATGGCGCCGTATCTTTTTAGGTCGCCGAAATACCTCTGTATCGGGCGGGGTCTATCGGAGGTGCCACCAGGGAACCCCCCAACGACCGGGCCACGTTCGCCACGGCTCGTCGATGCTGTCTCATCAGGGTCGTGCAAAGGCCAGCTAACTGTTAGAGCAGGTCTTTTCTGGTCTGCGCGTCGAGATTGTTTCTGCCCCGACTTGCTCTAGCTGCGTGCCACTTCTGTACTGTATCTGAGTTCTGAGGTCGATTGCGCCACTCTCCATCAGGAAGCCGCGCGCGTGCTGACCCGCTAACCATCCGCGTATCGACCCGATCGGACGTGTTCTTGCCTAACTGCTGCCTCGGGGTGCCGACCCGGCACTGCTCCGCTGGCCGGGCATTCGGTCCTGCATTGTGCGTGTATATCAACGTGCGCCGTTGAGATACTAGTCTGCCGTTCTGACTGGCGGTGTGAACCCAACGACTGCTTGCTGTGGGGTCTGTCTGTTGTAACCGAAAAAGGGGGTGAACGGCCCCGCGGAAAAAACAAACAAAAAAACACGCCTGCTGGTTTGAACTTCTGCGACCTCGGCTCTATCCCGATTTAGCTGGAAGTGGGGTACCTGGCCCCGCTGTTCAGACTGAATGAAAGGTCGAGCTGTGCCTATTGTGTTAGGTCGCGCTCTTTCACTGGCCCCTTTCGTCGATAACACTGTCTGTCTGACGCTCTGTCAGTCTGTCAGTCTGTGAGTTTGTCTGCCTGTCTATCTGCCTGTCTGTCTGTCTGTCTGTCTGACTGTCTGTCTGCTTGCCTGTCCATCTGTCTGTCTGCCTGTCTGTCCGCTGTATGTCTGTCTGTCTACCTGTAATTCGATTTTTATTGGTGTTGACTGACTCACCATAGAACAGGGGACAAAACGAAACAAAACTACAACGAGCCTTCTGCGCGGTCGCTACTGACGACGAGCGCCTGAACAGAAGGGTATCTGACCCTCTGCTCCTGCTGCTGAGTGAGCCTTCCGCGGAAAACGCAACTGACGAGTCGCGCGGGAAAAGGGAAGAGGGGCTGGCTGGCCCTCTACTCTCGCTCGTGGGTGCGAGTGGTACGAGCGTTCGGTGTAAGCGGTACTGCCGCGATATACGTCCGAACGGGGTTCAACTGGCCCTCTACTCGTACCCCGCCTGCTGGTTTGAACTTCTGCGACCTCGGTTCTGTCCCGATTTAGCTGGAAATGGGGTATCTGGCCCGCTGTTCAATCGGGAAGGTCAAGCTGTGCCTATGGTGGTAGGTCGAGCTCTTCCACTGGTCCCTTTCTTCAAACATACGGTCTGTCTGTCTGTCTGTCTGTCTGCCTGTCTGTCAGTCGGTCAGTCTGTCTGTCTGTCTGTCTGTCTGCCTATCTGTCTGCCTGTCTGCCTGCCTGCCTATCTGTTTGTCTGTCTGTCTGTCTGTCTGTCTGTCTGTCTGTCTGCCTGCCTGCCTGTCTGTCTGTCTGTCTGTCTGTCTGTCTGTCTGTCTGTCTGTCTGTCTGCCTGCCTGCGTGCCTGTTGGCCTACCTGTCTGCCTGTCTGTCGGCTTGCCTGTCTATCTGCCTGCCTGTCTGTCTATTTTGCTCGGTGTTGACTGGCTCACCATAGAACAGGGGCAAAAAACAAACCAAAAACAAAACGAGCCTTCTGCGCGCTCGCTAGTGACGACGTTTTAACTGGCCCTCTACTCGTACCCCGCCTGCTGTTGGGAACTTCTGCGACCTCAGCGCTGCTGGAAGTGAGGTATCTGGCCCGCTGATCAGTCTGAAAGGTCGACCTGTGCCGATGGTGGTAGGTCGAGCTTCCGCTGGTCCCTTTCTTCGATGACACTGCTGTCTGTTGTCTGTCAGTCTGTCAGTCAATCTGTTTGTCTGTCTGCTTGTCTGCCTGTCTGTCTGTCTGTCTGTCTGCCTGGCTGCCTGGCTGTCCGTCTGTCTGCCTGTCTGCCTGCCTGCCTGCCTGTCTGCCTGCCTGCCTGCCTGCCTGTCTGTCTGACTGTCTGCTTGTCTGTCTATTTTGCTCGGTGTGGACTGACTCACCATAGAACAGGTTCGCTGGGCCTCCGAGACCCTCCGCGCCTTCCCCGGCCCCGGTCGACGACGATAGGGGACCAGCCGGCCAACCCACCTTCCGATGGGGCGTCGCCACTGCCGGCAGCCCCACCCGGGTTGACGCTCGCCATCTAGGGCTACCACAAAAGAACGAGACGGCCAAGCGTCACGACTATTAATAAAAGTCGATCAAATTCAAGTTGGCGCTGCTGTCCCGTACAGCAGAGCACTGCTGGTACGCTATATCCTCCGTCCCCAGCCAAGCGACCACCGACGTGCCGGCTCTGCCTTCTCCCTGAACTTCGGCCGCACGCCCATGGTCTTACCTGTAGCCCCATAGTACAGGCCAATCAGCGACCTATTTTGTTTTCTGTAGCCAATGAAAATTACACAAAAACAAAAGCCTTTTGAGGGTGTTCCCATAGTACAGCCCATAGTACCGGCGGATATTGGCCAATCACGAACAACACGGGGAGACAGGTGCGGCGGAACCCCTTTATCCCGTCCGTGTCCGAGTGCTGTTTGCACCGCACATCGCTACGACAAAACAGCATGTGGTCAACTTCAGAGGAGATCCCTTGCAGCTGTAGTGTCGTAGCACGGCCAAAGAGGTGCAGCAACCGTCGAGCTCTTGTAGAACCGGGCCTGCAACAAGATGTATGGAAAATGGAAGCTTGCAGCAGCACCAAGAAAGCCAAAGGAGGGCTGGACAACAACCTACTACTACTGCCGAGGCATCGTCTCGTCGCATCTGAGATGACGATGGTATGGAGATAGCCCTTGGACATCGCAGCATGAGGGCCTACAGCAGGCGGAACTGCGTCGCAGTGTGGGAGACTGTCCTCGTGGAGCACACCCAGCTTCCCTCCTTGATCGCCACGAAGGAGGAGACACGCCTTTGCTCCAGGTGCGTACTACTGCTGTGGTGTTTCACAGCAGCAGTAACGCGATTATCACTATGTCCGGTAATATAAGTGGCGTTTAATTTTTATATTAATATTCATAAGGCCCTTACATTTACGGACAGAGTGGTATCAGCTACTCGTAAATAGCTGGTACCTGGTACGTAAACGACACGGCGGCACGCACTCGTACCGCTTACCTCTTGGTCTGCTACTATTAACCTTGCGCAGGACACACACCTATTGCCTGCACTGTACAGGCCTGGCGCGTGTTTCTGTACTCGTACCTGGTACTACAGCGTAGCTGTCTGTTATTGATAGATACATTTCACAGCTGCTGTACAATACCGACTTGTATATATGCCGTGTGCTGCTGCTGCTGTACGAGTACATACAGTGTAACCCTACGAGGCACCTCGTATCGTTCATGCGCCCGTGCGTACTGCTGCGGTGCACTCGTACCGGTATTGAACTTACGCGGCAGTCTAGCCATCACTTATCATTGTTATTGGATACCGCTCAGGCTATCATCACCCCCGTGCCTAATACTACGTACAGGAGCAGTTTGTCGGTACCGTTTCTTGTTGTTGAGTTTCAGGTACTGCCTGTACAGCAGTATTATTAGTTTAATAAATGAACGGTCGACTGCTGTTTAAAACCATGTTCAGAGTGATGCGGAGGGGTGGTGGTACTGGCGGTATTACTGCTGGCACTGACGATGTAACACCTCCTGGCCGCTCCCCTCTTTGCAATCACGTCTGTCTTTTACTTTATTTGTAGTGCTGACACCAGGGAGAGTAGCTACACGTGGTGGTGGGGAAAAAGTGTAAACGGCCTGAGCTTGCCGTGAGGGTATGTTGCTGAGGGCGAGGGGGGGGGAGCAAGCACGCACGATGGGTATTATCACGAATGGAGGAGGCGAGCAAGAGCTTATCGGTATGGGCGCGAACGCCGGTGTTCTCATCATACAAGCTAGGGAGGCAATACAGATTCAGGTGAGCAATACTGGCATTACGTACGTCGCCGCTTGTGGATACGTTAAATCAAGCTCTGACGTTAAATTATCAGTTAGATTTTACCCCACCTCGCCCTATATATGTCCATGGCACCTGGCGCTGCGCCCCGCCTCTTTGAGCCGTAAGGCTACCACTGTCCCTTCTCCTGCAGGATTACAGCAGTAGGGTACAGTAGGTTGCGCCTTTTGTGCTTCAGCAGTCCCAGCGATATAGGCGAGGTCTCTGCTCCAATGATTGGCGTGTCATTTTTTCATGACTCCTCTTCCCCTCTCCACTGCCGTCGCAATAAGTGTGCATGCGCCTACTGTAGATGTTCCCATTCGATGCGGTATCCCACTTTGTCGCGGCGCTTGCTGCAGTTTGTATACGTTTTGAATGGCAAAGAACTGTGTTTTCAAAATTCCGTGCAGGAAACGTCGCGGCGGTGGGGGTGGGCCTCCGCCAGAAAACTACGCGGCAGTGAAGTAGGCCCTGCAGTACGGCGGGCGCCAAGATGATGTAGATATTTAATTGGAGCGGTACTGGTATCGCTTTATTCACACGTGCGGGGGATTAGCTACACCGATGCACTATGTGAAGTTCACGTAGCATGTGAGATTCAATCCTTTTTTATTGTGATGGGGGTCGTGTCGCCGAGAAACTCTACAGCCGCAACGCGCGATGGATTTTGGCTTGTTTTCACTTCAAGTGAGCTCTCATTCTTCTGCGCAACGCCTGATATAATCACTACTAATGCGTGTTCCTCATGTTTGTCGCCACCTTTTGCAGGACCATTCCGCTATTATGTTGTTTGCCGTATACGGTGGGTTCATCTGCAAGAAGACCCAGCAAACGTTGCGGAGGGAGAAAGCCGAAAAGGGTGCGGAGCTATGACCACATTAATTTTGGTTGACTAATTTCAGGTAAGAAGGGTTCTGCGACTGGTGTTCTGTTTTATCAGCATGCGTGCGGTACCGATGTTGTAGGAGGGTATACATACATGTATCTTCTCGGCGTTTAGGCAAAAAGTACCAGTATGGCAGGTCATTATTAACCGCAGTCTTGACGTTACTGTTGAGACCGGGAGGGGAGGGCACACGGGGCCATACAGGTATAAGCTGGTCGGGTGCTGAACAAGGTACCGGGGTTTCTGTTGATACGTAATGTCGCTGGCTTACTGGGGGTCTGCAGTTCGGCATTGAAGCTCAAACACCCTTTCTGATTTGATATATACCAGGTATAGGTTTTCGTCGATTATGCCAAATTACGGGTTTGTGCTGTTAGGCAACGCAAAAGGGTTCGAACTGGATTCCCGCGATCGCCTGCTGTGACATCGGGGATAGAAGCGGAATTATCCGTAGCAACCTCCGAAATGGGGGGGGAAGGTCGAGGAACGATTGTTTGTTAAAGCGATTGTTTTTCGCTGTCCCGGGCGTAGGGGGTTTGGTGCATGCCCCTTGAATAGAGCTGTTCCGCTTCAGAGTGTTATGAGTCGGTTGCCACCCTACTAATATTAAACGCGCCGGCCACGCTCCAAGTCCAGTATCGTGTTCATGATACTCATCGGTATGTAGGAAGCGCTGTACCCTTTTTTAGTATATGGCTGCGTATCACTGCGATAGTGCGACGTCGTCGCGGATTTCGAAGCGAGAGGGAACGACGATGTCCCCATTTTGAGGAACAAGGTCGGTCACCTTGAGGCGTACAGATAAAACAGCGAGTAAAACCCATTCCGTCTTTAATTTTTGTGTTTCCGTTTTGGGTGCTTGAACGAGGACCAGTACGGTTCCGTTAATTGCCCTACCTGGTACTCCTTTGGGCTAACATCCCACGTCCTACCCACACCCTACCCCCCACGGACGGTGACGCAGGTACCATGGCTTTACCAGCACCAGGGAAACGCTCAGGCCTGTTCGAGCGAAATATGTGCCCCATCAGGACCAACTGCGCGTTCCCGTGGGTAGTTGAGGCCCTTCAGGTGCCACGCATGGCAGATGCTTTGCTTGTTGAATCGACGACGACCGTCAGATTCGGCAGATAGTACGCAGACCTTTAAGGTACTCGAGATCAGGGATCGCCACAGGGTGGCTGTGTAGTGGTCAATACCATCGAGTTTTTCGCGCGTTTGCCAGCATGTCAAATCAACTGGACATTAGATGACAGTGGGTGGATAGAAAAATCACCAAAACTTGATTTGGCATCGCAAGGAAGGACGGCGTACTATTATAGAGGACCATAGTAAATAGAACCAAAAGTTTGTTAGTAAAAATTGGTAAATATATACCTGGTAGGTTTTTGTGTGCACCGCAGGTCCTATTTACTATGGTCCACCGTAATAACTGTTTTGGGTTCTAGACAAGCGTTGCCGCGACTTCAAGCTCTGGAAGTAGAAGAACGTCATTTGAAATGTCAGGGGGGGTTGCGGGTTGCATGCGCCGAAGACGAAATCAATCAGGCGGGCTGTTATTCTGGCCCGTCGAGCAAGCAATGATGGTGCGTGTTGAGTGCATGCACTCTGGAGAGTACTGTTCAGATCGAACCGTACCTGGTATGATGTACGACGCGTGCAGCGTCTGAACCGACTCAACCACTTTCAAGGGTACACACCGTCATGACTTCTGAGCGACGCTATTGCTCCGCCCAGAATGCGTATTTATTGTGTTGAGCGTTCTGCCGATCAAGGTTTCCACGTGTCTGGGTTGTTTCGCGAAACTTATAGGCATGCTGTTCTTGCCAACGAGATTCGACATTTACGGCCAGTGCGCTTCAGCTATAAGGGAAGAACTTAAATAGTGTGTATATTTCTGGGGGCTGTAGGAGCAGTAGGCGACGAAGACTGCTTTCGCGCATGGCCGCCAATGAGAATGGACGGGCGCTATTGTCGAGAGGCGAAGCACGAATAATGACAATACCATGGAGACTACGTTTGTTCGAGAAATCGCTCTTTTTTATTTAGACCAGGCACAAGAGAAGATTCGATGGGCACGTCTGTGAATATATACGATGGTGCTCTCCATCATGCACGTTCTTCCACGTACGCGTACCCGTTTCTATTAGCGTGGTTCACCCGACCGGGATAACTACTCGAT
>MEHQ01004472.1:0-31010 GCA_008828725.1 Saccharina japonica
CCCAGGCCGACGGCGAAGCGAAGGAGGAATAAGGCCCGCAATACATCAGGTAGTTTACGATGCCAAGGGACCGAGAGGCTAAGGCTCCAGTTTACGATGCCAAGGGACCGTTGAAGAGACTCAGTTTGTATTGTTGATTCCTGGCGTAATGAATGAGCAAAAAAAGGCACCATAACATCGAAAGAAGCTCCGTTAAAATGTTGGAGATTGAGCTGAAAGACAAAAGTGAAAGATAGCTCAATCTGAGGTTTGTGGAAGGGCGGAAGAACTGTTGAGAAGAAAGTTGTGGTTCCAGTRTTCTGGCTTACAGTGCCAACCGGGGATGCTCAGCAAGCAGTGCTTTCAAGGTCGGTAAGCGACACAGAAAAGCAGCTTGGCGGGGCAAGAGTATCACCATCACCGGAGAAATAAGTGGCGCTAGATTGATACACAGCCAGAACACGGCAAGCGCTTATCCATAGGTTTATCCCGTAGTTTTCTCTGGCTCCTTTTGGTTATCACCGAAACTCGTGGAGACAAGCGTGGCGGGGGAAGCAGAACAGACGGCAACAACAACGATCGACAAGCTGAAACGTGAACTCGAGCTTGAGGAGGAAAGGAACCCGAACGACCTCGCATCGAACGGTAGGTGGAGTCTGAAACGTGAACTCGAGCTTGAGGAGGAAAGGAACCCGAACGACCTCGCATCTAAGGGTATGTGGAGAGTAAACGATCGGAATGGGCGTTGGGGCCAGATCTGCTAGAATCCCGACGCTTAGATGCAGTAATGGGAGCAATTCGGCCAAGACAGGCTCTAAGCCCCTATAAAAGAAGATGACGAGTAATGCCAAGCTACTACAGTAAGATTCGGTAGGCAAGAGGCAGACCAAGGGGTCAGAGAAGATTCGTTAATATCGTCATAGAGTTCAATTTTATATGTTTGATCCCAATGTAACGAGAGATTCGAGTCCGGTCGATTTTCAACCATGGCGTCGATAGAACTGCTGCGAAATAAGTTCGAGCGAGTTCTGTAGTCGGTTAAAGTTAATCCAATACTGTAAGATGAAGATTCGAGAAGATTATCTGTTAAAGACTTGACCGATTTAAATGCAACGTATGAAGATTCACATGTTTTTCCGTATGTTTAGGACTTTTCGTAAAAACTCGATTTCAGATGGCGATGCTAATCTGTATATGAAGTGCACAGTTTCCCTAGGGCCGTAGAAGCTGAATGTGTTTTCTAATATTTTCTAGTATCAATTATAACGTGCGGCAATGATTGTGAATCGGTTTGAGATGATGTGAATATTGATGAATCTATTTATCTAAATAATAACATGAGAGATTCACGATAATCCTCGCTAACTCCGATCAAGTTCTCCGTCTTTGTATTAAGGTCAATATATTAATAAGCAGAATATTCTCGGAAGAATGAGAGAATGTGAGTTTTGTACGTACGAAGAAGTTGCCAATCAGATGAATGCAGAAGATACATCGAGTATGAATCGTAGCCCGTGAGTATCACACCTGGCCATTCGTAGTGTGACCAGCACGTGATAGCGCAGTGCAGCAGAGTCAGAGCTACGAGTCCAAGGTGTGATTACAGACTAGTTTTGGGTATTATTCTGCTATGTTTGGAGAGATTGAGAGATCGAGTTTATTATGGATAATTTAATATCAATAATCATGAGAGACTTCGATCGATTTATCGCAGGACTTCCCATCATGTTTTTATGCGTAGGTATCGACGAGAGCTACAGTACGTGGACGAGTTCGACGGTTTAACGGTATTGATATTTAATACCAACAATCACGATATACTCGAAATCAAATTATTAAGATGAAATTTAAACTCCCAAGGGGCCGAAATATATCGTTGAGGTTGTTTATTTAAATAACTACGCTTATGGAATACGCAAATTTGTTGCTCCTTTGATATAAGACATAAAGGAGTAGACGAAAATGTGTAAGCAGAGTAAGTAACAACAAAGGGAAGACATTAACATATTCTGAGCGGCGCATTCAACCCAGGTGGAGCGAATTAAAAAGCAATATATCTAATAAGTCAGGAAGCTGAGCTCGCTTTGTTTCTTCAGGCGAATACCGGAACAAAGTAACAGTAAGCGAAGGCCACGCCGAGCACATCAGAGACATTGTGAATCGGTCGGGAAAGGGGGGTATCCGAGACGTCCCTCGTGTAGTCAGTCGTAAAAACCAGACCTGAGGGATCTAGGTCTGAGATGCTGGGGCGAGATAACAATAAGCGGTCCGTTTACCATGAATACCTCAACACGTCAAGAGACTGGGCTCGCTTTGTTTACCGCGATCTCAAGAAAATTGCGGAACAAAGTAACAAGGGCGATTGCCAAAATCACGGTCTAGTCCACTATTGTTTTTTTCCATGGACTTCCGCGGAAGCTTCCATGGAAGGCTTCCGGGAACGCTACGGAAGCTTGCCATGGAAGCGTCGGAAGTTTCATGGAAGCTTCCGCGGAAGTCCATGGAAATTTCCGTGGAAACTTCCATACTTCCACGGGGACGGTGTAAGCTTCCACCAGGCCGTACGTGCTTCTGCGGAAGCTGTCGACCTGCCGTCATGGAAGCTTCCGTGGAAGTATTCGTGGAAGCTTACCACCACTCGTCCACCAAAGAAAGGGTGATCCCATCACACCCCTGATCCCACACAAACAGGCCCCGCCAGGATGTGTTCCCATAAGAGCCTTCTTAATAAAAACCGCGGAGTGAGGCGAAGCCGAATGGAGCCACCCTAGACCTGTCCAGGTGCGAAGCACAAGGTCGACTCCCAGCCTCGCTCTTTCCACCCGCGGTCAAAAGCGCGAACGTTTGAACTTCCACTGTCAGCTTCCGCGGAAGTTTCCACGGGGCTCACGGAAGCTTCCATGCTTCCGCGGAAGCTTCCATGCTTCCACGGAAGCTTCCATCGCTTCCACGGAAGCTTCCATCGCTTCCGCGGAAGCTTCCGTCGCTTCCGCGGAAGCTTCCATCGCTTCCGCGGAAGCTTCCATCGCTTCCGTGGAAGCTTTCGTGGAAGCGATGGAAGCTTCCGTGGAAGCGATGGAAGCTTCCGTGGAAACGTCCGCGCAATTCCACGAAAAAAAACAAAAGTGTGCCTACCGCAAAAATCAGGTACACCTGGTCAGCTTTGGTGCCAAAAACAGTTACATTCTAAGAACCAAGTGAAAAACGCACGCCACGAACGGTGTTTTTCAGGACTTTTTGGCTGTGAGAAATAATCAAACATAACTTTTGAATTTGCGCCTGAACAGCAGAATGATGCGAATGTGTGTGTGTCCTCCAAACTCTTGATAAATGTGTATGTTATTTTCAGTACGGGTATTAATATCTGTCGTATGCTTTCATTGATTTCGTGATCACACTCAATCCTACGACGTGTATTTCCGTATATTGTACCAGGTATAATACGTATGTATATAGTCGTAGACCTGATAGCATACGAACAAAACATCGAGTCAATTTGAAGACTGAACTGCTCGCTTTCCGTCTACTACTGTCTGTGTCAGCAAGCAYGGAGTACGCTAATATATTACAACAGGTCCATTGTGCTGTATGCGCGCGTATGATGACGTTCTGTAGTCGTTGCATGGTCCATTGTGCTGTATGTGCGCGTATGATACGTTCTGTAGTCGTTGTGGCGGGTCGTATGTAGCGTATGTGTGATGTCTTCGTGTCGCGTAAGGAGACAGTGTACGTATGACCTCTGATTGGCTAAATAACGGCAATCAGTTGAAAGCTAAGGCAAAGTAGACAACTCAG
Organism: Saccharina japonica; assembly: GCA_008828725.1. Taxonomy (NCBI): domain Eukaryota; class Phaeophyceae; order Laminariales; family Laminariaceae; genus Saccharina; species Saccharina japonica. Next base: position 3,775 of record MEHQ01004472.1, read on the forward strand.
GTGTACCTGCCCTTTCATGCCAAAATCAGGTACGATGTGAGGCTGGCCAATAGAGGGTCCGAGCGGTGATTTATACTTGGATTTTATGAAGGTAACTGTTTTTGGCACAAAGTGACCAGGTGTACCTGATTTTGGCAATTATCGCGCCAAGTTAAACAAGTGGAACTCTCTCCGTACACAGAATACACAATTTGAATCGGTGGGAACGGGAAGGTACGCGAGGCGGCGCTCTCTTCGTGTTCCGGGATGGTTGCTAGAATCGAGGATGCGTTCAACGTAGTAATCGCGAGGACAAATCACGGAACAAAGTAACAATAAGCGATTCCCCTCCGTACACATCATACACAATGTGAATCGCTGGAGAATGGGGTTAACCGAGGCTGCGCTCGCCTATTACGGGAGACCACAATAATTAGGATCTGCGGATAACCCAAAATTCTATATATTGACCTATCATCACTAATAACATTTGGTCCTATTTACTATGGTCTCCCGTGACCCGTGATAGTGTCCCGGGATGGTTGTCATAATCAAGGATGCGTTCAACGTACCTAGAGGACAAATTCCGGAAGCGAGAGTAACATGAGGGCCCGCCCGAACCCTCCTGCCGTACATATCGTACACAATCTGAATCGGTGGGAAAGGGCACGTAACCGAGGCTGCGCTCGCCTCGCGTCCCGGGATGGTTGTCATAATATAAGGTTGCGTTCCACGTAACCTCGAGGACAAATTCCGGAACAAAGTAAAAGTAAGCGAAGGTCCCTCCGTACACATCATACGCAATGTGAATCGGTTTCATAGGGCCAGTAGTCGAGCGTCGCTGTAAAAATATTGTCGATTATTGATCCCTGCGAATAAATGAGCCCCATCAAAGGCACACTCTCCAGCAAGAAAACACACAAAGCAACGCAATGAGGCAAGCAAAGCCAAACCATGGAATAAAATCGACGGACTCTAAAATATGGTATACCCAAGCCTACTCTCACACACGCACGACAGACAACTAACGGAGTGACGCGAAAGAAGCCCAACCCATCCATGTAAAAAAGCACAAAAACATCAAATATAGGGTGTTTTTCCGTGCAACACCATGCAACACCATGCAACACACGCTAGACCAACGCCACATCCATCTACGCTCTCGTGTCCGGCAATGGTGCCCAAGAAGCCAAAGCCATGAAAAATCCACGAATGCCACGAATGGAATATTCCACTCAACCGCTACTACCAAATAAAACGAAAACGATTTCCCGTGCTGCACACGATAGTCAACCGCTTAACAAATCGGGAAATCGACAAAACAATTAAAATATAAAAAGCGTTTTCCCGTGCAACACACGCCGGACAACCGCCACGAACAGAATATACCACCCCACCGCAATACCGTGGGATAAAACAAAAACAAATTCCCGTGCGACACACGACAGACAACCGCCACATCCATCTACGAAAATCGACACAACAATCAAAATATAAAAAACGTTTACTAAATACCAGTTCAACACACGACGTACAACTGCCATGTCCATCTACGCTCATGTGTCTAAAATACGGCAGGGTCCAAGAAGACAAATCGAGAATTCGACGCAACAATCAAAATAGAAAAAGCGCTCTCCCGTGCGACACACGCCGGACAACCCGCAAGCACACGCCGGATAAAAACATTTCCGTGCGAACCGACAGACAACCGCCACATCCATCTACGCCCATGTTCTACGGTATCCTAACCAAGAAGCCGCCATGAAAACAATCACCGAACGAATATACCACTCTACCGCATACCGTGGATAAAACGAAAACTATTTCCCGTGCGACACACGACGTGACAACGCCAACATTACCCGTGCGCACGAAAGAAATCACGACAGAATACCTACGGTAACCAGACAAAAACAAACATCCACGTCGACCACGACAGACAACCGCCCACCATTACGAAAACGACAAAACAATCAAATATAAAAACGTTTACTACCAGTTCAACACACGACGTACAACTGCCATATCCATCTACGCTCATGTGTCTAAAATACGGCAGGGATACCCAAGAAGAATAAAACGTTTTTTTCGTGCGACACGCGACAGACAACAGCCACATCCATTTAATTCGACCTCTCGTGTTTCCGGAAGTTATGCCCAAGAAGCCAAAGCCATGGAGAAAAAGGAACATGACATCACTCTACAAACCGAAGCGAAAATCAACAACAACAACAACTACACAATAACAAACATTAAATGGGCAACATACATACATAAAATACCTGGTACAAAAAGTCTACGTCTGTAATATTAAAAATAATAATACCTGTTTACTCAAGGTTTACTTGAAAAAATAATAATTGGTATCACTACGTCTATACGTAAAGGGGTACTTCAAATAATAACCTGGTATAGCGACACAAAAAAATACCCAATATACGAAAACACGAACTCGTAGTCGAACTCGTACGTAGCGACACTGAAAAATAAAAACATTACGTAACAACAACGTAAACAACATACCAACAACAACAGCAACAACAACTTAGCCCTTATAGGACTGGAGTCCCGTTATGGGGACAAATTGCTTAGAATTAGAGTGGTTTGTCCACAAAACGGGACTGCAGTCCTCAAAGGGTTAAGATGGGCAAAAAAAATAACACGACGACAACATCTATCTATCAATACAATATCAATACCCGTACTCATACATTCACATCATACCATCCAGTATATGAACACTGTTTTTATGATACGCTGCACTCGTATTGTTATGTGCATGTGTATTAATATTAGAACTTGGATAAAAAAAATCGAAAATTCATGAGGGCGGGGGGAAAAAAAATCTCATCACTGTAAGAGTCCGGAGATACGGAGCGGAGCATTCATCAGGGCGGGGGGTAAAACAATCCAAATTTCATCACGGCAGGGGGTAAGAGTGTAAGAGCGAGGCACGAGTGTCGAGAAGTCAGGTTTTCCTGAGATACGAAATGGCACGAGCGTCGAGAACGGAATACGCAAAGTCACGAGCGTGGAGAACTGACGTTTTACTGAGATCCATATATAATACTAATATTCTATATGAAGGGCCAGCGCAAACGCTGTGTGTGGTAGATGTCGACGAGACAAAGCGCGGGACAACACACACAAGAAAAGGGGTATTTCCTTTGACGATGTAAAATAATATATGCTGTCTACGTATATATATAGGTGCTGTGAATTGGTTGTCTTGAATACTTTCAAAAGTGTTGCCGATGTCTAAAGGGATTATAAGTTTTAACGCATTCTATCTCGTACATAAACATACGATGGTGTTCATACGCTATCTACCGCTATTTAATATCTCTCAACCATGGCAAAGCTGGCCCTACAACCACCAGCAAGTCGTACATGGCATTAATACATACAGAGGTCGATGCGTGATGACTGATGATACTTCAGACGAGCTTTTTCAAACGATATTTTATCGTATCTTGCCCTCACTCTTCAGTGGTGGGCTCTTCAAGAGATAAGGGATATGGGTAACACCTACGTACAGGCAGTATTCAGGACCATAAAACATAAAATAGAGAACGAAACATGCCCCGTACATACGAGACATTTTGTGAGGCACCCAGTCCGACGTGAGGCACACATCTATCTGGTGGAAAATATGGCAGTATGTGTGCACTATTAATAGGTGTGTATATACTGTAGCCAGTCGCCCCGGTGGTCTAACTGGTAGGCACGAAGCCTGTAGGGCCGGATGTCGAGGGTTCGATTCTCCCCATGCAGGTTTTGATTCTCAAATGACACCGACTGTCGAGAGCGCATATTATAGCGTGGGTAAGCAAAATTCGACGAAAGTTGACGAGGGAAGAAAGTGCTGAAATCTTCTCGCGATAAAAACCAAGGCAAGAACTGTAGTGGGGGAGGAGGGAGAGGAGCCTATTCGTGACCCCGGATCTGAGTTACGACTAGGGAGGGAGAAAGACGGAAGTGCGAAGATAATGAATGGGATGGACAAAAAAAAATAAAAATGCATACTGTACGTACGATATACTTGTTGCTGATGATCTCACAACACAGGCAGTGGCAGTGGCACACTACCAGCATATTGCCAGAATCGAACCCCTGGACACCAAAAGACTTGAAGCGCCCACGTCACACACACGCACATACAGAATTATTTCTCGCGTTGAATAGGGTGTTCTATAACCAGACCATATTATATATACCCTCTAATCGAAGCATCTACACAATATACTGTACATAAAACATATACATACCACGTATATACGAAGTAGTGTATACATGTTGCCGTTTTTAATATTTACTATTATAGACTGGCTAGATGGCTGTCACAGCGGGATTGTGCCACGGCGACGGCTCGGCGCGACATGGGACCCGGTGTTCTGCTGGTTGTGGCACCCAGCCTCCCTATCCATGGGGCAAGGCGGGGCTGAGTCGCTCTGGATACCGCTACCCAATAACAGACAGACAGATAGACATACAAAATACCAGCTTTTATGTAATAAGATAAATGCATGTTGTAGTTGACGGCAGCTGTTTACGCCTCTGTTTACGCCTCTTGTCGGCAAGCAGACCCCCTTGAAGCAGCCCTGCAATGGGTCTGCCTCCGAGGGGATTCAGCACTTGGAGCACTTTACCGTCTGCATTCCCAACCACGGGCCGGCCAAGCAGCTGTACTTCGACGTCTTGGGCTTCGCTCCGGACGCGAGGCACGCGCACAACATCGAAAAGGGAAGCGGCAAGATCTGGGCTAACCTGGGGGTGAGACATGTATTTGTATTAATGGTGTAATTCATATGTATACGTATACGTATTCACTACGATGTTTTATTCGTACGGGTTCAGTACATCGGATTTCGCTTGCTCTCGAGGACAGCTACCCTTGGATTGAGTTTCTCCTTCCTTCTAAGCGCGAGCGCGATCACCCCGAAACTTTGCTGAGCCATCACCGCTGTAGGCCACCAACCGATCGGTAGGCCATTATAAAATACTTTGCGACCGCCCGGTTGTCTGGCTGCCCATATAAGGCACGCGCGACGTTTACGTAGCATATGTTGCACCCGTTGTGTCCCCCCCCCCCCACCTCTATGGTCATATATACGACTACGACCATGCATGAAAATGAAGTACCCCCCCCCCCCCCCCCCCCCCCCCCCCCCCCCCTCCCCTCCAGAGTTGAACCACGTCCTTAAAATGAAACCTCTTAGGGACAAAATCCATCCTGAGAACCCCCTCGCTTTGTCTCGCACCGCTTTGTTGCGTTTCGCTCTTCTTACGGGCATCATTCGCCACGTCGCGGCCGGCGATACCCCTTCTTCTTTCGCTGGTGGTCCTATTCCCGTCCTTCTGCTCCTTGCTGGTCTACAGACGACCCAGATACACCTAGAGCAGGGTAAGTGGGGATACATAACATATATATATATATATGGGGGTAAAGTCACCAGCAGTCTCCTCGAGGCAATTGGCGTGGTTTGATTATTTTTGTCCGGCCAACAGTGCCGTCCTCGCTAAAGCGCTGCCATTGGAAGCACTGCCGTATTTCAGAGGCTTCTGTGTGGTCGGAATGCGTGGACAGTTCCTCTTTCGCGGTTTCACGTTGTCCTGACTCTCTCTCTCTCTCTATATATATATATGTACCCCGCGTGTGACGGCGCTTCTAACGCCTTATAATAGTATACACACCATTATCGTGGTTCTGTTACTTATGGTTTCAAGGCGCTCCTATGTTGTGATGTGATCGGCGTGTGACGCATTCGGGACAGGCTCAAGCCTAGTCCGCAAGCACACTGCCGTCTGTGGTCGCAGTAGCATTACCGTCGTGCGGTAGACTGGAACGGTATGATGCTCTGGGAGGCGCTACAATTGACACCACCGGACGGCAGGTGTGCAAAGCACCTAGTTTTCAAAGCACGATATTACACGTCCCTTGAGCGTCTTAACTGCGGGACAACGGTATTTCTCACGCCAAAACAAATAATGTTCTCCTCGCTAAAGGAACAAAATCCGAAAGAGAGTAGCCGTGAAGCGCACGACACCAAGTGGTCAGGCCGCATTGATCCGTGCAGCACGTGCCTACCGGTATTGAGACTGACGCGCTCCCTTCGCGGCCCCATTCTCGATGCCTCCAACCGCAGGAAAGCCTCAAGTGATTCCCGGAATCATCGGTCTCGTCTACTCGGACCTCACGGGTGTTATCTCCCGTCTCAGGAAAGCGAATCGCAACGCGCTCGAGGGCACCGCGTTCGCGTGGAAGAAGGAGAGCGACGACCTCGTCCACGTCTTATGTCCGTATGGTGAGGAAGGGCATTCATGGCCTCGCGCGGACCTTCACGTGATCACTGAACTTGCTGGTACAGAGTCGTAGGGCTGCGTTTGTCGTGAAATCATGAGTTGAACCAGCCAGACAACTGCACTGGGTATCGCCTCCCTCAAATGCGCACGTTAATTACTGTCTTGAATTCGTAGTATGGATTCATGGAGTGGTTAGCGTTGTATCGTAGGTTTATGAAAGTGACGGCCAGATTCCTCGCAGTTGCTCAAGTGGTGAACCTTTAGTGACTCTGTGAGCGCGGAGCAGCGCACATAGGTCTCCTCGGGACTGGCGTGCCGCTACAGTACCGCGCAGGGTCCCTGTTTCCCCTCGAAAAACGTGCGTGAGTAGCACGAATGTTTTGCAGCGGTTTACCGACGTCCTATGAACAGAGGCGTTTTCTATCTGAAGTTGAAATATCTCTGCGGCAATTCGGCGCTCAGCCCACGCTATTCCCCGTATGTCGGATCACGGTTTCCTCGTAGCTTGCCCGCGGCGTCCGCTGTAAGACCCGAGAGCACTCTGCAGGTTTTCGCTCACGCTCATGTATGCATCCCTCGTGTCTCTCCAGGCAACTCTTTCCGCCTGCACAAGCGAAAGCCCGCCCCACCGGCGGCCGGGGATGGCAGCCTGCGTCCTTTCGACGCCCGGGGAGGGAGCTTGCCTTTCGCTTCTCCAGCCGTAGGTACTCACGGTTTGGCCATCGGCTATTTGCAGTTCCGCGTGAGACCTGGCACCAGCGCTGGCATCGCTCGTTTCTACCGAGAGGTCTTCGGCACGGAGGCGGAAGAGGTCAATGCTTTGACGGATTCGGGGCAGAAGACGTGCTCGTTGGTGAGGGTCACCTGTATTCGCCCTGTAACAGACTGTGTGTGCATCTGCTGCTGTATATATATCAGGGTCCGTGGGAGGTTGGTTGAGCCCGCTTTCGGTAGGGGGCCCAATCTAGACGGGCAGGTCGATAAGTGTCTCGTTCTCGCCAAACCATTGTTGCACTTGAAGCTGCCGCAGGACCACCAACAGGGATTCCCAGGAATTGGATGCATGGAGGCCAAAACGCGGCAATTTTCTTGCCACAGGGAGTGTGTTTTACTATCGCCAGTCGTTTCGCCAAGTCGTCGTAGGCGACCAGCCAAGCGCTTTGAAACCCATGCTGTGTGGCGCGCTCGGGGTGTCGCCCGCGAGTGATTGACGCACGAAGTCCCGGTTGACCAGGGAGGTTGCTTTCATATAATAACCAAAAAGGACTGCCTACTCACACTGTAGTAGCCTACGTGAGCAATTCGGCTCTGAATCTCTCGAATATTTCGAACGTCTAACGTAACCGATGTCTTGTCTCGTTTGTGCTTTTCACGGGGCATTGCAGGGCTATGGCAGCACTCAAACAGCCGGTACGGTGGTCAGGGCGGGGCCTGTCCAGCAACTCGAGTTCGTGGAAGAGCCGGCGCCTTTGCCGGAGTACGACGGGCACCACATCTGCGTGTACCTGACGGTCGAAGGTGAGGATCGCGGCGGGAATGGTATCTCTCGAGTGTTTTGGTTTGCTTTTTCCGCCGTTGAGAGGCGCGCCTGTACATGAATAGGTTCGTCGGCATTCATGTTGTCGCTGCGTTTGACCTCTGCACCGCTAGATGGACGTGGATGTTCCAAGACTGGTATGTCGGTATCGTAGTCTAACACCCATGTCATCGGGCCAATCGTCGCGGATTCAGGGACTCAAAGAGCGTTTGTATTTTCTTCTTGCTATAGGCTTCGCCTTGACCAACGCTTTCTTTGACGAGGAAGCATTGTCAATTTACCGCATTGAGGAAATCATAACCTATCAAATACATGTTCCGGCGGTCCCACGAGCATGGTTTACGGGGGTGCGGTCAACCCAGTGTTTTTTTTATTCGCGCTTGTTTGTGTATTCTTGGGCCTGTTTGTGCAAACACGCAAACCGCATATCGCACATCGTTCGAAAGGCTTGACGCCCAAGGACGAATCGTGACATCGCGACACTCACTGTAGCGAACCCTCGTTCTCATCGTCACTTTCCCTCTCTTCTTTGGCGCTCCTCTGTCTCTGTGGCGGAACTAACGTTAACGTGTTCAGGGTTTCGACGAAGCTTTTTGGCGGCGGACAAGATGGGGCTGATATACGTGAACCCCCTCCCGAACGCAGGAAGAGCTATCACCCTCGAATGTGCTTTCGAGGAACATCAGTTCCGCATCCAGAACATGGTGAGAGACATATATATATAGAGGTTGTTGCCCAATCACTGGCATACATACGTGATTCGGGGAGATTACAACTAATACCAAGTGTTTACCGGAAGAAGTACCCCTCCTCCACCCCCCCTCCCCCGGCAAGGCGACCTTTGTTGAATACAGACCGTGTGGAGAGTGGCGCAGTGCACGCCCCGCCCCTCGTTCTAGGGGGAAAAGGGTGGCCGCTGTGTCTCCCCCTTAGGTTGGCCTTGGGCTATCGTGCATGTAGGCAGTCGATGATGACCGTTCTCGCTTCATACCTGTGGTGTTCTGCGCCGAAACAATCGGCCTCTACTGCTGTTGTGGACTTTCCTGTAGGTTTCATCTACTTCGCTTTTTGCATCGAACCCCGCTCTCGCACCGATCGACAGGTGGACCCAGCCACTGGAAAGCACTTGCACGAGCTGGAACACGAAGTCCGATGTGTCACCCACCCCGCTTATCCCGTGGGAAGGGATGTGTCCACCAACGCATAGGCTGTATCGGTACACAGAGCGTATTTTAAGTCGTTGGTGGCGGGAGGCTTCGGCGGGATGGAATTCCATACATCTGTAATTTGTGTTATTTAAATTGTATGCTGCACAACGGGTGCGTGTAACATCGGTTGGAAGTATCGTTTCTGTCGCTGCTGTGTAGGCTCGTCTGGTGCGCCCATGATACCAGATGAGACGTATCGGGGTTTCCCTCCCCATTGGTCCACTCGGGGCTTTTCTACTGCTATATATGTGGCGGTCGATACGTGCTCAACCTACTTGTACCAGGGGTATTTGTTGATAGCCCCCCCCCCCCCCTCTGTCATATAAATATATGATATATTTATAGGTTGGGTTGGCGTCGGTTGGCAACGACGCTGTAAAACACGCCACTCGCTGCGTGAGCTAGACAACCAGGGTGCCGTTTTTTGTTGTTATTTTTTTTGGCGGTCACCAAAGCTGGCGGTCGAGTAGATCATTTGTGCGGGGTGGAGAACCTTTGTTCCGCACAAGGGGAATGGTCGTATCACGTAGTGTTAACATGGTAAGGCGTCCGCGAGGCAGTTACATAGTAAAACCCATTGCTGTCTCCGGAAGTGGCCACACCAGAAATTAAATAAACTCATTGAAGCTGTCGTCCATATGCAAGTCCGCCTCAGAGGCGGTTCTTAGCAGGATGCAGCTCACCCTCCATGCGACTCGCCCAATACCTCACGGTGCTTCGCGCTTGGTGCAAGCAATGTCTGCCTGGTTGGTGAAAACCCAACGCGCTCCGTCCCGGCATTGTAGGGATGCGAGGGTCTATGGTCATACGACTACGGCCGTGCACAACATGAGTACGCCCCCCCCCCGCTCCAAATTGCAAGGATCTAGCCAGCGCGGTTCTCTCCGAGGGTTTAGGAAAACCCTCCTCACTGGTTTTCCTACGCTGCTTTTCTTCGAGATTTTATGGTGTAGTGTCGCAAAGAGGGGCGGGCGTTTTACTCCCCCCATCCCTTGGGGTAGTATGTATTTGTTTTTTGTGGTCATAGTTTATTTTAAGGCTTACCCCATTGGAAAATACTCGTGATCGGACGGGAAGGATTGTTCTTGACTTGCTTGGCGGGAAATTAATTGACAATGGGACGAGAAAATGAGAAAATAAATAGTTGGCCAGGTGGGACGGGCCAGTGGATGCGCAAGTTTCTACGGGGCGGAGCGGCGGATGTGTGTTTTATACCGAGGAAAATGTTAACGGCGGGGCGGGTGGTAAAATACAACGTGATTAAGTTGCACTTGTGCTGTGGTACAGGTGGTTATGGTGATGTTTTGTGTTTGGTGGTGATGGTGGTTTGGTCGTCCGTATGGTCCAGCGTCGCAAGGAGGATCGGAAGGTTGCCCCCTCATCCCTCATTCCCTCTTTTCTTCATATTTACTTTGATATTTAGGTTGTATCCAGGCTTACATACCAATAACCGCAACCGGACAGGACATGCCTGTTCGTCTTGCTTGGCGGGAAACAGTCTGAAGGTGGGACAGGAAACTAGGGAAATACGTAGTTGGCGGGACGGGCCTGGGACAGTGGGTGTGCAATGTTTCGACAAGGCGGGACGGTAAACCATAATGGGATTGTTTACGCTTGTGCTGTTTGGTACAAGTGGCTGTGGTGGTTGGTCGGTCACGCCTTTATGCATTCATGATGCGGTATTTAATATATGAATCATAACGTATGCTGTACTGTAACTTCGTAACTTCTCAATTTATTGGCGGGCATGAACGGGAAGAGACAACGGGCTGACGTGTTTATTGGAAGCCTGTGCACACCACGTGATGGAGAGGGGGTTTGGCGAAATACCAAACACGGCTTTGCACTTTGCGCTCAGAGTTTCCTTTACTACTATAATTAAGTCATAATGGAGGCAAGGCTGCCTCATACTTGTAATAGGTCCTGTGCATATACTGTATTATATGAGTGCAGCAAAGAGACGGAACGAAAGCGAACAAAAGAAAACCGATTTCCCTGTTGCAAAACGTTAAATCAATCAAACATAATTAATTGTCGAACTAAATCGTATTCGTAGACTCGTGGGATGGAGGACGTGAAACACATGTTGGAAAAACACATCCCTCCCATGCGGCAACCCACCGGTGTCGAAGGGGTCATCACAAAGTATATTCCAGCATCTCTCTTGGATCCGCCTGCCGTAGTGCTCAAGGCCACAAACAATATATATATATATGTGGTGATGTTCATGTGCCCCTCACGCTTAACAATAGATGTATTTGTTTTTCCGGGCTGTATCATTGCCCCAATGTTATATTACGTAATGTCCGTCCGATCAAATTTTCACTCTACTGGCTACCCACGTTATCTCGTGCAAGTTTGAGAGTTGGCAGGTGGAACAAAGTCAGCAAGAACCAGGCGACCAAGAGGAATCGAAATTCGGTCTCAAGGGTAAAATCGAAGGTCCTTGTCGTTTTTTCGAGAAAAAATGTTCCGAATTACCCCGAAATTGCCCCGAAACGACTCATGATCGACCCGAATTTTCCCCCAACATGGTTACCCCTCCCTGAGTCTTGTTTTCAAACAGCTAATACGCTATTACACACCAGCACGAAATTTGGTGCACATATATTTCCATCTTGATCAACTCTCAGCGGAAAGGAATATCGACTCGTTTAAGCGCGTAACCATCTCAATGGCGGTATCGTGAGAAACCGTCCGGGCTTCCTTCGAGGCGGCGAGGGCGACCTTCTCTTTGGCCCCGCGCTCCTCCGGGGTTGCGGCCCCACTCTGAGCATCGACGACGGAGTCTGCTTGGTCTGTGGACGGTCAGTGGCTGTTCCACTTCATCTTGAAATCCCGGTATTTCAGGTAGTCCGAAAGACAAGACCACTACGTAGCGTAGGCTTCGATGTACAACCAGGAGTGTTGTTCTGTCGTGGTCTATATACGTATATACGTGTGTATGTTTGTTGTTTTGGTGTACAGTATGAGTAGTGTATCAGTGTATTGGGAGCGAGTGTGGAGTATATCCAACTCGGGATGACTCAATCTTTGGGAGAAGATAAAATTTCTCACTCCACGGAGTTATTTCGGCAATGAGAAAACCATGAATGATATATACAGACGAAGCTACTTTCCCCGAATCCGTAGAGTTTTTAAGGGTTTGCCCGATCAATTTCGCTGTAAAAAGCTGGGAAAATCCCGTCGGAATCACGTTTTTTTTTTTTGCCGATTTCATCGCCAAACGTGGTTAAAAAAATAAATGAGAGGTGTCCACGTATTCCCTTGGCTGAGGTTTGTTTAAATCCACTCTCAGAAAAAGAGACGACCTCCCATTCAACCATATAATAGTTTTTTTCTTTGAATCCCAAGAAAAATAAAACAATAGGATCATCTTAGTCGCCTGGATCAGGGCTTTTCCACGGTATATTTCATGATAAATACGTGGATGTACGTCAGACCTGAGGAACAACTCGAACTCTGTGACCTCACTAATTGTGAAAATTAGATCGGACGGACTATACGTGCCAAGCAAAGGCTCCGCATCGATGCCGGCATTTTTGTTTTGCCCGCTATATATACCGGCCCCGCTCTGGCATAGTTCGGCGAGCCCCTAGTCCAAACTAATAGGCTTATTTTGTTTGTGGAGTGATTGCGCATTCCACATTATCGCAATCTATAGCCTTCGCTTGGTGCAGCCCAATACGAAAAAATAAGGCGCGCGAAGCGCTTCGATTTTTGCGCTTGTATAGTATATATATATAGTGATGGGCGTATGTATCCCATCGGAATTGATCCATAACTATACATATCGTCGCAGGCATGTTTCCACCGGGGTAATATACTGAGAACGTACCACCTTAACATCTACATCCAATAAAATACTCCCATTTCCAATACGAAACTCTTTTACAATACTCGTACGTGAATCATACATCCGTAGTATAGGTGTTTGGTGGAACTTGCGCGTCATCACTGATCTTTGGTGCTGCTCTGTCTCTGCTCTCATGTGTGCGACAAAAACCTCGATGGGAACTTGGTATCCTTTCTCGGGGAGAACTGACTCCCGTTCTGTGGCATCGGACGGCACCGAACTATAGTTTCTACAATAGTTGGATAATTGAATCGGCGGCAAAGTGCGAACAAAACCCGTAGCCGAATGTTGACGTTGCATCAAGTTCGTCCACACGATGCCAACGGACCGCGACCATCACACTATCATGTTAGACAGGCGCGTCCGTTTGTTGAGCATTACGTTGCCTAATATCAGACTTCTCCAGTCCTACGGGACCACTTTGACGTTGGTATCAATAGCGTGTATGACAAGAAGATAGCGCCGATACTCGAGTGTCGGGCAGGACATCTCCGATAACACGTGGAGCAGTGGGATGGAGGGGGCGCCGAGAAACGATCTAGCTCTACCCCCGCAGCGCCGCCTCTAGCGGGATGCACCGACGCCCGTAGTTGGCAAGGTGTTCGTCAGGTGAAACATCGGCGGCAGCGTGCAACAATGTAGCAGCCGGCGAAGGGCCGGGGCAACATCCCAGCGAACCAAAGTGGTTTAGACAAGCTGGTAGATAGTTGTGACCGATACGCCGACATCGCCTGAATATACAAGGTGCGAGCATCCAGCGGGTGCTGAATAAGCGGAAACAAAAGGTACGGTTCTGTGCAGCTCATGTCTCCGATGACACGGTTATCACCCGAGCAGGGATCCAGCGTACGGTAGAATGGGTCACTGAAATGTGCCCATCTATCGCTCCCGAGAAGCAAGGCGTGTCGAATAGCCTTGGACAGAATGGCGTAGGTCTAAACGGCGAGTGATGATGTTGGTTGGTTGTTGTAGAAGAACTGCATGCTCCAGCTAACGGAAGTGGAGGTCCGGAGGGGCCGAGATTTGCCAAAGCCAACACACAATTGGAGCGGGGTTCGACGTTCACGGCCGGTAGAGGCCACCCCTGCGGCTTTAGTGCTATCCACATCATCGTTGTCGATGGAGGTCTTGGGCTCGTCTGTACCGGTATCTCAGCGAGCGACGAAGCCAACTGTACGGAGGCGGGGCGCCATTGATTTTGATCGGGTGATGAAGGACGAGCCGTGCATCGGCACTATTTACACCAGGGTAGAGACAAAGTGCTTGGTGAGCATGGGCGGGTGCTGTTAAGCAGTGAACGTCACGGCAAAACGGCAACTACATTACCGCCGCAGTCTTGTGGCTTTCAGCGACTCATCGGGATGACCCGAGGGGGGTGCGGCCGCTTGCGTGTCACTTGGGCACATAACAGTCGATGTCACGTGTCCATAACTCAACATCAAAGCTTCGGTCTCGACTCTGTGAGGGCGAAGTATCTCGAAGAGGATAAAGAGACGGCGGCGCGCTGGGACATGCACTCGACAACTGAAGGGACACCGCACGGTGTACAAGGCCTTTCCCAACAAATTCTTCCGCGAGGAGTCTGTCACAAGTAACCAGGGCGATTGGGGGACGAGAGTTTGCACGAATTTGGCGTAGGAGCCGACCAACACGATGGTTTCATATTTTCACGCTTGCGCTCCCACAAGGTGCTATCAACATTGAGGGTTTTTCATCAATATATTTTGGAAAGGCGAGGATCGGACACGCACATGGTGCTGGTGGTCTCAGAAGCTGAGGGTTTCTTCTCGGAGATCGTCGTTTTCCGGAAAAATAGGAGACCACGTCGGCCGTGAAACGGAAAGGCGTCCATTGCGAAAAGCAAGAGTTGGAGCTGCCAGAATTATACAACGTCGCGCGTGCAGTACGCTTGAGTAGCACCGAACGCGGCGATGTCCATCGTGGCGTGAGCAGGTGTGGGGCTACCTTATTGAACGCGCCCGGGAAAGTAGGTGGGGGTCTCTCTCCGTGAGAGAAATCATCCCGACCAGTTCTAGCTCAGACAGGACCCATTCTTCAGGGTCCGAGCATAGGATGTTTTGACCTGGTCCGACTGTTGCTGTAATCCCCGAATTAGCACGAGAGAGGGCGCAGCAGGACTCCGGGTCAGCCCCCCTCAGTCGGGTCAGCGAGACGTTCCTCAGTTGTGCGGATGGAAGTTTGAGTACGCCTACATTAAACATATGTTATCAGCACGGCCCAGGCGGCGCACGGGGTCTGTTCTCGCAGGTCACCTCGTCGCGACTCGTTTGGGTAAAGAGGCGCACGAATGGGCGCCTAAGGTGTATTGTCGGTGTACGATTGAGGGGGGGTACCCATCCGTCACCAGCTCATTGGCCGCCGGCGGGACGCCGGGGCCGAAGAAAACCCACTCACCTCGCATTGCTCTGAACGAGCGGGAGAAAACGACGAACCATCTGAAGATCTTCGTCGATAGTACGTAGCGGGAGA
Source organism: Saccharina japonica (assembly GCA_008828725.1). Classification (NCBI taxonomy): domain Eukaryota; class Phaeophyceae; order Laminariales; family Laminariaceae; genus Saccharina; species Saccharina japonica. Next base: position 19,148 of record MEHQ01004472.1, read on the forward strand.
TTTCAGCCGGTATTTCGTGAGGATCTCGAGCGGGGCGTCCGTGGAGATTTCGATGATCCTGCATTCCCGTACCTGAACTCTAAGGCAGCCCTCATCACCTAGAAGTCACACCTGAACGTTGTGGGAGCTTCGAAATACGAGGAATGTGGGTTACGATCAACGTCCTCTTCGCGGGGACAGCGAGTGCTGCGCGCACCTAATTGCAGCGGTGATCCTACGGCGGAAAAAGGGCGGTTTCTTCATGGGGGATAAGAGCGCTGCTTGCGTCTGGTTCCGACGGTGAATGTATGGTGGCAGAAGAGAGTTAGTCTTTGAGAAGAACAAGAGTGCAATATTTATTGAATCCCGGCGGCAACAGACTTACGACGTTGGTACAGCCCTCCACGCCCAGGGCGACAGTCCAGTGATCGTTGTTACTCGGCGGTGATGGGTCGACAAGTGCCTCAGAGACCTGGAATAAGCTCTGTTGTTCAGGCCTGTCGAATTATCTGGTTGATCATGGCAGGCCGAAGCAGTCGGGGATGCGGCCGTTATGCACGGGGCGGAGGGCCAACGCCAACATCAGTCGTCGAGCGTGACATGGCAACAAGCTCATTGCATAGCCGGAAGAACAGGGTCACTCGAAAAACAATCGACTGTTGCAGAAACTACTTCGTCGGAATGGTATGGAAGTGCACCCAAGGAGGTGCAACGGCTTGAGTTCAGTGTCAGTTGAAACAGCTTCAAATTCAGCGAAATTCCAACTCAGTATTCAACGCAAGTAAGCCGGGGAGGATACGCGCAACGTCGAAACTGCAGTGTAAGCCGAAAATGTTATACATTTCTGCAACCACGAACTCGGTATTAGGCGGAAATACGTAGACAGGGGCTGCGAGGCTGAACAAAAGTGTTTTGAGAGTTCCGGGGGGTAAATCGCCAGTTATCGGCGATATTCTGTCAGCAGTAATATCACATGTATTTCGGCGCTACTTGGAACGCTCCTCGAAAGGGTTCCGCTTGAACATACGTTAACGTAGGGCGAATCTCCCGTTCATTGTCGGACACATCCCATCACCAGCTGGAGCTAGTTTGTCATCACTACGAACTAGCATTAATGACAATCGAACTTGTTTCGCCGTTATCCAGAACTAAGCCAGTATCCAGCTCGCGTTTGTTCGTGGATCTGCCTGCACAGGCCCTCTTTATATGTGTCCGTTCAGCGGTCAAGTGTCTCCAAGAACAACGGCTTCACAGCACACCGAATAAGCAGGCCTGTGGTTGGGGCTAGGGTTAGGTCTACCGTTATTATGCGGGTTAGGGTTCCGAGTCAGGGTGGTGGCCGCCGGTAGCCAAAGCCGAAAATAATGTCGCCGTCGGGAAAAAAATCCCATACACAACATTCTCGTGACGAAAACTTTCCGTCACTGAAGCAGCATCGATTTACGCGGAGAAACTAGAAGTATTGTGCCTGCGCGGGTAAAGCTATACCGCGGCTGCCCAACGCCAGGTAGAGGGGTCGGCCCAATGTCGTAAGAGGTTTTGACCGCAGCGGGTATAGCTGAAAAGCTGTGCCAAGGGGTAGGTTTGACTAGAAACACACACACAAATTTTGACGAAACGTACTTCGTATAACAGTAACTGCAAAGAACCACGGCGCAAAGAACCGTGGGTGTTGGCATGCCTAATATCTGAACAATACAAAGGGATGTGGCATCTGTCGAGAACATCGCGATGACTCGATCGAACACCACGCAGACGATCAGTGACCACACCAGTCGCATCGCCAAGCGAGGGGAAAGATGGGCAACTGCAGTGGGAAGGCATACAATAATCCTCAAGTAACCAGAACTCCCCGTCAAAGGGGGCCGCCTATGCAAGGCATGCAATGAACATATACCAGTAGGATACAGTATGAAAAAAACGAACTTTTGTGTGTGTGTACGGCGTGTGGTTCCAGTATTATGATAATATATTAAGGATAAAGCGCCATAAAACTTAACTATTAACACTAACTCTAACCCCAACCCCACCCAACCCTTGGGCGACCTGTATGGAGATTGTCCGGAAAACGCCGGTGAAAAGGAGAATATTATTAGAGATCGGGAACCGATCCAAGAATAATAGGTTGTTCTATAGAGAGAATTAGGCGTTTTGGTTCATATTCGTGGCTAAAAGAACAGCAACGAGGCACTGTTTGGTTGATCGTGTGAGTTGGAATACCAAGTGGGTACAGCACGGAACAGTGCTGGCAGACTGGTAGAACACGCGAACAGACAGGGCTGCTGCTTTTGTAGCCGGCCAGCGGTTGCTGGGCTAGGTATTTCGTGATTTCTCATTGAATTACAGTTCCAAGCTCGTAAAGGAATGCGTGAGACCGGTCGAGTCGTACCACACGGTGCAAGCAGCGTACGCGCAAACGTCAACATCACGCATCTCAAAGACCATTATGTAAAATAATCGATCATATTATAATTAATACCAGGTACGTAATAATTTTTGCCATTTCCATACTAAATACCATACACTTATTTACGGATCCCGCATATACTACTGGTCAAAGGAGATACTTTGGGATAAGCCTGGTACGCGGCCAGGTGTATCCCAACGTCCCTCCTTCGACGTGGAGTTATGGTGCAACAACTCTTGATTCCGCGTATTACTTGCAGTGAGCAGGAAGACTCGAAGGCACTGCACTCGAGTGTAATACCGGTAAAATCGGTGACCAATAGCCACAAATCTAGGGAGAGCCGTGAGTCGTGCCTTTTCATTCGTGAAGCGTAATGTGAAGGGTTCACGCTTACGGCCCGGTGGGGCGCGGGGAGTTCGCTGAATCCGCCAGATAGGCGTGCTTGACAAGGGGATGCCCGGGTTTCCAAAATGGGCGAGGCACGAATTATTCGTGCGTCACTTTTGAACTCGGCAAACACAGTTACCATGAACCACTTCCGCCGTCCTGTACAGCCTTCATCTTAGCTTCTAAGGTGTGTGCCTTGATAACCCGTGCTTACAACTCTTGATGATCGTTGTGGAAGCGCTCTGATTCACGGAGATGGGACACGATAGTTTGATGTTTTGTCCGCCTGTTGTTGCTGCTGCTCCTTACACTACACCTTGTGCCCCACGTCATGTGTATGTGGCGTTTTCTGGGACACCAGCTCGTTTCGATTCCTTGCGACGTAGAATATAGTGTGTACGCACGGTCGTGCATGCAGTGTGAACACGACCAAAACTTCCCAACGCGCCACCCCGCGCGATTTGGCAAGATGCGCTCATCAATTATTTCAGTTGCAGATTCGGGCATCACTATTAATAACACATTGCGCTCTCTTCCGGGCTCTTCTTGTGGTTTTATTTTGCTTACCAGGTAGTATGTATTATTCTCCTCCAGAGTTACAGTGTCGGGATCCGTCTTGTAACGACAGGTTGTACTACGGTGACGAGTTACTGTATCGATTGGGACAACAACAACGGCAACAACGGCACATTCATACCGATACGAGGTACCTGGTACATATTTTCAGGTAGATGTGACTACTCCGCCTATGGCGCGTCCGTTATTGGCTACGAGATGTGCCCCTACTGTATTGGTTAGCCCGCCATCAGAAATACAGTAGCAGCGGCAGTCTACAGGTACACATAGGGGAGATCCTGCGTGTGCTCGTGCCACGGGGGAAACCGCAATATATATTAAGAAATGATCTGAGCAAATGTTATTGTTTTTTTCTCAAAACGTTTACCTATTTCCAGACAATGTACCTCGTGGTTTCTTGCCTGGGGCTTGTACTTCAAGTAGCTGGTGCAGCCCAAACCTATTGCTAGCACCACCACACGCCCGGATCTACAATATTTGACTTTTTCGTGGCTTTGCCATGGACCACCATGGCATTGCCATGGCATGTCATGGAATGCCATGGCAATGCCATGGGTAATTGCGCACCATGACGGCCCATGACATTGGCATGGCATTGCCATCGCAAACCGTCATGGAAACACGTCATGGCAATGCTACGGCGATGCCAAGGCACTTGGCACGGCATACACTATGACACCGGTATGATTGAATACACTGTATACGTTAGAAAAAACAAATGGCATGCCATGGCATTGCCATGGTATGTCATTGCATGCCATGGCCATCCCACGAATCTTCATGGTCCGCCATGGTAATGGAAACCGGGTGGCCTGCCACCGCAACGCCTTGGGCTGTCATGGAAATGCCATGGTAGTCCATGGCGACACCATGGTAGTGCCATGGCAGTGCTCCCCAGTGCCATGGTATTACCATACCATGAAAATATAATTGGCCGTTCCATGGCACCATGGGATTTCCACGGGCCTTTCCGTGACAATGCCATGGACCAATGCCATGACATTGTTTTTCATGGCAGGACATGAAATAACATGCCGCTAACCCCGCGGAATTGCCATGGATACCCATGTTACCTCCATGGCATTGCCATGACGTACCATGACAGTACATTGGAGCCCATGAAGTGCCATGACGCGTGCCATGGCAATGCCATGGCTCGCCATGACAGCGCTATGACAACCCATGGGGAATACAATGACACGCCACGAAAAAGTAAAATAATGTACATCCCTGCTCAGTGGACAGGCAGAAGCAGCCCCTACGATTTCTAAGTACTCTTGTTTCAAACGGTGTTTCCATATGCCGGGCTGTCCATTCTTTGTGAAACCACGAGATCAATAGGGATAGGGGAGCAACAAGAGCGCAAGAGAGATGGAGGCCCTTAAAAAACGGTTCAAGTTGAAGGCCGAGTTCGTGCGATCGGCGGAAGAAAAAGACAGCGCCCCGTCCGACGAGCAGTTGGCGTGCTTCCTGGGGAACTTGACGAAAGCGACCGGGCTCGCTCTCCGAGGGGCACCTCCCGCGGTGCGTGTTGCGTTAGTACGAGTCGTGCCTGTGCGTACTGCAGTAGCGGTGGCTTTTCTGCGTTTTGATTCCTCGTACTGCTGTATATAACATGATTTTATACTGCTGCTATGATTGTCGTCAGCGGACTGGCTTTGGAATTTCGACCTTCTGGCTTCGAAAACTTACCACTCTGGACAAACATGGAAGGACCTTTGGGGCACTCGTACCTGGGGCACTCGAACCTGGTACCAGTCACCGGGACCGGTACATATCAATACGTAACGTTCCTTACACTCCCGCCCGGAGATTAATAACATAATTGCCAGGGTATCAACGACAGCGACGACGGTGGTGCGGTGATTTTTTAGGTTTTCTCTCATAGCAATATGTTGTTGTATAATGTGCACGACACACGTACGTGTCAAGTTGAAGTAGTGTACTTGAGCAGCCACCTATCTTCACCTCTCTTTGTTTTTTTCTCTCCCCCCATCCCCTCCTCAAACTCCCTCTCTCTTAGTGTGTCTTCGACGGAATGCACGCAGGGGTAGTTTTTGTGTTCGATTTGTTGGAGTTGAGTTATTTTCGCAGGTCACGGTGCCGGGGCAAAACCCTTTTTTCGTATTTTTCGCATTTACGTTGCTTGGCGGTTTGAATACCGCCTGACTAAAGTCTGGCTACCGTCTGGCTGTCGATATCAGTATACACGACCGTATTGAGCCTGTTGGTGCCTATCCTTTCGGTAGCGGACAAAGAAAACGATGCGCTCCCTGCGAGGCTCGTATATATAAAACTTTGTAGCCCAATTGTACATACGGTAGGTACAAGTAGTAACCTGTACATTCGATAAATACATACCAGGTACATGGAAATTATTTGCGGCCCCGGAAGAAAGCGCTCCGTACACCGCCTTATAACCTATCATAATAGCGCTGTGACGAGCCCCGTGATCTCCCGCGACCCGCCCCCGCTTCGAAAAGGGGTGAAAACTGTGAAAACAAACGGGCGGGAAATTCGCGAAATTGGTGTTGTTGCTGTCGTCATAGCTTCGAATTCAAGCAGCGCTAGTTAGCGGGTTCTAAACTATTTTTAGAAATATTACCCTTCCTTGCCATCCAACAATGTGTAGCATGAAACTCAACGTTGATTACTCATAGCGCTCCGAAATAAGAGAACCACATAATAAACAAAAAAAAACCCTCTGCATTGATTTGTGTCAACCCCGAAGCCCTTTTGGCGTCGCAAGAGCAATTAATCTGGAAGTGGCATTTTCCTTTTGGTCCACATCCACATTATTATTCTCGTTTTTGTTGACCGTTTTAGGACTGCACTCCCGTTTTGGGGAACACTTACTTGGAATTAGAGACAAGTATATGGTTATGTGCAGTGCAGTACTAAAATGGATAAAATACCGTTATATCAACCAGCATTATTGGATTTATTTTCCCGCTAGTTCTGGCGATTACTTTTCCAGTTCATGAGGCTCCAGGAATACGTGCATGCTACATATGGGACGTCTATTACGGCTTCTGATTTTGGAAGGTGGTTTTGTTTAGAGGCTGCTTCAAGTTTCTCGCCGGAAAAGTGTTCCCCGTCGAAAATCCACGCCGTTTTTTCGAGTCAAACCGTGAACGTTTGGCACACGTCTTCTACGAGTTACAAACAACGCACCCTCGACTACACAGGGCTGCCCAGGGCACTTCTTTTTTTTCTCCTTCATCTGTCTTACCTTGTTTCGGACTTACAGGACCTCAGTGTGTCCCCCCCTCGTATTAGGAGATGTGGACTCCCTCGTGGGATACGCAATATCAAGCTCTTGTCGGCTTTTGACTAGAGTATTTATTTGCTTTCCTCCGGTATGGTTTCGAGCTTCGTTTCGCCTTCTCTTCTGTTCAGTGCGGTCCCCGGTTTCAAACAGGAAACTATAAGCCGTTGTAGGCTATCCATGTCTTTCTTCTTCGTTTCCCCCCGGTTTGACCCCTTTTTTTTTAACGCACCGACAATATGTACGCCCTTTCGCTTTGACGGCTTGCTCCAGCGCGCCCCCTTTCTTCCACTTCTGCGAATGTGCTTTATTTGCTTGGACTTTCTTGTTTTTGTCGTTGCAGCGCCTATTTTGCGCCCTGTTATCTCTGGCATCAGTATATCCTGCCCGGCGTCCCCTTAACAATACGTCACAGGGTTTAACTCTTGCCAGGGGCGTCTTAGCCTGATTTACGAGATATATCTGGGTTGGTCTACCGTCTTATTGTCCGTTGTTCCTTTGAATAGCGGTATCTTGGACATATTTTCCGATTTTCTTAGGTAGCCATCTCTATTCAAGGTGGGCTAATGTTGTGCTAATGTTGTGAAGTGCATGGTTATTTGTATGCGTTAAAATAGACCAACCGTGTATCTAAAACGACTATAGATGCGATTAAGGATATATTTTACCTACAACTGAGATGGCTTCTATACGCAGGTATCTAAGGATTTGGTCGAAGTATATACATACCTGGTACGTGATATATCTACCGGTAAAGGGTATCCGAATACGTTGGACAAATCATATTATAGAGCACGCTATCTTATGAACAGTGATCCGAGCTTGGGGAAAAGACAGGGCGAGAGGTAACCGAGCTCCCAGCCTTTCAGTCTTTCATTGTGGGACAATGAATACATGTGCTCTTCTATCTCTAAGCAAACCGCACACGCGAGAGTACCAACGAGTACCTGTTCAATATAGGCTGACGTGGGAAGGGATACTCTGTGTCCTTTCCCTAATCTTATCGCACCCTGCACCCTTCTTCTTGTGGATCATCCAAGAGGCACCATCATAACAGGGTGTGTGCGCTTTTTGATCTGCCTGATCTTTCGTCTTACGATATTTTTTGGAAAAATTGAACCTCCTCATAAGACCAACTATTATGGGAGTTTTTGTTAGCCCTTTTTTCTGTAGTACGTAGTTTTCAGCGATTTCCGAAGCCCAAAACTCAGAACCATCTACTATGGGCGAAAATCAGCGAATCTTCTCAGAACTGTGAGCCCAGTTCCTAGTGACCTCTCGTGCCCACAGGAACTGATAGTTACGTGAATTGGGTGTACCACCACTACAGCAGCAGTACTACACGTACTGCCTATCTGCCGAGTATATCATGCCACCCACGCCAAAACATCACACCTACCTACGGCGAGCTGTACCTACGGGCAATGGCGCTTGTGTAAGATATCGCTTCTCCCTCGCATGGAAGCGCTCGTAGCAGCAGCAGCAACGGCGGAACCAGTTCGTAGTATGGTTGGCCTTGTTTGCGTCAAAGGAAGCGAAGCCGACGGCTGCCGCAAGCAAGGGTGGTTTCGGCATCCAAGTACGGGAGGAATATCGAATCTCCCTCACGCACCCGGGAGGATAAGGTCCCACACCCCTGGACCAGAAATTCTTCCATGCATCTACAACTTCAACAACCCGCGGACGAAAACAGACACCCCCGGGTCGATACCGCCCCGCAAGGTGTGGGAACTCCAACCCCACTGGCTGATTTCAGGTCTGGCTGGGCTTATTGTCGATGTCCCGCTGCACTCGGGGATGATAAGGCCCCATCTCCGGATCAGAAACTCTTCCATACATCATGCACGACCCAACAACCCGGGGACGAAAACGGGCAATCCCCGGGTCGATATCGCCCCGCACGGTGGTTCTTACATTTCCGTTCAGAGTGGTATATACATCACAGCACACTACCAGGTACTTACATACTACTCTGGGCAACGTAGTGCTAGTTCCACAGGCAGAGCCGTGACCGTACCGCTATTATTATTATTAGACGAATCCGCTCCTTCCGCTCCTGCCCGATATTCAGGTTTCAAATGCCACAACCCCTGCTCGCTTGCTCGCTTCAGGCCCCTTCCCGCCCTCTAAATGTTTTCGACGTTGAACACACCGTGGCCTTGGCGCACTGCTTTAAGTTCTACTCGAAGTGTGTTCCCGTCGGAGAACCCCCACAGCCTCTGAGCTTAGGCTGTATACGTACTGATGTCAACCACTCAGCCCAGTGTCGACAAAACGATGATTGATGTTTGAATGTTGTGTGTTGAGTACATATTGATTGTTGGGTATATTCTGATTATTTTTTCACAGCCCCGGCCACGACCAGCCCCCGATTTTTCGTGGCCGAGATCGAAAGTGTCGTCTGTGGTGCCGAATTTGTGTACATTAAATAGTACTACTACAGTACTTGTACAGCAGTGTGCTGCTGTAAACAAGTTGTGTTCCGTGTTTCTGGTTCGAAAATACCTATACCTGCGTTTGGAAGGATACTTTTATCAGATCCAGCGCTCTCTCCGTGTAGTCACGAAAAATCCAGCCATCACCCACGTAATAACGAGTTGTCTGCAACATCAACCAATAGTAGTAGCAGTACGAGTTGTCTGCAACATAACATCAACCAAGTAATAACGAGTTGTCTGCAACAGTTACCAATAACGTGGGGCCATAGTAAATAGGACCTACGGTCCACAAAAAACCTATATATTTACCTATTTTTACTAACCACATTTGGCCCTATTTACTATGCTCCACCGTAATACTGCTGTGTAACTTGTAGCGGTTTCTGCATGTTATTTTCCGACTCCTTCCCATCCTTCAGTTTTTCCGCGTCTAAAAAAAAACTGAGAAAATGTCCTGTACGTCGTAGCCTTTGTCAGACCTTCGAGTCTCCCACAGCCCGTCACTAACATTTACCAGGTACGCGTACCTGGTACCCTGTCACTTGGTGGAAAATAGGGCACTATACTATCTTTGCCCCGTCATATAATTTCGTTGTTGTCGTTGCTGTTGTTGTTGTTGTTGCTGCTGCTGGCTGTGGAATCAGGGTTAATGATCCACGCCCAAATACTGAAATTCGTATGTTTTTTTTTGTTTTTTTTTCCATCTCATTTATTATCTCCGCCCTTCCTTTCTCTCTCCTTCCTAGTCGTAACTCAGATCCGGGGTCACAAAGTGGGCTCTTCTCCCTCCTCCCCCACGACGGTTTTTGCCTTGCATTTTTTATCGCGAGAAGATTTCAGCACTTTCTTCCCTCGTCAACTCTCGTCGAATTGTGCTTACCCACGCTATAATATGCGCTCTCGACAGTTAGTTGGTGTCATTTGGCAATAAAAATCTGCATACGGAGACTCGAACCCTCGACTTCCAACCTAACTGGCTTCGCGGCTACCTGTTAGACCACCGGGGCGACCGGACTAGAGTTGCCCAAATGTGTGTAGATTTACTATTATTTCCAGCAGCAGCTGCTGAGCAGTGTGTGGCCTTTAAAACTACTAGGAAATATGCCTTCACGAAATCGTCTTATATCTCTTTATCTGCAGTAGAGACCTGATTTCATAGTATGTAAGACCTTTGAGTGCAGCTTAAAATACTCACCCCGGTCGTTTTTATCCAGCGGACAGATCATCCTGAAGCATTGTTCCACCGCAAACATGCCTTAGGGACGAACCACGGCAAACCCCTTTAGACCCTATTAATTGTACTTGGCCGTTTACTGGTCGTTTTTTTTTCTCGCTTCGACGACAAATCCAACCATTCGCATACCAACCGATCAATCCAGTAACGGGGCTCCGCGTTTCGCAACGCACCGGCGTCGTAAACTAGCTTATCGCACGGGTCATGGGGTGTACTGTAGACTGACCCCAAGAACAGGAATGATCCTTCGGGATACAAGCACAGCATTGAGGTACGTACGTTGTAGGAAAGCAGAAGTGGTCAATGACGAAGGACACAGCAAGCACCACACATGTTGCGGATTGTACAAGACGAAAACACCATGCGAAATGTAGGCACTACTGTACGTACTTGAGGCAGCAGCACAATTTCCCGCCTGCTAGTTGACAGCGACGCGCCCGCTATACTGTATACGTATCGTACATACTTCGTAGAAATGCATCTTGACGTTCTGAGGGACTCGTTTAACTCTCCTGAGACCGAGGAATTGGGACCAAGACACGATGATGACTGAATGTCTGACTTTTTTTTTTTTTTTCAACATTTTGTACAGAAGTGTAGTGCGGACACGCATCAATTATAAGTGACACCATGCTGCGCGCGTACGCCTCGTTGCATTTCGGTGTGGTTCGGACACCCGAGTTTCCGGCGAAGGCAGCCCGGGCTGCTTCGAGTGGCCAAGCCAATCACAGCTACAATTGCCATTTGTTTGGTTTCAAAATATTTTTCTCTCTAGAGTCCAAAAGGGGCTAACGGCCAAACTTGTTAACCGCGGCGTATCCTCTACTACAACAACATGTCGCGGGTGGCCTACGTCGAGAGCTGCCGACGCGCAAAATGCCAAGTGTGCTAAAAAAACCTTGAATACCCTATCAAACCTAAGGTAGGAGCGGATGTGTATAATTTCGCTGAGTGCATTTATCCGCTGCGGATTAAGTGTATTCTCTCACCGGGAACAATAATTCGCAAACGCAAGCTTTGACTCCCACTGTATGATACGTACTTATTTTTTTAGGGGAGGGGGGGCTTCTTCGCTTTCGGTCATCTGTACGCTGCACTACTAAGCTGTGTCCGAAGTCTCCACTCAAGCACGTATGTATGTGCCTCGTCCCTTTGCCACAAACGCACGGTGTTTTTGAGCCCTCTACTTGTTGAAGCTGCAACTGTGGTACACTACACCGCTCCTCTCGCACCAAAAAGCCCCACGAGAACCTCAGCATGCCATTATCCGTGAGTGTTTTTCCCGAAGTCCACTTTCGTTCCTTCTCTTTATCTCCTGAATGTTCGTCTGGTTTGCTCGTTTGTGTGCGCTCTGATTTTCGTGTCTAGTAAGTTTTTGGATCCCATTGGGGTTGCAACTTTTTTCCAAAATTTCCAAATAAATTTTCCAAAAAAAACAGGAAAATCAAGAAAAAGCAGGATTTATTTGGAAATTTGGAATTTTTACAGAGGGCAAAATATTTGGAAGGCTTCGCATTCCAAAATTTGGAAATTATTTTTGGAAAATATGGAAGTCCTAAAAATTGCGCGAAAAA
>MEHQ01004472.1:34335-59327 GCA_008828725.1 Saccharina japonica
GGTGTAATGAGAGATGTGCACAAACAAAGTCAAAGAGAAAATAGCAACAGCAGTACGGAGAGTTGTTCCAAAATTTCGACTACAGGAGGAGAAGCTGACTAACAGAGAGAGATAGTTTTTTTACGGCTCAGCAATTAATTGTCGTTGGTGACCGACCACCAGACGCAGGCTTTGAATGGATTGATTGATTGGTTGGGAATGTTTGGTTTGTTTGGTGGTTGGTCTGCGGCATCGGCACCCTACGTCGAGTTCGATCCGTATTATGTTGTTGAGGTTCCAGTCAAAGGGCCCTTTTATCGTGTGAAGCCCGCGTTGTCGACGGAGCTATGGGTTTTTCTTGATCGGTCCACATTTCAAGAAGACAACGTCAAATCGCTTCTTATTTGTGTACAATACACCGGTCCTCTCATAAGAAAGTGCCCCACAAGAAACTCAGCCTAAAAATTACAGGGGGAATACGAAAGTCGACAGCTATTATACTGAAGTTAGTGTGGGACACACTCCTTTCTAAAATAAGAAATTCAGCCTAAGCCCGAGTTATGGTTTCTTATGAGCGGGCCGGTACTGTACGCGCTCTTGTTGTTTACCTGGTAGTTTTTTTTTTTCAATTTTTAAAACCGGTTGTTCGTATTGTTGTTCCTGTTGTTCACACTCTTCCTCATCATTCAGCCCCGCACAGGGCAGTGGCAACGTGGCAACCGCTAGATCCCTTCTAACCTCGCCTCACACACGCTGTTCGACATCACCGAAACCCGCCCTTCTTCACTATTTATGATACAAAACAGAGCCCACGGAGGAGGAGCTCAACGATCCCATGCTCGCGTGCGACCGCCTGTGGGACCTCGACACCAACCGCTTGACGCCCGAGGTTCGCTGGTGGGAGAGAGAGGGGGGTCTGGTCGGGGGGGGCATTTATCTCTATCGTGGTGTTTTCCATCCAACTATATGTATTTTCACTGTACACTGCTGTCGATACACTGATATGCGACGAGTCTGTTAATATCGTAGGGGTATCTGGGTACTGTAGATACCGGGCGGAAAGCGCAAGGTGCTTCAGATATTGCATGTGTGATCACAATTCAACTTGAGTCGGCGAGAAAATAATGTGCTAACCCCTCCGCGAGATATAGACCCAAAATGTATTGGTAGCGGGGGGCGAGAAGGGGGGCGGGGGGCTGTTTTGAGACCCCGAATCTCAGGGACCACGAGCGACAGGGGGGGCGAATTAGAACCAAGGGCTATATGTACCGATCGATACACAACAGTTTTGGTTTTACAGCTCGTACTGCAGACGTATAGCGATACAGTACCTACTACTGTAGACTTAGATATGGATCTCTGACAATGCTGCTACTTACGCACGATAACGTCTCTGTTGACGCCGCAGCCCGAAAAAAAGACGAGGGAAGCATCGAAGAACGTCCAAGTATCCAAGGATGTTCGTGGATTTACTTGTTTGCGGTTAACTGCGCCCCGAAGAAAACTTGGGAATTGCCAGACAAATTATACCATGTACTAACTATTGAAGTGTGTGTTTTACATGTTGGCTAACCCTGGTGTGTGCGGAATGCATGTTTTTTTTTTATCTCCTTCTCTCTCTCTCTCTCTCTCTCTCTCTCTCTCTTTCTCTCTCTCTCTCTCTCTCCTATTTCAGGAGGAGTATTCTATTGACCTTCAGAGCGGGAAGAAGCCGTACAGCGAGGGAGACCGTGCCCCGAATCCACTGTTTAAGTACGTCCACGAGGACGTGTTCAAGAAGCCCACCTACGCTGCCTTCGTCAAGCTCCTGGTGAGGACAAGCCGGTCGTAGGTGCAGAAGGGGCTTGAACTCGACGCATGCCACGACAGAGGTGCCTCGTGTTTTTTTCTGAGCTTCTCACTTGAGGAGCTCTATACTAATACTAAGTAAAACGTTTTGGAGTAGACTGAAAGTGTTACCCGATGAACAACCCCATGGCAATACTGAGTCCACTACTATTAAAAATATTGCAATACCAGACTGGGGTTAAGGAGATCGTTCAGAAAACGTTTCAGCCGAAACTTGCTACCTTCATCGTAGCACGCATCACTCCGTGGAAGGGGCTTCCTTCCTTGGTTCCCCTACAGGCTGGTTCAAGCAAAAACGTAACAAAACGCCTCTTCCACGAACGCCGCATGCGATAATAGTTATTGGACGCATGCTACGGTAAAAAGGTGCACCATGTGTTTTCTGAGCGCGGTGGTCACTTGAGGAGCTCTATGCCCCCCACCCAAAAAGCTGATTTTGGAGGAAAACAAAAAGCGCTATTATATATATGCTGTACCCGATAAACAATCCCAATGTCCTGACGCGACAATAAAATGTTCGGCAACACGAATACAGGCATGGAATTCGGACGATTTGGGGGTCAAGGAGCCCCGTCATTCAGAAAACGTGTTGGCCAAAAAAAGGTATACCTCTGACGCGTGCTACGGTAGAGGTAGCACTTTTGGCTGAATCGTTTTCTGAACGATCGGGCTCCTTAACCCTAATTCGTCGGAATTTCAATTTTTGTGACGAAATATGGTTGAGAGTATACTTCGGTCATGATATTTCTCATCCGGAAGCACTTTTATTTCCCTCCAAAAATCATTTTTTTCGGTGAGGTATGGCGCTCCTTAAGTGAGGAGCTCAGAAAAAAACATGGTGCATCTCTATCGTAGCATGCGTCCTCTCTATCGTAGCACGCGTCATTGAGATGTTACACACCTGGCATCATACACAGTTACCGTGACGAACAACGGAAGAGGATGCCATATAGCCCGTTTTTAGTTAGGGCTGGCGCTAGCGGCGAAACTACTTCTGCTGTGTCCCGACCAACCACAGACCTGTTTCAAAATGGTCAACAATAGTCAGGCGTTTCCGTTGGAAGAAACCATTTTTTTTATCATTTGTTTTTCTGAGCGAACCCGTTCCGGTTACTCCAAGGTATGTGTGCTAAAAGAGTTTGCCCAAATATTCGAAGAACTGACTTCCTAAGATCAACAGAGTCGATTTCTAAACTGACACCAAGCATTTTAGAAAAACACGGTAAAATACACGTTGTTTTTCACAAAGCTCAGAATTTCACGCGAGGTTTTCGAAGTAAACCCTGAAAATTCGCACACACCATCCGTGCAATTCTGCCAAAGTGTTGACGGAGAGAGTGCAAGTTTTTCTCTTCGTTCTCGCTAGATATTTTTAGGTCCCAGAAAGCCCAATATTCAGAGAGATCCTGAGAACCCAGATTACTGGCGTATACAAAATAATACTTGACCCCGTGCGACGCATGCTACGATAGAGGTGCACCCTGTTTTTTCTGAGCTCCTCACTTAAGGAGCGTCATACTTTACCGAAAAAAGGATTTTGGAGGAAAACAAAAGTGCTGCCGGATGCGAAATCTCATGACCGAAGTATTCTCTTAAACATTATTCGTCACAAAAATGAAAGTCCGACGAATTTGGGTTAAGGAGCACGATCGTTCAGAAAACGATTCAACCAGAAAGTGCTACCTCTACCGTAGCACGCGTCGTGCACACGTCCCTCGGCATAGTAGCCCGGAAAGTGTGTTCGAAGTTTCAGGGTCAAACTAAATAAAACTGCGTGAATTCCTGATGAAAAAAATATTATTAACGGAATCCCTGCACCAGCTCGTAGGCTTTTTACTTCTTCTTCGTCTTTCCGGGGATGTTTACGAGTGCTCAATGATGAAGATCATGCTGCACATTGTCGGATGACAAATATAGATAATAGTAGGGCACGTCACAGTAGCATATAGGCGATGCCGGGGCCAGGCACGTTATGATAAGACATTGTCAGGTGCGGAGAGGCAGGTCATACTACAGTAGGATGTGACAGGAGGCCTACAGTAATACCTGGTACCAAGTGCCTGGTAATTTTTTGTGCTGCTCTAAAATCGGTTTGTTTGGTTTGTGGGGACAGGACAACTACACGGCCGCTGTCGGTAAAGGGGAGGTGATAACTGGGGAGGAACGGCGGGAGACGATCGACTTCATCGAGGCCCTCATGATCACGCCGTGCATGCGCTACGCTCACCAGTACCTCGTCAAGGCGGGCGTTGCCCCGGAATCTGAAACCGCCTTCAAGGTACTTCCTGAAAAACTGGCACCAACCGTTTGTCGCTCTTCAAGTTGTTTTTATGCGTTATAATTGTATGAGGGTGGGGAAGGGATGGGTGGGCTTCCAGTCCAGCTGTCGGAATCAAGATCATAACGAAACACTCTGTTTTAGACGCTACCTTACCTGCCCATCTGCCCCTAACCCCCTTATTTTAGTAAACATAAAGGACCAACGGGCATACATATCGTAGCTCCATTTATGCAGGATTTATCTTGGCAGCTGGCGTCAAGCGAGACGGACGACAAAGAGCATCAGGCAACGACAGTTTAGTAGTGGCTCAAAGTGATGCGACAAAACGACGTGGAGAAGTCAGGAAGGGGATGGGACGAGAGGGGAGAATGAAAAATATTTTATCGTTGATCCGCCTATGAGAGGGAGACGCGACGCATGTCTCTCTCTCACGTGTGGGGCCTCGCTTTTACTCATTTCTCCCTAACCTTGCACTACACGGCCACCACGGCCACCAAAACATGCCTACAATTCCTGGTGGGTTTTGGAAGAGGCGTATATAATGGGGGTCGGGTCAAACTAGTGGGAGATTGCTTGTTGGGGTTTATCACTAGTTAAGTTTGCCGTGATTGAGACAAGTCACCCCTTGCTTGCCCGCGCTATCCCCCCCTCTTGACCCTTGCGTCTCCGTCTCCACCGCCCCTGCCTTGTCGAGCAGAACCTTCTCCACGAGACCTGGTTCGCCATGTACAGCAGGGGACACAAGGCGAATGACAGCTCGGGTTTCGAGCACGTCTTCGTGGGAGAGAGCAACCGCGGGAAAGTTTCCGTGAGTGCCCCTCCGTTCCGCCCCCTGTCCCCTGTCCCCCGTCCTGCGCATGTATTCAATTTTATGTACGGTGTCCCACGGATGCTGTTCACGTCAGTATCAAGGAGTGGACGACGAGGATAGAAACTATCAACTTGTCAAAAGACAAAGTGTACTTTCTTGTTGTGCATGGGACCCCCTCCCCCTCCAAACACCACAAAAAAAGAAAACGCTTGTCTCTCTGCCACACCTGTGTTCTTGATCGCATCTCAGGGATTACACAACTGGATACAGATATACTCGGAGGAGAAGAAGGGGAGGCTGGATTACATGTGAGGCGAGAGATAAGTGGCAGTGCGTTATTGTTGTTTGTGTTGGCGGTCGGCCACGTTTCGTCTCGCTTGTTGGTAGTTTCCGTTTGTACGCTGATAGTTCGTGATTGCCTTTTTGGTTGTTGTCGTATTTTTCTGCTTTCCATTTTCATAAATTACGTTCTCCCTTGCGCCCCCCCCCCCCCCCCCCGGCTCACTTCCGCCCCTCCCTGACCCCTTCCCCCATAAGAGTACCCCCCCCCCCCCGCATGAAAACCACTTCGCCAAGACTATCGTGTCGCCGTATCACAAGATGCCCGGTTGATGCAGCGTCTCCCTCTGACCTATCCCTGTCGCCAGTACATGCATAGCCACGTACGGCAGACAGTCGCTTTACGAGCAGCGGTGTCTGGTGATGATGACTCCGAGCGCTCGGTCGATACATTGTTTGTTCTTCGCTTAATAAAATGAATACTCGTGCGTGGCCTCTACGCTGTATTTATATATACGCCACCCGGTTCTTGGGGACCGTGACAACATTGTAACGCGTGGAGAATCTCCCGGCGTTTCAGTAGTACAAACTATTCCCTCTTTGACGCCACGACTAAACGTTGAGAGGGAGTGCAAGCCCCTATATCGAGTGATTCAAGGCGAAATGTCAAGGTAGACGCCAGGATAATAGATTAAAGAGGGGGGCACCACCGAGGTATCAACCAGAAGAAAAAAACCCTTCAAGAAACGTTGAACGTCGGACCAAAACGTCACACGTCAACGAGCGATGTGTTCGGTTTCTTTAGGTGAAACGTGTTTGAAACGCTGGGGTGTCACTGGCAGCGCCTGTGAAGGCACCGTGTTGCATACGTGGTGTGTTTCGGTATGGTTTATATTAGGTAAGTTATGTTGCTCGCGGAGGATATGTCCTGGCAGATTTGCGTTCGTCCTCACCCCCCCCGCCTGCCTCCTCTCAATGTACACTGCTTTTGCCCAGGCTGTTGTATGAGAAGAGGAAGAGAAGGGGGGGGGGGAGGAGAAGCAATTTTTTACGTAGTTGCACGGCGCGAAGGGCCGAGGATTCCCACTCAAGAGGGTGAATCGAGCCACTGCATGCGGGGAGTGATTATTTCTACATGTTGTCCTATATGTTATATTTTCTCGACGCGAAGCCCGCGCGTCCCCAATCTTCGTTTTCGTCGGACGAACACTCTCGAGCTAGGTGCCGCCATTCGTTCCCCCCTCAACTTCGTTTTCCGAACACCGGCTAGAAAGGCGTCGAGCTTGATTGGTCTATTATACCAGGAATTGTATTTAACGTTGTTTGCTGTGCATACTGGGCACGAGCAGGGGCTACATCTACCCCCGGCACCGCGGCTACGCTGACCACCCAGAGGAGACAGAGCAGCTCATCACCATCCAGTTTGAGGTGAAGACGGGCAAGCAGTCGACGAGAGGAGGAGGGGCGCTGCTGTAGTTGCCTCTAGAGGCTTAGCTTTATCAGTCGTTGGCGTAAGTCAACTAAATTGGCTGTCCTCCGGCACGGCAAACACTGGCAGGCATAACATTTGCACCGCGATTCGATTCATGTATCCACATGCAGTGCAACACGCACATGGCGCGCCACGATACTAAATACGTATTTAAAGCAATCCCTCTCCTCATCGCCACCCTGACACAGACTACTCGCTCGGGTGTTTTCGCCTTTGCTGCGGCGACCAATACCTGGCCGACACTGGCATTGTTGCTTCCGTCGTTGTTGGGGGTGCTGCGTCTGCTGTCACTGCCACCGGTGCTCCGGCTGCTGCTGCCGCTGTGTGCAGACCCTGCTAACGCGACATACTCTCCCACCGATGGCAATTGCCTTTTTGTTTTTCTAAACTTAGTGGAACGGCGAGCTGAAAGAAGTCAGCTCCTCCTTCGTCGGCGTGTCCCCGGAGTTCGAACTGGCTCTCTATACCCTCCTCTTCTTGCTGGACAAGGTACACGTACACTGGCTTGCCGCCTGGTGACTCGTTCGGGCCAGGACGTAATGGCTCCGAAGACTGACAGTGTTATTGAATACACAGTATACGAAGTAGCTGAGAAGGGTAAAACGGCTTGAATTGATTTAGGCTGCGTGAGTGTTTCCCCCTTGTGTTATGCTTGGTAGCTGTTCTCAAGTTGATCGTGTGAATTACTATTTCCAGGGATGTACGGGATTCATCGCCGTCGGCTGCCTTTCCGAACAAACACGAACATTCGCGCCCGTGTTTGCCGCTGTGCGACCCCACCACTCGCCCCCCCCCCCCCTCATTCCGCCTCATTTCTGTTGTTGGAATTTTTCTCATGACATTGCCTCTTGTCGTTGCGCTTTGTTGGTTGTCGACCGCTTGCTGCACGCGTCGGTTGGTCGGGGTGGGGGCGCTTGAAACAACATCGATGGGCCTGCCGCTCCCACTGACGCCGTTTTACTCGCCGCAACAGGAAAAATCGAAGACGAACTGCGGTCCGTACAAGTGAGAGCTGGTGTCGGCGTTGATAGTGTCGGCGTTTCTTCTTGTCTGGCGTTGCGTTTTATTTTGCATGTACCTCTACATATCACCGCAGAAGGATGTCTATTTGGACCCACCAGTATTCGTGGGCCGACGTCCACTTTCACCGCTCGCTGGGCGTCGTTTCGTGTGTTTTTCTCGTTGCCGTTTTATATTATTGTTTATGTTTGTTTTTTTTTGTTTTTCGTCGGTGATCAACGTATTGGGTAATGCAAAAGCCTAATGAACACATTTGTAGGCAGATAACGAGCTACTTGCTGCAAAGCTGCAGGCCTTCCCCGGCTTTTAGTTAATAGTGCGAGCAAGGTTAATCAACTGTTGCACGCGGATACTGATGTGTACACTTGACTGCGAGGATGGCTCAATTATTGGTAGTAGCACCATTTTTCCAGTTGGTAGCGACGCACGCACCTTCCCACTGATCTTCCCTGCCCCTCCTCCCCCCCGCCTCCACCCACCAAACGTTCAACGTAAAACCTTCTTCTGTCGCACGCCGGCGTTGGCTCGCGGGCGTCGGGAAAACGGCCACAACAATGGGTACAACGGCCCCGACACAATCTACCTGGTACACATTTTCGTGCTGACCCCGCTGTGTCCTGAAAAACATTGGAACTCCAGGGTAAACCTTACGACGTACATTTTCCACTCAAACGGGGGCAGCTACATCGGCTCGGCTTTCCCGGGAGAAGTCTGAAACCGTCGTTACGCCTATGTACGTGCGTGTGACGTAGCAGCAGCAGCAGCAGCAGCAGCCCGAAAAGGAACGACGCGCAAGGAAAGCAACTCCTCAGGACTCGTGTTTGCCTTTTGTTGACTTTGTTGGTTATTTTGTTTGGTTGCTTGTTTGCTTGTTTGGTTGCTCGTTTGTGAGCTGTAGCACACACGCGCCTTGCCTGGTGGTGATAGATATTTCCTGATAGAGCTGTCAAGGTCGCTGTCAGCGGAAATACCGATGGCGACATGCGAGGGGGCCCCGCTTTTATTTATAGTGGGGGGGGGTGGTCGTTGCTATTGGTTGGAAGGCTGTAGTGATCGATACGGAACCCATTTCCGCAAAATTGTATATCTTCAACATTTGTCATTTTTATACCTTTATCTGGCGTTTTGAGAGCCCCGAACGGTAGGGGGAAGTCACCTCTGGTCGAGGCTACCGTTGCTAATCGTACTGGTGTTCAGAACTCGTCGGCGATCGATACAGGGCCGTGACGGTTTCTTGTTTGAAAAAAAATCCGTCTGTCTCCACGGTGGTACTTTGTGGAACCAGAATCACCTCGTGAAGTCATGGCGAAGCAAGTTCGCGACCATAGCAGGGAGTTTGCAACTTTCTACTCCGCACGAGGCCAGGTACAGCGTGGCATGTATCGCCGGTTTCGCGCATGCATTAGATGTTAACACCAGCTGCATTTGGAGTTGATCTGAGGTCTCCGTCTGTCTTTCCTTTATTGCGATGTCTACCTCTACCGTGGCGGCTCTAGCCTATTGCATGACACCAGCACCAGTTCCATAACCGGTATCATCAAGCTTTTTACACGAAGCGAATTCGTCAAGAAGTAGTGCTTTGAAGAGCATCTGTCCCGAATCTAGCTGCGGTATCACGCCACCCACGCAACTGTATGTACTGTACTTGTGCTCCTCCTTTCTGATAACAACACACAGATACCATGGAGGTTCCACATTAATTTCAACAGGTTATGAGCCTCGTGTTCTGCGAAGGTCTATCATATACCAGGTACTACTGTAAGTTTATGTATGCGTGTTTACTCTCTTATTCTTGATCAATCAACCATCATGAACGGAAAGCCATCTGATTTAAAAAACAATCATCATACCGTATGCTACACGACCCACTCAAGTTCGGTAGCCATCAGACGCATTGTACTAAACAAACGCAAGGATACATTCAAGGGTGTCCTGTATTTTCACGACAGTGCGCTCAGGGGTACAAAGTTTAGACACACGCGAGGCCAGAAAACAAACGTCATCACAGCAGTGTCCACGTACGTACGCGATACAATATAATTGACACGAGCGGAGCCTGGAAGTGAATCCTACCCCCCAGATAATATAATATTTCACACGTGCGGAGCGAGACCCATAGTATACCTCAGCTCAGGCTATGGCCCGATTGGCGCAACCGAACTCGAATTGGCAGTAACGCTTCCTTTGCCTAATCATGGGCCAGGGATCGGATACATGTATATACCTACAACAGGTTTTATCGCCTAGACCGTAGGACTTCGCGGGAAGGATCCAAGTCAATGGCAGGAACTACGGAAGGAAGGCATGTATCCTGAAGAATCGTGAAACGTAACATTGTTGGTGCTGTTTGTGTAGGTGTAGGTGTTGTTGCTGCTGTTGGTTTCGGATATGGACTGCTTGCAGACTCAACACGAGTACATAGCCCCGTGCTATTGGGCACATCGTGTTATTCTTCACCCTTTCGCGTATCTTGGTGTATGTTACACTACCAACCCTCGTCGGGTTTCTGTTCGGCGTTTCTTGGATATGCTTCGGTGGAACTCCCCGACTGTCACACGTGGTTGCCCCAGAAAGAGCCACAACTGCTGCACTCGTGCGGTGGCTATCCTCGAGCTGTCACATCCGCCAACACGGCCGCAGCCCCCGAATGTCTTACGGATCTACGGTAACGGCTACCACATTACGCTTGTGGTGCTCTAGCGCCGATGTGAATCTGTCCTCGTGTTTTTGGTCGTCTCTCCGATCGCTACCGATCTTTCTTCTGCCGCCACCGCCTCGGCCGTCGCGTCCGGCCTTTGGGACGAAAGTCGACGGCAACGAGTTGTTGGTTCGTTGTCGCGTGCCTCTAGTCCCAGGCAGAGAAGAAGGACCTTCTTTGCTCTTCTGGCCGTCTTGCATCTCCCCAGCAAGGTTTTCCCACGGAGATGGCGCGGCGTCGTCGTGGGTCACTCTCTCCGTGCTACTTCCTTCACCCCCACCAGCAATCTTATCGCCTCCGCTCTTCCCACTGCCACTGGGTCCGCCACCGCCACCGCCGCCCCTGCCGCTCCCTCCGCCACCGCCGCCACGCCCGCGATCTGCAACCATTCTTCCCTTCCCGCCCTCCTTCCAAGATTTGTCACTGCGGATGGCCTTCCCGCCGATGTTGGCGAACAATTGTCGAACGAGGGGTGTGGCAGTCATGCCACCATAGCGGAGATGGTCCGGTGTTGGCGTGGGCTCGACAGCTGCAGCCACTCTTTCGGTACGCGCCATTTCCGCTCCCAAGGCCTGTTTGTTTTTTCAAAAACGAGATGTTTTAAGCGCGACGGAAATTGTGAGTACCTTTGGACAGGGCCAGGAGAGATGGGTATGCATGCTCATGCGGACACAACATATTGTGTGTCACTATTTTTGTATCGCTTTCTGGCCAGGGGATATGTGTATCAGGCATGATCTATGGCGTTCGTCTCCGCCTAAGAAGGTGCACGTACCTTTGCAATCTAAGCCCAAGAAGCATGCACAAAACAGGGAGTATGACATGCGGGTGTATTGCGCTCGGGAACTACTGTATAGTACCGCCTCAAATATGGTGTCTACTATTTAAGTGCCGATTAGGTCCCGGTAGCTGCGCTGTCCGAGTGTGGGCAATAAGATTTGGCAGCTCCAAGTACCTTTTTACGTAAATGACAGGCGAACACTTGCGTAGCTTGCTGTACACGCGCATTACATATTCTAACATGCTCTTGGCATCACACAAACTACCAGAGGGCACGCACACGGAATCCTTAGTTCTACCTTTCGAGCGCCTTCCGTAAGCGATCCCATCGTCGCGCTGAGAGCCGCCGGCGGAACGGGGAGTGACGCCTGTTGAGAGGGGGGTAGGTTGGGCGCGCGAGTCTTTGGGCGCCCTCGTCCCCCGCCTCCACCCTGGCGAAAGCCTCCGCCCCCTGCGCCGGGTGGTGTGCCCGAGTTCCAGCGGTGGCTTGGCCCCAGGCGGGCCGAGCTTGGACGATCCAATCGCTTGTTAGCGCCGTGTGGTGCTAGCTCCGCTCTCGGCCTTGTGTCGAGAACCATCAAGGTAGGAGAGGGGGGTAGGAAGGGGATACCGATTAGAGGTCTTGGAGGCTTTGGTTGAGGCGTCCCTCTTTTTGTGTACACGGCCGATGCATCCGGGGTGGGGGGAGCATTAACACCCATTCTCCGAGAGAAATGGCGCACATTCAATGGCATCGGACGACATACAACGATATGCCGATGTTGTGCGAAAAACAAACCAAAAGCCGCAACCATGTGTCGAGTCAAAGCCATATTTGTTTACATGATGCCAGCAATTCCGCGGCCAGCATATGTTCGCTAAAGGCAGGCGCAGTGGTTTCTCGAGAGGGCGTTCTAACTGTGCCCAGACTGCTCAAGTGCTAGGCCACTACCGTGACGTTGGCGAATGGGTGCGTGAAGACAACAAAATTACAAGCAAACGGGCCAGGTATACCTGTTTTTGGCCGCTGCCCAAAGATTTTCAATGTTTTCCAGAAATAATGTCCAAAATATTGGAATGCGATGGCAGTTGGCGCTTGCCGATTAAAGATACCAATAAAATCACGATCCAACAATCCGACCGGTAAGCATCAAACTCATGCTCGTCGGAAACAGGGCTGTACACAACTGCCTGGGAGGTACAGCAACGGTCCTCGATGCCTGGACAGGTGAACGCGTGGCGTAAATATAGAAAGTCTGCTCACGTTGGTGAGACCCTTGCAGGATTTGCGTTTCAACATCCATAACCAGAAGAAAAACGTGACATTCGTTTGGAAATATCCTTAAAACAGTTCCCCCTGTATTTTGCAACACCGCCGTATGTTTCTCGTGGATTCGTCTGTCTGATACTACCCGCGCCTGTTTCTAACACTCGATTCTTCTCGAGCATATTGACCGCAGTAAGCAACAGACATGCGCGACTCTTTGGGCCCACCTCTACGTCTATATACAAAACAACGACGGGCAAAGCCCCCCTTGACTTATTTTTCGATCTCGCTCAACGCACACGTTCTACCAGAAACACTGCTACCTTGCAGACGGCGCTGACCCAGGACGCGTCCCACTCCGGCCGGGGGGAGCTCCCCCTGCGCCCCCACTCCATCCACCGCTTGCTCGCGCCGTGTACTGTGGATGGTAACCTCCCCCCCACCCGCTAGCTGCACGTCGAGACAGAGGATCTGTGTCCTCCCCCACAAGGTTTTCGATGTCGGGCACGACGGTTTGTTGGTCTAGACTCTCAGCTGTTCCACGTGCTGGGTCACCGCTGTCGCCGGCTCTTCCCTTCAGCTGTGGGTCGTCGGTCGTACTGGCATCTGGCAGCTGTCGATGGTTTGCGGCATGCGCGTGAATCAGATAGGGAAGGCTGCGGTGTGTTTTAAACGTTCCGCTGCGGGTCAGCGGTCGGGTTTAGAAGAAAAGGTGGCAGCATTGCGGGAGTCAAGTGCCCCGATCTCATCCTACCCCGTCAAAACCATGGATCACAAGAATACCTGCCACGTGGCAAATGCCTTCCCTCTATCTAAGCGCAAATGTAGCGATGGCTGCAATGATGCCGGCACACTGAACATGGCATGATTGCTCGTTTTCATGGCCATCTCTCCGTACGGCAAGTGCCTTGATACATGCTCCCAACGCTAATGCTGCAACGGGTTCTTGGGTACTGAATGAGCATAAAACCCGGCAGCGATAACAGTGCATGGTGTGCGTTGCGTTGGCCTGGAACTGTTTGTCGCACTCTTGTACACATAAACCTATTGAGCTCGCCACATTGTTATATGAGATGGTGACTTCATGCGATGTTCAAGGCTTCAGACACACGCATGAAACGGAAAACGGCGCAAAGAGACACACTATGCAGATCCGTTGAACACGTTGCTTGAAAGTTGGTGTTTATTTCAGTCGTAATTCAGATACCCCGACAGGTACAGCTGGGAGGAGCAGCTTCAACTATGTTCTGCGAAACTCTACTTATGGTACTATTAGCAATACCAGTGTACAACCTACCCGGTACGCCATTTCCAGATCTCGGAAGCTAGTCTTGTTGAAGGCTCGGTCGCAGCTGAGGCATTTTTGTTTTGCCAACGTGGGCTCGTCCGCGTCGTCTTTCAGGAGGGCGGACACCCTCGTCACCAATATGGCCATCTTCCGTTTGGTGTAAGACTTGTCCGCCTTCCGGGATAACGCCTCCTGCGCAAGTTTAATTTTGACGGCAACGCAGCGGCTAGTTTGACGCTCCGTACGGCAGCGCAACGGCTAGTTTGACACTAGCGCGGCGACTAGTTTTGACAGCCCGGCAAATACAATATGTCGACACAC
This sequence comes from Saccharina japonica, assembly GCA_008828725.1. Taxonomy (NCBI): domain Eukaryota; class Phaeophyceae; order Laminariales; family Laminariaceae; genus Saccharina; species Saccharina japonica. Next base: position 48,379 of record MEHQ01004472.1, read on the forward strand.
CGGGGTTCTCGCTTGGTGCTGACGATAGTGTTGCAATGCATCGCCGCGAGAAGCTTCTCGTTGCCTCGAGATGTGGCAATAACATGGCGGGCTAATATGTCAAGAACAAATGCCTGCATATTCGTTCGTCTGCCGACACCGCTTATTACTGGAACAATGGCAGGACACATTGAATAGGTAGTTTGGTTCTTGCCTGGAGTTCGTGCAGAGCATGCCCACCGGGAACAGACTCCCTGACGACGGCGAGGGTTTGTTCAACATCGCCCATGGCTCTGGCCACGGACACGAGGTCATCCCGCCCCGCCTTGCTGTCCAAGAGGGATTTCAGGTGGCCCAGCTGTGCACATGGCGCAGCGGTACGACAAGGGTAACACACCGGAGGGAATGTAACAGCCATGCGAGCGAACGAGAGCACCGCTAAAGCTTCGCGAAATGCAAACGAACAAGCGGCGGCTCGGGGAGAGCACGCAAAATAATATACGCATCCTCTACCGCACAGGGAACTACAGAGCAGGACACAACACCCACATCGTTGTCTCTCCAGCATCCGGTACCTAACCATTGTTGTCGGTTGGTCCACGTTGAACTAGCAGCCATGTGACCACACCAAAATGGGTAGATCTCGTGATATCGATGTGCCCGCATCTGGCTTAGTTGTTTGATGTTGTGTAGCACAAGCTTCAATGGCTTTTCGTTTGGGCCAAAAACAAAACGTGCATCGTACCTGCAAGTACCAACTGTATGCGATCACAGCTGGGCTACGAGTATCGTACCTGAGTCTCAAGGAGGTGGCTGACACGTTCCCTTTCGGCTCTCTCGCGCTCGTCCCTGTCTTTCTCCATCCTGCCCCGCTCGGTCTGCATCGCTTTCGCCAGCTGTTCGTGCAACTACCGGTAGGTTTCGACCATATCGTGTTTTCATCGGCGGCGGGGGGGGCAGCGGTAGCGTCAGCAAAACGGGCTTCCATGTGAGGGTACAGCGCACTCACCGCAATAATGGTAGATAATCGGGCAATTTCAATGCTGCCCTGGCTTGTAAGTAGGAATACCGCTTGGCTCTTGTTCCTGGTGCCATTTCATTCTTGTTACTGTGAGTTGCAGATTGGTGTAAAACCGACGCGGTACTCGGTTTCGCGAGCCCATCGGATTCGGGCACAATTCGTTTATGTCATTGCACTCCTTTCTTTACTCGAAAGGTTTTACTTTGTGGTGGCCCCCGCGGACCACTTTTCCATGCGTTGCGATGGTAACAACGAAATGCAACAAGGTGTTAATTGTTTTCGGGTGTTAACCGCTTTTTTACGTTTTTGCATTGTACTTGCCTCTTAAGGCTAAACAAGGGGGGATGCGCACGAAACTACCACGAGATGACGAGCACTGCAGTTGGGAGGAGCGGGGGGCAGCGCTTGGCGAAAATATCGGAATGTACACGCAACGAGTGAAAGGTGCCTCAGCTTTGGGAAAATGACGTGGTTCGCTCATGTTTCCTGCACATTGACGGGGGTCTGCCCTTGGTATTACTAGCGTTTTTGAATGGTTAATGGTTCACCGCACAGTTTAGGACCGGGGTCCAGGTTGAAAAATGCAAATTAATTGCCTTGTAAACATCAAATACCCAGGCAAACACTACGTGTCCACCGTTTAGTCAAGCAAGATATAGCCCTTACTTAGCAATCTTGTACCTCTCGTGCTGCGACGCCGAGAGCGAATCCTTCTTGCAATAGCGCCACAGCCACCACATTACATAACACTACAATGACACGCGTGGCTGCCTACCTTGTGGAAGTGATAATGGCACCGTTCTGTGCGCGAGATGGCGTGGCAACGACGAACCGAATACACATACAATACGTGCTGACAATATTGAAACACTACGAGACGCAAGCATCACCTCTTCAAGCAAGACACTGCCCTCGTTGCGTGCCGACGCAGCCGCCGACGTTGCTCTCGTTATCGCCGATAAAGCCTCTGAGGAAGCTTGCCTCGCCACCGACTGCGCCGACCACGCTGCTGCCATTGCGTCCCTCGCGCCGCCCTCCGCTGCGGCGACGCCTTCGCCTAGCGATGCCGCCGCACGGTGAACCACGCACGCCCGGGCAGTCCCTATGAACGACGAAAGGTGGGCGAGAGAAAGCACCAGACACTGGCCGCGGGAGGTGGACGGGCGGGATAAAAGTATCAAGCGACATGCGGCCGGTTTGACGGCGGGACGCGAACCCCTACCGGGGCTATGCCGCCTTCGGGAGGGGAGTGTAAAGGAGATTGGCGCACACGTTTGATATATGAGTGTGTCGTGAACAGGTTCCTTACATTGTTAGAGCAATTCGGACGGTCATGTCTGCCGTCGGTGTGGTACGCGAGGCACGATGGGTTTTTATGAAGAACCACAGAAGTTTGCTTGGGTTGAAGGAGAGTGCCGCGGTGGAAGGGGTCCGGCGGGGGAAGGGTCAAGGTCAACACGTATAAATATGCGCTGGGGTGTTGGGGCCGTCGGTCCTGATCGAGTGCATGGATGTACCGGGTACAGCGATGATCCGCTATCAAAGTCGATTGCTGGAGGTGGGAGACGAAGGATGTAGGTCAGGTGACAGTTCCGTTGTGATAGCTTGCCAGTCATCCCATTGCCCACGCGCGCTTACAAGGAAGGGACAAGGGACTATACGCTCGCTTCTGTCCGACACTCAGCAACACGTTACGCAGGTGGTTGACGAAACAAGTTTCGCGTGCTCGAAGGTGGCCGAAAGGGGTGAAGGCGCGCGGGTAAAGGGTTCTGGATGCTCGCAGCCATTCGACACCACAACCTTGTCTACATGGTTCTTGTTCTGTAAATACTTGTTCGTCATGGCGGATACTGTTATTAATAGTTCGCAAAGGTTGGATGACGAGCTTCGTTGTTTTAGACATCGGGGTTCCGCCTCGCCGTGGTAAAAAAGGTCGACGCATCTTTTCACAGACATGACGAATTTCAATAATACTCTGTTGCAGATAGTAATACACGTGTTTCGACAACTTGAAAACGTGTGAGGTAACCATAGATCGCAATGCGCTACACACAGAATGACAACAGAGACAGATAAAACAGCGACACGAGCACAACAGTGTAGCTCGATATATAGCCGCGGCAGCCAGATTCGTTACGTACTCGCAGCACTACTGTTTTGATCTCCCCGTAGCGGTTAGAGCTCCAGCGCTGGAGCAGATCACCATTTTCATGGCCCGGTCGAAGCACTAAAGGTGATCCTCACGTGGTAGAGGGTGGGCCGAATTCGAAGCCCTTGGTTGCCCCCATCCTCTCCATCCTGTTCTCGTGAATACCACGCGACGCTGCCATTGCAACCAATCTCTTGGGCACCATCCCCATCGTCATCGGTGTTGCCGGTGCTAGCGACCGATGGGGGGGGCAAGACCACAGGAGTCTTGGCGTCTGCACCCACGTCGATCGCCATGATGACACTTTGTCGGCAAGGCTGCAGTGGTCGAGATGTTCCGGGCTCCCTATGGATGGTCCCGCGCAGCATGGAGGCCGCGGCAAGAGGGAAGGGTCGTTCATGGAGGTGCACGGTGAAACGATATATTGTAAGGCAACATGTGTATACAGCTTATTTTACTTCCAGCCGTTGTCGGACGGTTGCAGTGATTTTGCACTAAGCAGGATGTAGCAGCGTCAATGGTACGGAGGGGTAGAAGGCCATTTACTCTACAATGTAATCCCTTGTCCACACTCCGTGGAACTACCCTCAAGACGACCGCCCCTTCGTCCCTGTAACGCCTCTCACGCGGCCGAGCATACGTGTGGGGGGGGTGTCCGAAGCATGGTGTTTATGTCGGTGTGCGTTAAAATAAAACCCGCAAGACTTGTTTGATCTCTGCCATCGTCAAGTAAGCGGCACAGCAGCAGCGAATGGCTGGATCTTGCCGAAGATTAGCCCCTAGCCCCAACTTTGTTGAGCGGTTCAACACCAAAATTCCACTCTATAGAAACGTATCAATCCTAAACCTGAGTGTTTGCTACCTGCCAGCGATGAGCCCCCCTGCTCCACCCCCACCAGTCTTTCTCGTTCGGGGCGGTGCTTGGCTTGCCAAGTGGTGGAGTGAACGAGCGGACGAGGCTCCGGTGCTCTCTATTTCTTCGCCTGCGGCTGGTGGTCGGCACTTTGTGGGCATGTGAAAGTCTCGGCCGCACAAGCATTTTCGAGTCGGGAGGAACGAAAACGCGTCGAGAAACGGGCAGTAGTCCGGCTGCGACAGGAGGTACTGGAGGTCCCCAGCGAGCGCACAGGAGAGTCGCAGTATCTCGCTCGTTTTTGCCGCCGACGTAGCGGTACGGTTGGACTGCGTGATCCATCACGTTCAAGATTTCGGTTCGGAGAGAAGACGAGGAATTGAAGGGCGAAGGTGGGGGGTGAATTTTCACTAGTTTTGTTCCTGTCATAACGTCATAACGATGCCTCCAGTAAGTCAACTAGGAAATCATATGGCGGTGAGCAACTCGCTCACGAGAGCGCACACCTACATTTATGAACTTTTTCACGTATTGGCCGGGTGCACACCTCATTCGTGGCAAACTCGGTGCTAGATGGCCGGTGCACGAGCACTACTTGATGGCGTCATAGTGTTATCCCTATTAGCAGCACGCTATACAGAGAGGGGCAAGTGGGTGCTGAACTAGCTCGCGAGAGGTGCACACTGAATGCACGAGCTTGCTCATGCTGTGACTGAGCGCACACCACATGTGTAGAATACGCTCTACCAGGCTGCCGGTGAACCCTTACTGTTTCATGCTGCCATAACGATATCCCCACACATCAAACCGGGAAGAACAAGGCGGCGAGGGACTCGCGGGACGCGCGCACTGCATTCGCGAGTGTGTTAGTGTAGTGATCGGGCGCGCACCTCCTTCACCGCAAACACACTGCTGTGCTCAATATACTCGCCGCGATCACCATGGTCGCCATCTCCTTGTTTGTGCTCCACCCTAGCCACAAGGGCGCGAAGTCGCACGCAGCGGTCTTGCATGCGACCCATTTCTTTCTTCAGCTGGGTCTGGGTGTCACAATTTTTCCTTGGTGGCGTGTTCCTAGAGGCGTTACCCGCGTCGACAGCAGCCGTTGCAAACGTTGACAGGCCGGGCGCTGAACCACCCGTCGCATGCTCAGCGTGTCTGTGTGTCGGCGTACAACGTCAACATCGCGGGTTAAACGTGGGGATGAGGGCGTCACCGGTATGAGAAACGTGTAACCCGGCCGGACCGGAACATGATGGGCGTGTGGACAAGACATCTTTGTTTTGGCACTACGCACCGACAACATATACCGGCAGCCATCAGGCCGAACAATCGTACTCTAAACGTTCTGGCGATGGAGGCGCAGCGCATAGACGGAGTAGTGGCGGGCTCTGGAACCAGCAGCTACTATTATTATTGTGGTCATCATTTGATCTAGCTCGCGTTTCCGCAGTGGGTATGCGGAGAAATTACGCAGGGCATCATGCCTCGGACCAGCACGTGTCTCCCCCAACACGTTTTAAGAGGCAAAACTACTGTGGCGCAGAAGTCGGAGATGTGCAGTATTTCCTGTGCTAGGGCAGGACAAGCAGTACTATCAACAAACACCAGCAGATCCACGTTAATGCACCGTTGGGTATGCCTCTGTTTAAAGCCTTGCACCACACCGGCAGCGTCGTAAGATCCCGAGAAGTCCTTAGCAACTTTTGTTTTGTGGCAGACTAGAGGACTGACCCACGCCAATGAGATACTATATTTATGGCATTTTCAATCCGATGCAAGCTGTGAGGGCTCGTGCCCACGATAGCTACTTCCACTTCTACTATGCAGTGCTAGGGACGCCCGTATGCACGCAATCGACGCCAGACACCTCTCTCTTTGGTTTCGTTCCGCCGGCCGTACCCGCCCCGACGCACCTCATGGCAAAGTGCAGCCCCTCCGCCAGTTCATCCAGCGTTCTCTCCAGCAACAGGTCAACGCACAAGTATCCCCCATCTTCCGCCATCCATAGTCGACCGACGTCTCCCCCCTTCGACTCCGTGCCATCGCCCCTCTCGACATTGCCCCCAATGCCACCACCACCCCTGCCGCTACCGCCACTGCCAGCGCCAACACCACCACTACCACTACCGCCTCCATGTGTATGAGTTTCCACTGACGATGATAACTGGCGTTTCTGTACGTCATTTCGGCGGCAGCTACCACCAAGGGTGGGAGGTCCCGGAAGCGCAACCGAGAGCAAGGACGTGTCCTCCGTCTCCGCTGGGAACAAAGAGAGTGATGTGGACAAGTTGTCGCTAGCAAGTACCGTGCATTGTAAAAGGCGAAGCGACGACGGGATGGGGTGGTGGACGGACAAAAAGGATGGATGGACAGAGGCGTTGACAGCGCATCGGGTGAGGGTTCGGGAAAGGGGCAACGTCCGTGTGAATAAATTTCGCCCTTGCGCCATTGATATCGTGTATTGAGTAGCGAGGTGGGCGAAAGGGGCCAAGGCCGGCCCAATGGTTGTTTCAACTAGTCGAATTTTCTTTGGGTGCTTGCTCTGGATTCGCTTATAGGCCACTACAAACTGCGGAATATGTAGGTTGCCTTTCCCCTCAACGATCACGCTGCAAGGGAGGGCAGCACCACCCAAGACATGCCCTCTATAGCAATATGTCAATGTACGGTGCGCCGTGGAGGTAGAGGGTTATAGATCGTGACGCAATGCTTTGTTCGGTTTCTGTGTCAGAGGGTTGTACGGAGTTAATGCAGTACGACGCGCGGGCTTCGTTGGTGTGTGACGCGCCAGCTATGAAAACGCGGTACGAGGCTAGCTGTGGAACACCGACCAACCCGAGACGCACCCCGACCCCGCCCTGTCAAAGCGTCCCCTTCCGCTCTCGGCCAGGTGGAGCTCTTGACACACCAGCGTTGAGGCACAATGTATAAGGGATGACGAATACTCTCGTATTCTAAGGGATTGACAATGTCGAATACATTGAGTGCGTTGAGAGAGCAACGGTACTCGCGGTCCGTAGGTTCGTACACGTACTTTCTTCTCTACCACAAACGAAATATCACATCGTTGAGCACAGTTTGGGCGTCTCCGCGGCCACCCGATGCCAGCGAGTACATCATGGGCACTGCTCTTGAGGCTAAGCGATCACCGGGAGTGGAGTGGCCTCGCCGTACACGCGACATACAGAGTTCTAACGCCCCCGTTCACTGATACTGTGTTATGCAAAATTGACCTACTGTAGCTGTGAGCAGTGTCGGCCGCAAATTGAAAATATTCCAAGGAGGTAGATAAGCTTTCGAGGAGCCAGAAACCGGGAATAACCACAGTCTCATGGCCGGTGCACTTACCCATTGACTTACGTCAGCTTAGTCAGCAAGCAAAACACACAGTTTAGACTCAATGCGCGCCCCCTGCACCTTGCCGCCCGCGCCTGGTGCTCGAAGATCATGGCCAGTGAGAGGCGTACATCGCGAGCCAGACGATCAAGGCGGCCGCCACCGTCGGGGTCTCCGCTCACCCCCATAGCCTGAACATACGGGAGTCCAGGGCGTAGAGACGCGAAGGGGGGCGCAAAGATCCCTCAACCAGTAGAATGTGCTATGTTGTAGTAATGTTTACCCGGAATCCGGCGCAATCGGCTGGTCAAAGCAGGTGATGCTAGGAGCTACATCGATGAACGGAGTACTGTTTCCTGAGTTGTCGTACGAATGCGCATGGAAATCCGCGAATGGCATTGTCGAATAAATCTACGGCAGTGACTTGCCAAGTTGAGCTTGCCCTATGTAGATCTTACCAGATATACCAGATAACATGTGGAGTTTATTATCCATCTGAGTGATTGAATTAGTCGACCGATTCATAGCGTGGCAACCCATAAACCAGGATTCAAAGAGTGAGCACATAGATGGCCATTTGGGGGTTTACAATGGCGGCACCATACATATCGTCCTCGATGCACCCCTCCCACTCGTGCCCCCTGGTACCTATTGCCCCCGATTGCCTCAGTGCAACACACACCTTCTCGAGGCGTCCAACCCTGGCAACGATGGTCTCGGATGGGTTCGTTGAACTTTTCATCATCACCTGGTGTGCGTGTTGTTATCAAAGATGTTACTATTACAGTAATAGGTGACAGGTTTATCCCATCTTAACGCTGGCTCGAAAGTTATGTGATGGGCGTTGATCGGGTCGCACGGTATTGCATCTGACATAGTCCCCGAAGAGCGACAATCTCTCGTTGGGTTCATCCTGGCACATACTGCAGTTGCCGTTGGACTCCTCTTCTGCACTTTCTTAAACAGAGAGCATGAGCTCGCGCCAGCTCGTCTCGTCCACGGGATGTATCGTTTAATGGCCACATATGCGGGCTAGGGGCAACGCCAATTCAACCGAAAACGACGAAGGCGTGAGGAGTACACCCCTACACAATTTCGAAGCATGTACAGCAGTACCGGCGCTCAAATAAGAAACAGCGATATGGGTCTCGCAGGCCACACCCTTGTTCGAGAAAGGGTGTATTTCACAACTACAGCACACCACTTGCAGTATAACCGTCCACCAGTTTCGTATTCCCCCAGGAAGAGTCCGAATATCGTCGTGTGTAAGGCTGGTTTTCTCGTGGGGCTCTTTCTTTATACTGCAGTATAGAAGGCCGGTACTGCCTGTCTCTTGTCTGTATTACCGGTAGCCTTCTCGTCCACCGTGCAAGTATGAGGAACGAACGACGCCTCTCACCTTTTCCCAGCGCTTCCTCGCCTCCGCGCGCCGCAGAGGTGTTGCTCGGTCATCCTTCATTGTTTCAGACAAGGCGCCAGCTGGAAAATTAGAGGTAGTATTAATATCGCCCCCCGACGGTTGTTGCTCTTTCGATACCACCAGAGCGGGGTGCCTCTTTTCTTTCGGGTCGTTCTGATCTGTGCTGCAGGGTTGATCTTCTTGGCCCCGCGCTCTTTCGTGGATACCCGGCTCTACCCCGTCTCCGTTTCCGCCTTGACTGTTGTCCGCGATTTCGTCCTTCTCGTCCATGTTGCTGGAATGTTCGGCGTTGTTTGCTTCTTCTGTGAAATCAACGCTGGCCTCAATGCCGCCATTCTTGTCTGGGGCGACCAGATCTTCGGGCGTGCCTTCGCCCCCGCTCATCGCGGGGATTAGTTGCTCCTGTACGCTGGCTTGCAGCTTTGACAGGTCTTCGCGCATGTCGCTGTTGAGGTCCAGTAGTTGTTGTTGACGCTCGAGACATTCTTCTCGCAGCTTGTAGTACTTGGCCTCGGTGCTCTTCTGCTCCTGACGGACCATTCGCAGCACGTATGTACAACATCGTCCGACCGAGCTGCCATCATCATCACCACCAGTAGATTGTAATGTGGTACCGTACGTAATTTTTTATAGAGAATGTACTGCAGCAGATCGAGCGACATGTTCGACGCACGTCCGAAGCAGCAGTTACAGAACAGCAATGCACCAGGCGTATGTACGTATGTACTACTGTACAGTCGTACTCGTAGCTACAGCGGTTTAATCGCTCGTACAGTACATATATTCGGATAACCTACTTGTACGTATACTGCTGTTTTTGTAGAGTCCGCCATATTTTTTATGCCTTTTCAGTGTTCAGCTACCGGTTTGGTCGACCCGCGCCCCCAACATGTCTGTGACACGATATAGACCTTGTATGCTCACCTCCCGTACCCTGTCCCAGCAATCCTGGACATCCAACACGCGCTCGCATATGAGTTGGAGGGCTGCCTCCAGGCCTCTGTTACCGTTCTGCGCGACTGCTATCTGGTCCCTCAGCTGTCTCTTGAAGTCCTGCCCGCTCACGCAAACATCGCTGCCGTTGCCGTTGGTGCCTCTATCGCCATCTTTCCACGATGCAGCCGCATAAAGCGTTGAAGGGTACCCCCTTTCGAGAGGTTCGTCGACGGAGTGCAAATTTGTCGCATCGGTCGTCGTCGCACGTGCTGCATCTCTATCGCCGGATGAAGAAGACGACGAGGTACGAGTATACATCGATTTCCGACGTTTGTGTTGTTCTTTCCCGGCGGATGCGCTACGAAGGTACAGCTGCTGTAGTGTATGCAGGGGGGTGCGCTACGTACGCTAATATTTGGTACTGTCGTAGGTACACAGGCAGGGCGGACGCGGTACAGTACGTACGTACGTACGCGTACGCACGTAGGCAGGGCGGATTCGATGCTCCACCAATCGGGGAACGTAGGATGTCACCCTCATGCATGCACGTACACCTACACTTGCTTCCACGCACCGGAGAGGCAGACTCGTGTAACGGTCAACGGCCAACAACCGCAAATCGAAAGATATCATACCGCCGTTGCATTACCGTATGATTTTAGATTTTAGATCTTTGAAATAATTTTATAGCTGGGAGTTTCAAATCCACAACGTGCATGATTAAAGAGGGGATGTTTCGAATCTTCCCCTCTCAACCGGTTCCAAAAAGCATTCCACATTCTGATTGCACATCGCGCTTGACTCCAGCAGACACGGGCCACCCTGAGCGCTGCTACCGTCCTCTGCACCCTCCATCCTACCTACCAAGGTTTGGAGTGTTTTAGGCGCCTGTCTTGTGCTCTGGCGTTTGTAGGTTCGCTGTGTTTGGTGCTCAAGTAGAAGGTGTTATTCACGGAAATCGGAACATGAGTTGTCTCCTGCTCTGTCTTTCAGTGCTATCATATGATGTGACCTCCTGCGGTGTGTTCGTACTTTATCATACTTCAATGCACCCACCCCACTGCACTTTATGGCACGGTGCGCACAGATTGAGAAACCACAATAACCACCGCCGCCGCCGCCAAGACTGCACAGCTGTTGCCCTTCCATAGTTGGTGCGCGTGTGTGCGCGTGCGGTGTTAGCACAGCGGCCACCCGCGCTTCTGAGCGCGACCCGCAAGCCGCGGAAGAATAAGCACACTCTGAAGAAGCG
>MEHQ01004221.1:0-15696 GCA_008828725.1 Saccharina japonica
TGAGGCGCCTTTACCACTCTTATCCCACAAATCGTACCAGATAAAGTACCAAATATATTAGGATTTCTTGCTGGTTTTACGTGTTTTTGGGTGTTTTTTTTTAAATCACATAATGAGAAGCCGTCGACCCAGTCCTAACCCCAACCCTAGTCCAGGCTAAGACTCGACCGGCTTCGCCGCGCGTTTTGGACAATCTGAAAAAATGTGCGGACCATCACAAAAACCGTAATATATATTTGGTACTTTGTCTGGTACGATTTGTGGGACAGGAGCTCTGGCAAAGGCTACTGGAGAGAGACAGTATACTGCTCCAATCCAGTATACCGATTGATTTTGACGACAGCATAATCGCTACTGACTGAGTCAGCCAGTGCCCAGCCCTAAATATATGTCACGCCGTCGTGATAGAGACGACAAGCACAACGTAAACAAACCGAACGAAAATTCTGATGCATGCTGTCTGTACCCTCTGATACTACTGGTATATGAACGAGGTATGATATCGCCCGTACGAAGTCCCCCAGCAAGGCGGCCGTGGTGTGCCCTTAGAGCAATATGACCGTCTTATAGAGGGAAGCCGCCTTGTTCATTCCTCGTTAGGAGTGCAATTCCCCAGTCTCACCGAGCGATTTTGACCGCCTTGTAGAGGGATACCGCCTTATTCGGGAACCGCCGCTGTATATTATGTATATGCATGTTTATATATAGGTGTCCTCGAAGAACCTGCAGCCGCAGCAGCGCGTGACCCTGGTGAAGATGGGGCTGTCGGACGGCTCCGAGGCGGTGGTGGAGGCGTGCCGTTTCATGATCTGCGCCCACTGGTTCCGAGAAGTCGGCTACGACCCGATGGAGCTGCTGAGGCGCCTGAACGTCCTCGGGAACGAGGTGCGTCGCAGTTTTCACCTGGAAATGCATGGTATATTTATAAGAGTATACGATAGTATCCTACAGATACGTAGCTGTCGCTAAAATGTGTGGTAATTGCCGAGATAGACGTATAGCTGTATACGCTAGCCGGTCGCCCCGGTGGGCTAGCAGGTAACCACGAAGCCTGTAAGCGTCAAGAAAGCGAGTTCGAGCCCCGCCGAGTGCATGCTCTTAGGCACTTTTTCTCGCTAAAAACATCTTGACTAGCAGAAAGCGCGAGAGCGTGAGTTAGCAAAATTCGATGAAAGTCGACGAGCGTTGGGAAGGCTGAACCCTCTGCGCGATAAAAATGAAGGCAAGAACCGTAGTGGGGGAGGAGGGAGGAGCCTACTTTGTGACCCCGGATCTGAGTTACGACTAGGGAGGGAGAGACGGAAGTGCGAAGATAATAAATGGGATGGAAAAAAAAAAAACGGCACCCTGGTTGTCTAGATCACGCAGTGAGAGGCGTGCTTTACAGCGCCGTTGCCAACCGACGCCAACCCAATCTATAAATATATAAGGGCATTAGCCAAAAATAGGTATACCTACGCACTTTGAGCCATTTATAGGTACACTGCGTAATGTACACCGGAAACGGCTTCCGGGCCCGCCTGATATTGGGCCTGCGCTCCATTGTACCTACAAATGGCTCAAAGTGCGCAGGTACACACCTATTATTGACTAGTCAATGTGCGTATCACCTATTTTTGGCTTCAACTGTACCTATAAATGGCTCAAACGACCACTTTGGCAACTGAAAAATAGACAGACGGCCACACATTCACCCACGTTTGCTACGTATGGAATGTTGTTCCGGACTGCGCCAACGGCTGTGTAACTTAGACCCCCTCGTAACCGTATGGTATAAAACTGTACACGTATATTATTAAAGTTTCTCCTACTATATACTGCACTACAGTATGTATATTATACTTTCAGCATAACGGCATGGAAACACTCGTCATTGTTGTTTCTCCGCATCGTATATATGTGTATGCGTAGGAGGGGTGTCGTACTGAATACGTATGCATTGATCGCGATACGATTTCTCGCGTGTAGGTAATGCGTGATAACTCCGCAGTGTCAGTGGTTGTACTGGTACGGTCGGCTGGTTGACAGTCCCGGCATGTGATGTGGCCGTCTGTCTATATTTCAGTTGCCAAAAAGTGGTCGTTTGAGCCATTTATAGGTACAGTTGAAGCCAAAAATAGGTGATACGCACATTGACTAGTCAATAATAGGTGTACCTGCGCACTTTGAGCCATTTGTAGGTACAATGGAGCGCAGGCCCAATATCAGGCGGGCCCGGAAGCCGTTTCCGGTGTACATTACGCAGTGTACCTATAAATGGCTCAAAGTGCGTAGGTATACCTATTTTTGGCTAATGCCCTTCAATATTTATTGTGTGTGTTCTTCACATTAATAAACCTTCCTTTCTACCCGTCGATATCCAGCACACACAGTGTCCGTGCCGATTCTTCATCCTAAAAAGGTACCAGTTCTGTGGTAAAAAAACTACGACACAGAGATACTACGCTCAGTGCAGTAAGCAGAGCAGACAATGCAATGCCAAGACCGGTCGCCCCGGTAGAGTAGTGGTCAGCTTCAAAGGCTACGTACTATCATTGGTCCCCAAGTTCGAATCCCAGTTGAGATTTTTACTTTATTTGAAAAAATTAAAAGGAACCAATTATTGCTGAGAGCGCCTTCGTGGCGTGGGTAGGCGGAATCCGACGCAAGTCGACGAGGGAAGAAAGTGCTGAAAACTTCTCGCGATGAAAAATGCAAGGCAAGAACCGTAGTGGGGGAGGAGGGAGAGGAGCCTACTTTGTGACCCCGGATCTGAGTTACGACCAGGAAGGAGAGAGAAAGGAAGCGCGAAGATAATAAATGTGATGGAAAAAATATGTATATATATATACGATAGCTAATATACGACAGGAAATACCTACCCTGCTAGCAATCAGGTGCATGAAAGAGAAAAAATGAAAAAAAAACGGAAAAGCGAAAAGGAAAAAAAAGAATAAAAATAAACATAATAAAGCAAATCAACAATCAAACAACCAAACAAAAACATGACAAAAAAGAAAGAAGTGCTTCTCCCAGAGGAGATGCGACAGACAATAAAATCAAATTAAATATTGTTGTTGTTGTTGTCTTCACATTAAACTCGTTTCAGTTGCTAATCCCTGTAGTCTAATCTAGCAAGATCACAGCCCGTGGTCACAAAAGTGCTACGACGTAGAGCCATCAGAGAATCCTAAAGAACACGCACACTTAGTAGGGAAAGGATAATACACAAGCCCGAGAGGTACACCTAAAAATCCCTACAGCATGTTATGCGTGTCCAAAACTGAACTACACGCCCGCAATCTCCATTCGACTACAGCAGCATCGCCCCCCCCCCCCCCCCTCCCACTCTTTACCAATGAATTTGCCGACTACAGCGTAACTACTGTCTGAAGTGATGTCTGTACAAAAACACACGGTAGGCGTGGGATCAAGATGGAGCACGCAGCTGCTGTCTGAAGTGCTGCCGGAATGACAGTCAACGGGCACACAGTGAAAAAGAACAGCCAACCGAAACCGTCACGTCAATTGACAATTACCCGAATCTATCCTGAACGTCTATCCTGAACGTCTGTGTTAGGCACAGGATTATAAACATCGACACTGATTAGGAATCGTTCCACATTATACATGCAGATGAACATCTGGGTGGGCGAACGTGCGTAGGAATCGGCTTCAGGCAACTCGAATGGCGGTCGATACAACTGCAGTATTAACAGATTAACACCGGAAACTCGCATTGGCTACGTATATACGTACAACGTTTACGTTTCACATATGGAACACTAACACTAATCATCTAGATCATCTAGATCCTAACCTGCCGTTATGAAGTGTTGTGCAGGATCTGTATAGTCGACAGATCCCTAACCCAGGAAGTATGGTGCCAGATCATGCAGGTTATACGGCTTCCACCGCGGCAGCACGAGCTAGACCATGTACACAGATCAGGAATATATCTGCTCTGAAAGATCTAGATCGTTAGACTAAGCGGTGGGAACCGATAACATGTACGATGCTTTTTTTTTTCTTTTTTTTTTCCATCCCATTTATTATCTTCGCACTTCTGTTTTTCTCCCTCCCTAGTTGTAACTCAGATCCGGGGTCACAAAGTAAGCTCTTCTCCCTCCTCCCCCACTACGGTTCTTGCCTTGATTTTTATCGCGCAGAGGGTTCAACCTTCCCAACGCTCGTCGATCTTCATCGAATTTTGCTATCTCACGCTCTCGCGCTTTCAGCTAGTCAAAATATTTTTTTGCGAGAAACAGTCTCTACGACGAGAGCATGCACTCGGGGGGGCTCGAACTCGCGACCTTGACGCTATCAAGCTTCGTGGTTACCTGCTAGCCCACCGGGTGTTCAATGTTTTTCAACGCGGTAGATGGCAGAAGTGGCGTGTGTCGCCGTCGCCATGCGTACCACAAGAGTCGTGTTTGCGTTCAATGTTTTTCAACGCGGTAGATGGCAGAAGTGACGTGTGTCGCCATGCGTACCACAAGATTCGTGTTTCGGGTATACAGTATAGGAAACCGATAAAAGTTCGGTAGACCTGGGAATTAGAGTTCGGTCCCTGTCACAAAGGCTCGCGCGGAGATCGCTGTAGTTTTCGAAAAGTATGAGCAAGGTCGTTTTTTTTTCTTCCATGTTTCATGTTTGCCCTGTCCTGTTCTCAGGTGGACGTGCTGTAGGCTTGTTTGTCGTTGAGGTCGCTGCTCCTACCTTATGTGTCGCTGTTTGCTACTGCCTCTTGTTTCTGACGCTGCGAGCGGTGCCTTTTTCGCCACCGCTCCCCTTCCCACCGCCATAACTGGCTTGTTTTCGTTGCTTCTTTTCGCACGCACGCACGCACGCACGCACGCACGCACTACTCGGTACTCACTATTTGCCATGTTAATTGTCTGCGAATAGATGTGGACAGGCTGCTGATCACTCTTGTTAACTGATGCCTCGTAATGTTTTTTTTGTTCTTGACCCCCCCCCACTCTACCCTATTCCCTGCCTGCCTGCCTGCCTGCCTGCTCGTTCGCCCGACGCCTTGTTGCTGCATCCGTTAATCTCCTGCAACCGCTGTCACCACCACCACCACCACTACAACCATCACCACCACTGCTCTTACCATCACCACCGCCCCCCGCCGCCGCCGCCGCCGCCACCACCAACACCACCACCGCCACCAACACCGACACAACCACCACCAACACCGCCACCATCACCACCTCCCGCCGCCACCACCACCACCGCCTCCGCCACCATGACGACTACCGCCAACACTGCCACCACCTTCACCACCACCGCTACTGCCACCGCCACCTTTACCAGAAAGTGCCGGAGCAAGTGGTGAGGGAGATTGTCCGCCTAGGTCTCAGGGCGGACCGCGAGCGTGGAGACCCCAGCCTCGGCATGGGCTTGACTCTGGAAGACGCCAAAGCTCTTAGGAAAGCCGCGGGGAGGCGCGTCAGTCTCGGTTCGTCGACACAGGGAGGGGGGGCGAGGGCGAAGAGGGAACGGGTGGGGAGGGGGGGGGGCGGGGGGAGGCGGTCGTTTTTTCTCGGAGGAGGCGTTGTAGCGTGCGGATCCAGGCGGAAGTCGTGAAGGAAGAGAAGTGGTTGGTGAGCCGGGGTTTTGTGGAAAATGAGGCGTACGCGGGTAGGAGGGTGGAGGGGGGGGGGTACTCATGCCGTGCACGGCGTAGTCGTAGACGGTGGAGGGGGGGCGGTGTACTCGTTATTATACACCCGTAGTCTTTTTGCCATAGGCCCTTGCATCCCTACGACACTGCCGAGAACGGAGCACGTCGGGTTTTCACCGACTAAGCAGGAGGGGTTACGCTGAGGGGTTAGCAGGTTGGCTTTCGTTGCTTGTAACCTGTTCAGAACTACTGTGTTTGTACAGTGCGTAACGTTTGGGATATAAACGCTAACCAAGCTTGTGGTATTTCTGGAGGAGCTGGACCGCTTTTCAATCGATGCCCATTTGAGTCGATGAGTTAAGAAAGGGCTGAACAGACAGTTATCGCGATAGAAAGGTAAGGCATGTATATACCATTGCGGGAAGGGGGGGGGGGAGAGCCTTCCATGTGACCCCGGATCTGAGTCACGACTGTTAGTCGGAGGGAGGAGGAGAACGAATGGCGAAGGACGAAGATCGTTTGTGGGATGGGAAAAATAGAATAAAATATGTTGTCACAAATCTTTTGCGAAGTTTATTTACTGCGTCGTTGTCTCTGGCTTGGCGCATTTGAGGCTCTCGACTTCTGTTTTAGTTGTTGATAAGAAACTAAGTCGGTACTTGGCTTACTTTCGCCTTCCAGCTAATCCAACTATTTCGGGGGACCATAGTAAACACTAGTAAATAGGACCTACGGTAGACCCAAAAACTATGTATTCACCTATTTTTACTAACAATACGTATTTGGTCCTATTTAGGGCCCATATTAACGAGTATAAAATAAATTCAATCGGGGAAAAAATGAAATTCAAATTCGCTTTTCATTGGTCAACACACGCACCAGCACCCCCCAAGATCCTAATATTTGGTGCTGGTGCGCGTGTTGACCAATGAAAAGCGGATTTTTTTTTTTTTTTTCCAAATTGATTTTTTTTTTTTTCCGTTAAAACGGGCCCTTACTATGGTCCCTCCCCCGTAATAGCCGTGAACTCCCCACCCATTCAGGCGTGCGGTATTCACAGTCCCCTTCTTATCATCGTCCCTCTTCTTTTTTTTTTTTGGCCTTTTGAAAATTAATGGATTTTGCAGGAAATATCTGCCGCGGAGAAGGAGACGCGCCTGGAGGCAATCCTTCCAGACACGATGTCGCTGTGCGACCAGATCGAGCTCAAGTCCGAGGAACTGAAGGAGTTGGTGGAAAAAATTGAGGCGGCGGCGGTGGCGGAGGAGGAGGAGGAGGGGGAAGGGGAGAGCGGTGATCTCGACCGTATCGCGGAGACCGAAATCTTCGTGCTCGAGCAGGTCCGATCATTTTTGTTTTCAATAAATATCATACATAGCTGTCGACCTTTAGACATGTTATTCGTGCCTACTGTAGTATATAGTCCACGCACGGCGTTGTTTTTTGCTCTTGTGTGGTTTTTTGTTGGATTAGTCGTGTACGGGCGGGGGGGGGGTCCGTCACACACCAGGCTCTCCTCCTCCTCCTCCTCCCCCCTCTCCCCAGTACAGCGGTGTGTACCTTGCTTTATTGTCCCGAGAAGGCTTCAACCCTTTCTTTCCTCGTCGCCTCGCGTCTTATTGCGCTCCCCCGTCATGGTCTTAACTTAATGGCCTACGGTAAGCCGGGCAGAAAGACAGATAGGTGGTATACAATAGTCAGCACCAGGGCTGGAAATAGGCGACGTCAGTTTTCGTGGTGCGACTCCGCACCGCGAGCCGAAGGTGGGGTGTTCCCCGCAGGGGCCGCAGGAAGGCGTTTTTTTCGGACATATTATATTGGTCAATATGCTCAAAATGTTGGGGGGTCTTTTCGACGAGCTCCTTTTTTATCCTCTTGGAAGCGTAGGTTGGGATGTTGAAAGCAATTTCCAGAGAAACGAAAGGGTAAAATTGCTGTACGATCATTAAATCATGAGTTTCATTCACATGGAAGGAAGTGTTTTGTGCCGCAAAGGTAAATTCTCGCTGGGAATGTGTCGAGCAGCAGCAGCAGCATGTCAACTCCGGCGAAAACTACCCTTTTAACGACCTAATTGTTTTTCGCCTGAAAAAAAAAACCATTTTTGTTATTCGACTGAGGCGAAACGGACCCAAAACATGTTTTTCGTCTTCTGCGAAGAATAGGCCGCACCCATTTTTTTCGCCTTAGACGAAAAAAGGTGCGGCGCTTCAAAACCGTGGTAGGGCAAAGCCGCACTGAATGTCCTCCACCTCGTGGTGCGCTACGGCCAATTCTGAAGAGATGTGTGCTATTTGCGCCAGTGCAACATTTCACCGCCCATTGCCGGCCCTGGTCAGCACCGTACCGTTAGATACGCAAGACAGATGGATAGATCGTTGTCGGTGCGAGGCGCCTGGCAGCAGTCTTGTCTGTCTTGTCTGTCTGTCTGCCTATCTGGAATGGCTGCTGTCTGTCTGTCTGTCTGTCTGTCTGTAGGTCAGTTTGCTCTCTGCCTTTGCAGTGTTCTACTCACAGTAAACGATGATTGTTTTTGTATGTCGTGAAAACCCTAATAATGGTCGACCGCCTATTGGTGATATATCATAAATGACCCCCCCCCCCCACTCCCCGTCCATGGCTTGTTCCGGCACAGCTGCTGAAGCTAGCAGCCCACCCGCCGATAGATGACACATGATAGATGACCCCCCCCCCCCCCCCCACTCCCCGTGCATCGCTTGTTCCGGCGCAGCTGCTGAAGCTAGCGGCCCACGCGGACTCCTCCGAAGAGGCTGGCAGGCGTCGTCTCGTCAATCTCCTCCAAGCACTACTCGTGGTGAGATTTTTTTTTTTTGTTATCCTCCTAAAAATGGTTTTACGAAACGTCACCTGCATGTATTATATATGGGTAACTAATATTACGTCGGAGCGCTGAGCGTGAAGCGGGCCAATTGACCCTACTCTGAATCCGGTACACTTCACAAAGCTTGGTCTACCGTCCGCCGCCGAGCCGGCGACCGCCGCGCGAGCGTGCCACGCCCTTCCCACCCATCAGCCCTCGGTGTCTCGGGCGAACGAGCGGGCGCCTGCGTCGAACTCGGCGAGCGGGGGGCTTGCGAAGCCCTGGCCCTCGGTGTCTCGGGCGAACGAGCGGGCGCCTGCGTCGAACTCGGCGAGCGGGGGGCTTGCGAAGCCCTGGCGGGGACGGCTCGCTCTCTCCCCGGCGTGGCGGACATTCGCAAAAAAGTTGAAACCCCCCGCGTACCATTATACCACATCTTGCTGAGAGCAGAGGAGAGAGAGGTGCGCGTGCGAGATAGAGAGAGACGCTTGCTGTGCAGCTCCTTGACCATGCTGGTGTGGTGGTGTACCCCCACTGTAGTGTGTAGCTAGTTGCGTAGGAGCGTGCGCTCTATCGCCGTGAGAGGGTAGAATGCCAGGGGGCGACGCAGCCTGTCTATGCTGTCTGTGTCCCTCTACGTGTTGTACCCTCCTCTACCCAGGGAGGCCACAGGCACAGGTTTACCGTGCTTGCGTGTACCCAGACCACAGCAGAACCAGCACCCGACTACAATCATGCCAGCAGCAGAGCAGTAGCTTCGTCTCCGTGAACCCTGAGCCCTGGCGCTTGCCAGCAGCAGCAGGAGCACCCTCTACTTCCTCTAGGCCATCACGTTTTCCTTCAAAAATCAAGCAAGAGCACCGCAGCAGCAGAAGCAGCAGTCGGCATCAATGCCACCTCCCTATCCGAATTTTTCAAGATGGTTTTGGTAATCATAGTAGTACCCAAACGGTCCTTACATTTCCGAGCAGGGTGATTTTGGGGTTGGGTTCTGGAAGAGGGATGGTTGACGAAGGAAACAAGTATTCAGGGACTAGCCGATCGGACAAATCTTCTTTCCGAGTTTAGCCGATCGGCCGATTTTCTAGTTTTTTGTTTGTATTTCACGGGGCATTTTTTTGTTCTTTCCACTGGTTCTTTGTATGAATGTTTCAAACAGTAGTACTGGTAGGTTTTACATATACGATAGTGAGTTCGCCGAAAAGGGTTCTTCTCTAAAGTTTGATGGGGAAAGGATAGCCTTCTACGTAGTACATGGCCAAAATAAGCGCTTCGGTGGGGGGTTTGGTCTGACTGCATTCATCTGCTCCGCCAACATGCGTACTGTCAGAAGGGCTATGACTCTTTTTCAGCATTTTATGCATAATCTTTGGGAGTAGTGTTGCAGCGCGAGGAGCGCCGTGGTTAATACTTTGAGGCGAGCGACCGTTGTGACCGGTGCTACGCGGAGTTTGGCAACTTCATTTTTGGCGCCAAATGCACACGTCCAATGGGATTTTTTCCCCTCCCGGACGGCAATGTCACGGCCACGGACCAAAGCGCTTTTAAACCCTTTCACGCAAGGTGCTTTTTCCCTCGCCGTTTTCTTTTTCCTCTGTCCTTTGGGAATTGATGTTTCGTCACCGTCACACTCAAACACAACGCGTTCGCGCTTTTTTAATTGTCACCTTCACACTTATACACATTGCGTTTCCACTTTTCAAAGTTTACTTCATTCCCTGCGGAAACCTCCACCTCTTGGTACCGCCATCACTTCTCAATTTACTCTTTTATCTTCACTCTCCAACTTTTATGGAGGGCGGGGCCGCCGATAGGCGGCCCCGTCCGATCCTTGTAATATGTACAACGTTGTGTACCTTGGTGTATGATACTCGTCATGCAAGCAAAATTGGTGGATGCTAACGTAGGGTGTTTAGACGCGACAGCAGCAATTGAGGGGGGGGGGGGATCTGCTTTGACTGCTGTGGGCAGACTATCAAGATGCACATATGTATACAACACAGTCAGTATAATATACCAGTATTGCCATGATCTAGTCCGTTGTCACAAGGCGGGCGCCGAAAAGAGCGGTATATATATGGTATATATAATATATATACCAGGTATATATATGTATACCGTACGAACCTATACCGGTGTATTAACAGCAGTGGTATGTATGTATAATAAATCTAAATACAAAACCCTTGAAGTTGGGGTGACCCTATCTATAAACAGATGATGTCATAGGTTACAAACTCATATTGTATCATACATATCTGTGTTACTTTACTACAAGTATTAGCTTTCGCTTTGTTGTGCCATCCGACATGCGATGTTCAGCATCAGCTTCAATGTCGATCACGCACAATAACATGCCCAGAGGTAACAACTCATGAACATGCCCCCAAGCCAGAAAAAGGAGGAGAAACCCCCCAAGGAAAACCACGAAGAAAGAAAAAGCGATATTCGTAAATAACAGCATTAGAGTCTTGAATCAGAATCAGAATCAGAACCGTTCTTGATTCTGGATTCTGCTTGTTGTTGTAACATCTATACCAGGTATAGCTTTATGTATATACGTAACGGTGTCCTGTTATCCGGTTATGTTACGCTGTTGCCTCTGGTACCTGGTACCTGGCACCAGTCACCACCGGGCTAATACAATACCTGGTATATACTCGTAATGCGATATTTTATATTATACAAATCATTGATGCAAGTCGACGAGGGAAGAAAGGGATGAAGTCTTCTCGCGATAAAAGTGCAAGGCACGAACCGTAGTGGGGGAGGAGGGAGAGGAGCCTACTTTGTGACCCCAGATCTGAGTTACGGCTAGGAAGGAGGAAGAAAAGGAGGGCGAAGATAATAAAAGGGATGAACAAACAAAAAAAAAATGTACTGGTACGATATACATATTGGTATGTAAGTCTAGACCAAGACTTAAGACTCCACCGGTAGTATATACGGTTGGCACAGCGCCTAGATAAGATAATTCGGTAAAAATCGGCACCTTCCGCCTTCACTGAAAGCTTTATTGCCCACTTCAGATAAGAGCATCCTGTAGTCAATTAAGACTATAATACGGTGAGTACACCAGTTTAAGATCGGCCTACAGTTAGTAGATAAGAGAATTCGGTAAAATCGACACGTCCCGCCCGTACTAAAAGCTCGTCTATCGCCCACTACAGATATAGCAACTTATACAGTAGTTAATAAGACTAAGGTTCTTTTCTTCACATTAAAGCTTCCTTTCTACCCGTCGACATCCAGCACACCCAGTGTCCGTGCCGATTCTTCATCCTAAAAAGGTACCAGTTCTGTGGTCACAAAACTACGACACAGAGATAATACGCTCAGTGCAGTAAGCAGAGCAGACCATGCAATGCCATATACGACAGGCAAGACCTACCCGGCTAGCAATCCAGGTGCATGCAAGAGAAAAAAAGAGAAAAAAAAAATGAAGCGATCACCGGCAATACGTATTATACGTACGCAGATCGCAGATACATTTGAGTCCGTATTTTTTTCTTCCGAGGAGGTATTGTGGAATGTGCGATTACAGCACTATTAATACGACAGGTGGGCAGGTGGGTACCCCGGCGTAAAAGAGCCCCGTGATGTTCTTGTCTCCAGTGGGCATTGCACAGCTTTTCGTATAGGCGGGACGCGCCGATCGAATCGACGTCTCGTATTATATATGTCTACGTAGGCCTGTCTTAAACCGGTGTGCCCACCATGTAACAAGTCCTATTAACTACAGGTTGCTCTTATCAGTAGTGGGCAAAGCGAAGCTTTTACTCGTAGTGCAGGCGGGACGTGCCGATTTTACCGAATTATCTTAAAAACAAACTGATGTTGGTGGCAAAACAAAGTGCTACCTGATGAACATTTTAGGCCAGTCTTGAAACGGTGTACCCACCGTACCTCTGGGAGAAGCACGACACTTTCTTTTATTTTGTCATGCTTTTGTTTGGTTGCTTGATTGTTGATTTGCTTCCGTGCGGTATCCACTTGGTATTCCCACAAGCGCTTCTCTCTATGACAACAAACTACAGATTATTCTTATATCGGTTCCCAATCACGAATAATCTTTTCCTTTTATTTTTCCTTTTCGCTTTTGGTTTTTCTCTGTTTCACAGTCTGTGACCACAGAATTTGTATCTCTCTAGGATTGGGAATCAGGACAGGCACTGGGTGTACTGATGTGGTTGAGTAGAAAGAACGGGTTTAATGTGAAGACAACAACAACAGGGTATCATACAGGGTACGTGGGGGGTAGGTAACACACCAGCAGCAGTATGGGCTATTAATAGTTTTTCTACAGCTATGCAGCATTTGCATTTGCATTGATTCGTGCATTTTGTTTATTGCGTTAGTGCGTATCAATTGTCAACGTACATATATCAACACCAACACTGAAGACTGAAGACCAACACCAACAGCATTTATTCGTATATTTTTTACAGATATTATGAACGAAACAATCAAGGTACCCTTGGGTAGAGATCAGGAGTACGTTTGGTATATAGAGCAGTGATACATACCTGGTACGTAGTGTATACAAGAAAAAATACCCCGCATAGCCACATGCCACATACCGGTATGATACCTGGTGTTACATACGTAAGAGAGCCGAACAATGAGCACTCCATACCCGCAATTTTGTATATACTACCCCGTGAATCCCTCCCCTCCCCTGCTATCATACGTGCCATACGCCCCAAAACAACAATACTGCTTGTACACCAAGCACTTTTTTGGGTTTTTTTCCATCCCACTTATTATCTTCGCCGTTCCTTTCTCTCTCCTTCCTATATATGACATTAATAGTCTTAACTCAGGAGGGGTGGACAAAGGGTGATAGTGGATCTTTAAAATGGGGGTTTTGTCTTGGTAGTAGTAGTGTGATCCTCAGATCGAACCCTAACCCTAACCCGAACCCTATGCCAGTGGTCAGTGCTTGCTTGGCCAATCAGAGTGCCCAATTAGCTACCTTAGGAAGATCCACTAACAGTGTTTGTCCACTACTGTAACTCAGATCCGGGGTCACAAGGTAGACTCTTCTCCCTCCTCCCCCACTAAGGTTCTTGCCTTGCATTTTTATCACGAGAAGATTTCAGCCCTTCCCTCGTCAACTCTTATCGAATTGTGCTTGTGGGTACGCCTGATTTACGCGGTCAAACGTAAACTTTTAATGAATCCATAATATTGAATACTACAGTAATTTAAGACATTGATTAGTTTTCACATATATACAGAGTACATACGAGGTACACAATATACAAAGATGGACAGATGCTCCGAGTACCTTGGAGTAAAGTAAGGAGTATTGGAGATAAAATACTTCAGGTACTTCATGTACTCGGAGTATTTCGGGATCCGATACTCCGGGATACTTCTCGTACTCGGAGTATTTCGTGTATGAACACTCTCGATACTGCTTTTACTCGGAGTATTTCGGGGTCCGATACTGCGGGTACTCCTTGTACTCCGAGCATTTCGGGATCCGATACTCCGGGATACTTCTCGTACTCGGAGTATTTCGTGTATGAACACTCTCGATACTGCTTTTACTCGGAGTATTTCGGGGTCCGATACTGCGGGTACTCCTTGTACTCCGAGTACTTGGGGCTTCAGTACTGCTCATACTCCAAGTACTCTCGAGTATTCAGGCCGCTAGTACTCGAATACTCTACGTACTCGGAGTACGAAATGTACTCGATACTCGGAGTACTCCGAGTAATTTAGATGTTTTAATTCCGAGTACTGCTTGTACTCGAGTATAAGTACTGCTCATACTCCCAGTACTCGGAGCATTTGGGCCCGAAGAAGAGAACCCAAGAAGATACCGATATACCTGACCACAAGATGACCCACCGCTCCAACACACGTACTCGAAATTTCCGAGTGCCAACGATGCCCCGTTCACGGATTCTGCAGAATTATTGGAGGTCACCGAGTGGACCACGCTCAACTCAGGGCCAGCACTGCTGTACCCACCTGAATGAGATGACCACCCTCCTTGACACGAGTTAAAAGACGTGAATTGTATTATACCCTGAAGAAGGAACACCCCCAATCTGGGCAGAGCCCAGTGAGAGATAGGAGAGTTCCCGAGAGAGAGAGCGTGAGAGAACAACAACAGCTTTGGGTGATGATCTAGAGCAGCAAGTACGAGCCATATCCGCTATACCCTCAGATCCATATCCACTTAGGAAACCCCGGGATGTGGCCCGGATGTCCCCGGACGATCACAGCCTTCAGTACTGCTCATAGTCCCAATTATTCCGAGTATTTAGGCCACCAGTACTCTAATACTCTTAGTACTCGGAGTATGAAAAATACTCGATACTCGGAGTATCGAGTATACTCGGAGCATCTGTGCAAAGATGCTATACTCGAGTATAAAAGTATTATACATAGGACCGCGATTTGGCCCCCTTGACTGACCGCCTCCTTACATACACCAAAACTAGTATACTAACTTTTAGCCCCCATAAAGGGAAGGGTCTCATACCTATTTATCTAAGCGAGTCCAGTAGGTATATGGCCCCTTTTTATGGGACCCACCCGCGATAAGGGAAAACGGCATATAAGGGACCTCAAATTTCTGCCCGGCCTTTTTGCCAACTAGTGACTGTATTATAAGGGGCCGGTACCAGCTCTGATAAGGGACGTTGGTACCCTATATAAGGGACCTCCAATCCCGAACGTACTATGATTTCTCTGTACTGCTGTATGCTGTATGTTTATATCACGTACATAATATTATGTCTCGAGGCATCATATTTCAGCAGTTATTACTTCGAAGTTTATTTGCGAAAGGGGGAGAACAGCAAGCGTGCGTAGCTATAAACAAGTGCGGGGGGTATACGTAATTAATTTAGCGAATGAGGGAAAATAATATACTATCAATAACTGGTACTGTTTGTTGTCGTGTTGTAGACTGCTGTGTAGACCATACCCCTGTACACTACGGTGCAGCAGTAAGTACAGCATTGGCATTGTCTACTCTCCTGTACTGCATTGCAGTGTACCGTAGTATCTCTGGACATGGCATTGCATCACGTGTCTCCTGCTGTACAGTAGTATAATATACATCGTAGTTTTGTGACCACAAAGCTTGTATTTTTCTTATGAATATATCATAGTGAAGAATCAGCGCGGACACTATGATATCTGTGCTGAATGTCGAGGGGTAGAAAGAACACACAACAATGTCAGCACACAGCAAACAGCAGTGCTGGTATGAATACATATTACACCTATAATATATTATAATGTA
>MEHQ01001099.1:0-28031 GCA_008828725.1 Saccharina japonica
GCCTTGCCTTGCCTTGCCTTGCCTTGCCTTGCCTTGCCTTGCTTGCCTCGCTTGCCTCGCTTGCCTCGCTTGCCTTGTCTGTTTTATTTGTTTTATTTGTTTTGTAATATGCTGTTCTTGTCGGTTCGGCAACTTTTATGTCGTTTAGATGTTTGTGTTTTGTGATCTTTCCGATCAATTATTACCATAGTTTTTTTTTGGTTTGTTATATTCTGTTTTCGTTGGTTCGGCAAATTGTGTGCTGTTTAGATGCGTTTGTGTTTTTGTGTTTTTTTTTCCGATCAAATATTACCATATTTCCATATCACCATATATATATATTCCCCCTCTCCCCCCTCCCCCAGGGGCAGGTAGACGGCGCGACCCCGGAGCCAGCCGGGCCGGGGGTGACGGAGTTCATATCCGTGGAAGGCAGCATCGTCATGGTGCTCAAACCAAACGAACTGGCGAAGAAGAAGCGAAAGTTCAAGCAGGACGGCGCAAACAGGCTGCAGGTCATCGCGACGTTCGACCACTGCCTCACCGCCTTCCACGCCAAGGACGGGAAGACGCCGTGCCTGAAGACCACCGACGCCTTGGAGCAGGTGAGGGAATGTGAAACATTATGTGTAACGGTATGTAACGGCTTGTAACGTCTATACTTCGTATATATTGAAAAAAATAAAAAATAAAACAACAGCTGTGAGATCAAAGATTTCGTCGAAACTCATCTTTGCTACGTAGCTGAGTGTATTACTTCGATCGCGTATATCCTGCATGAGGACATATGAAACCCGTAAGCAAGTACGCGCGATCGAAGTATCACACTCAGCTGGCAGGAAATAGCTTCGACGAGATCCTCGATCTCATCACGGCCGTTTTTTTTTCAATATATATATATATATAGATATGCGTAAACAAGATATATATATATATATATAGATATGCGTAAACAAGTATATAACATCAATGTGTTTCGTCATGTTCTTGTTTTCTGTTTTATATGTAGTTGATTTCTTGTAATTGTTTTTATATTTTTTTGCTACCAGGTACCAGTATTTGCTAATTTTTTTTTGCAATTTTGGATTTGTGTGTGTGTGTGTTTTTTTCTCGTATATTTTCCCGTTGTTTTTGCGTGTTTACTTCTATGTATCTTACTATCAGCTATACATACCTGGTATCCCAATGTCGTTGTGTGTTTGTTTTTGGTTCCGCCATTCAATTGTTTTCGTGATTTTCGTGGTGTTGTATGTAGGACTTTCGTGTTTCGTGTTTTGTGTTTATTTGTTTTTTCGTGATTTTTATTTGTTTATTTGTTTTTTCGTTTTTGCGCACACGCATGAGCAGAACCAACACGTCATGCTACCGGAAGCTGCGAAGAAGGTTCGATACCTCCGCAGCGATTTCAAGAGGAGAATGGAGGCAGACGGAAAGACCATGACGCCCGAGGAGAGGCGAGTTTTAGAGGCCGTTCTTCTGTGTGGTGGCTCCTTTTGGGTTTGGTAAAGGAAGAGGGGAGACTGGGCGCGCGGCACTGGGGGGGGGCGCGGGGCTCTACTTCTTTTCATGATCGGCCGTAACCCTTGACCATAGACAGGGGAGGGGGCCGGGGTGAAGCGAAGCGAAACGAAAAAAAACGAAAACGAAAACGAAAACGCACCGGAGCGAAACGAAACGAAACGGAAATGAACACGAAAATAAATGAAACGAAAATGAATACGAGAATAAATGAAATGAATCGAAACGAAACGAAAACGAAAACGAGAACGAAAATGAAAATGTAAACGAAATCTAACTGAAACCGCTCCACCAGCACGATAATTGCGGGGTACGAGTAAGTGCCTGGTACATATTCAATAACGCAGAAGACATAAGAGGGCTCTTTGGGGAGTCCAGCTTATAACCGTACCGGGGGGCCGCCCGCAACCATAGTGCCCGCATCGGCGTGTTCACCGAACATCGGCCCAAAGCCTGCCACCCCTTCCCCCCTATTTGCTCCGTCTCGAAAGGGATGCGTGGTCAATGGTCAAATTACTAAGGCGATCAACAAATGAGTACGCCCCCCCCCTA
Source organism: Saccharina japonica (assembly GCA_008828725.1). Lineage (NCBI taxonomy): Eukaryota > Phaeophyceae > Laminariales > Laminariaceae > Saccharina > Saccharina japonica. Next base: position 2,050 of record MEHQ01001099.1, read on the forward strand.
TTAATAGTTATACATAGTACCCCCATTGCTGTTTCTGGAAGTGGCCACAATTGAAAATAAAATCGATTCATTGAAGAGGCTCTCGTCCATTTGCAAGTCCGCCTCACAAGCGGTTCTTAGTGGGATGTAGCTGCTCACCCTTCGTGCGACTCTCGCCCCGAAAAACACCTCACGTTTCGCTTCGCGCTTGCTTGGCTTGGCTTGGCTTGGCGCACGCGATCAATGTCGGCCTGGTCGGTGAAAACTCGACGTGCTGGTCCGTCCCGGTATTGTAGGGATGCGAGGGTCTGTTGTTTTTCGACTACGGCCATGCCTCGCCATTTGGCGTTGTCATGTATGCTAACTCCTTATTCCGACAAAACCACCGAATATGCTGTTGCTGCTTGAAAAACGCTCAGGTAACACTCAAAAACAATACGAGCACTGCCAAAATGTTGAAAAACGCCCCCCGAAAAACGTCGAAAGAAACGCTTTGAAAATAAAACAGCCAGGCAGTGGCTTCTGAAACAGCGCTGAAATCACTCAAACCCATATATATATACGTAGAGCACTGGTGAATTGTTGAAATGTGCCCCCGATAAACGCCGGGAAATTCATGCTAACCAAAACGCGCTGGGGAAAAAATGCGAACATGGATGTTGTGTATGCAGGGTGGCAGCTTTAGAGGAGAACCTTCGCAAGGTGTACAGCGTGGTCGCCATGGAGGGTGGGGTGCACATGAACTCTATCGGACCCGCCATCGAGTCTCAGCTCGACAGCATCCCTCTAGGTGAAGCGCTTTCACCCCCCCCCCCCCCCCTCCGTCTTCGAAAGAGATCTGGTCAATGATCAATGCCTAAGGCAAGCAACAAATGGGTACGCCCCCCCCCCCCTCTCCTTACTGGGGAAGGTGGACGAAGTTGAGCTTTGGGGTCTTCGCATCTATACATACTGCCTGTATGCAAGAAAAGCCCGCCTCACAAGCGGTTCATGGTAGGAGGATGTACAGTAGCTCACTCTTCGTGCCACTCGCCGAATACCTCACGGCGCTTCCCGCTTGTCTGTCTGGTCGGTGAAAACTCGACGTGCTACTCCGTCCCGGCATTGCGTATAGGGATGCGAGGGTCTATGGTCATACGACTACATTCGGCCATGCATGATAACGAGTACACCCCCCCTCCTCCCCTCCCCCTCTTCCTCTTGTAGTGCAATTGTTGTCTTGTCCTTAGTATTGTTTTTAGTATTGTTCTTAGTATTGTTCTTAGTATTATTCTTAGTATTTTTCTTAGTATTTTTGAGGGTGGTGTGGACGATATGACGGCGGAGGGTGATCCCCCTGTAACCCTTTTTCTGCCCCGCCCCCCTCCCTCTTTTTTTGCTATTTTTTCTTCTTCTTCTTCTTATTATTGCCTTTTCCTCGTTCGTGTTCTTATGCTCACCATTCTTCTTACTCTTACTCTTAATCTTACTCTCATCCTTACTCTCGTCTCTATTCTTATCAGTTTCTTCGAGCCTTATCCGTGTCCTAAACTCCTTTTAAATACCATTCCTCGTTCGTTTTCTTATGTTCCCCATTCTTCTTACTCTTGCATCTTACTCTCATCCGTACTCTCGTCTCTAATTCTTATTGGTTTCTTTTGAGCCTTATTTGTGTCCTTGCTCGTTTTAAATACCATTATTTTCACTACCTGGTATTATTCTTACGCTTGCTCTTGCTTGTGTGCTCTTACTATTATATTATTCTTACTCGTAGGGGCGGCGTGGACGTTCTTATGCTCACTACCATTCTTGCTCTTACTGTTAATCTTACTCTTAATTCTCACTCTCGTCTGTATTCTTGTTAGTTTCTTTTGAGCCTTGTTCGTGTCCTTACTCCATTTAAACACCATTATTTTCACTCTTGAGTCTTACTCTTGCTCGTGTTCTCGTTCTTATTCTTACTCCATTATTTTCACTACCTGGTATTATTCTTACGCTTGCTCTTGCTCGTGTTCTTATTATTGTTTTTACTCGTAGGGGCGGCGTGGACGACATGACGGCCGCTCTTGCCTGGAGGGCGATCCCCCTCACCATCTTCTGCGCTGGGTACGGCAACGTGGCCATGGAGGTTTTGAGGAGAGGCTCGCCTAAGATTACGGGGCCGGGCGGGGTGTTCACCCCTCACCTGAGATTGGTTGCCAACTTCTTCCGGGTGCGTGTTTTTGTGTTTTTGTTTTTTTTTGTGTTTTTTGTTCCAGTTTGATTGTAAGTTTGCACATAGCTTGTGAACCTTTTTTGTTTTGTTTTGTTTGGTTTTGTTTTGTGTTTTGTTATTTTTGTTGAATTTTGTCCCAGGTTTGTACCAGGTGTTTTGCATTTTTTTGTTGTTGTTTTGTTTAATTTTGTACCAGGTTTGTACCAGGTGTTTTGCATTTTTTTTCTATGTTCCATGTTGGATGTATCTTTTAGGGCAGTACCCTGGTTTATTTAGTATGTATTTGCGGAGGGAGCAGCCGAGGTTGCCAGTGTACTGGCACTGGCTAATTACGTAAATGCGTTCCATGGTAACGCCTCACAATATCGTGGAAACCCGTGAAAATGCGCGGCGCCGACAGAGGGGATGCACATAAGAGAGAGGGGGGAGAAAGAGGGATTGAGGGGGATCGTGAGCTTACCATGGTCAAAGTGGCCTCGACCACTGAGGGATGGAGCGCTGTGGATCCCTCCTGCACCATGCATACAGTTCGCCCGTTTTTTTGTTTTTGTCCTTAGCCAATCCACCGCTCAATTACTTTTGAAATGTGCTCCCTAATCTCTTGTTTTCTCGGTAGGCCTGGTTTCAAGGTAAACGAGCGCCCCCAGATGTGGAAGGTGTCTCTATTAGGAGTAGGAAGCGTGCTCCGTCTCGAAAGGGATGCGTAGGCAATGGTCAAATCGCTTTTAAGACAAGCAACAAATGACCCCCTCCCCATGGTCATACGACTACCGCCATGCGTTAGTATGAAGTACACACCCGCCCCTGTCCTCTCTCCGTCCTCCGTCACTCTCTCCAGCAAATGACCCCCCCCCCCCGCTCCGTCTCGAGATGGGTGCGTGGTCAATCGTTACAAGACTAAGGCAAGCAACAAATGCGAGGGTCTATGGTCATAATCGACTACCGCTACGCATGAAAATGAAGTACACCCCCCCCCTGCCCCTGCCCTCGCTCCGTCTCGAAAGGAATGCGTGGTCAATGGTCAAATACTTAAGGCAAGAACAAATGAGTACGCCCCCCCCTCTCCCCTCCCCCGTCCTCTCCCTCTCTTCTCCCTAGCCTGACGACCACGATGACGATATTCGGCATGTATGACACGGTGCCCCTCATCCACGAGGCGAAAGAAGTCCGGGCGCTACCCTGTTGGAGTTCCTCCGAGCGTTCGGCAAGGAAAAACGCCTTCTCCAGCCCGCTCGCAACGTGGTTCTGCTGGTGGCTCGGAGCTGTCGGACCTCGGCTCGCAAACGGTAACCGACTGATGTTAGGGGGGGGGGCCTTAATATCACGCGGTGAGGCCATAGTAATCAGGACTCTTAGGTTACACAAAAACCGGATATATTCCACATTTTTACTAAGGATATTTGGGTCCTGATTATGTGTTCCCCAGTAATAGTAGAAATCAAGATACCTATCACGTACACACAAAAAACTATACTTGAGTATATTCCAGTAATGTATTACTGGGCATATTTTGGGTCCTGAATATGGTGTTCCCCCGCAGTAGTTATATATATAGTATAACTATGAATAGCTAGTATTTTCGGTTTTTGCGGGGTTGATCGTATTAATACTACTTAATACCTGGTAGGTAGTATATTCTTCTCCCTCATTCGCTAAATTAATTAATTGTTACTAGCACTACACAACTACACCACATATTTACTACTGCTTGTACTCTCTCCCTCATATTCTTCTCCCTCATTCGCTAAATTAATTAATTGTTACTAGCACTACACAACTACACCACATATTTACTACTGCTTGTACTCTCTCCCTCATTCGCTAAATTAATTAATTATTACTAGCACTACACAACTACACAATATATATACTTATATAGGAACGCTAAAATGGTTAGGGGTATATATAGAAGTATACTGCAAAAAAATACCCTCAGACTAACCCCCCCCCCACACACACACACACTCGGTCTCGAAAGGGATGCATGATCAATGGTCAAATGACTAAGGCAGGCAACAATTACCTCCCCCCACTCCGTCTCGAAAGGGATGCGTGGTCAATGGTCAAATGACTAAGGCGAGCAAAAACATGAGTGCGCCCCCCCCCTCCCCCCTCGCTGCAAGCAATGTCTGCCTAGTTCCCATCCCAGCCCCAACCCAATCCCTACGCGCCAAACTCCCACCCGTACCCCCAACAACAGTCCCTGCCCCCAATGTTGGCCTGACCAGGGTTGCCGGCGGTAGAGGAGCGCATCAGCGTGGGTTTCCTGAAGCTGGACGAGCACGTGCTGGACAAGCTGCCCCGCTACGCGCAGGCGTACGACGTGGTCATCATAGGGGACGGGGATATGTCTTACGCAAACGAAATATTGCACGAGATTGTTGGCTGAGGCTAGGCTTTGTTAGAGGGATACTGTTGTAGTGGTGGGATCGATCCTGAACGAGATTTGTTTAGTCGGCTGAGGCCTTGAGGAGGCGTGCATAGCACGATCTTTGCTCGAGATATAGTCGGTTGAGGCTTTAGGCTGACGGCGTAGCAAGACCTTGCCGGCGATAGTTTGCTGGGGCTGGGGCTGGGGCGTAGCAAGATCTTGCTCGAGATATAGTCGTGACAGAGATTCTTCAGGGCTCTGGACCTGAGGCGTACCAACATCTTGCTCAATATAATAGTCGGCTGAGGCATATGCGTAGCAAGATCTTGCACGAGATGTAGTCGGCTACGGCTGAGGCGTATGTAGCAAGATCTTGCCCGAGACATGATCTAGTCGGCTGGGGCTTAGGCGTGGCAAGATCTTGGACGACATAGTCGGTCGGGCTGGGGTTGGGGCGGGGTTGCTGTGCATCACGCTTCTGTTGCTCGTTTTTCGTAGAGGATGCTTCGCCCTTTGCCCCTGACGTGACGTTTTGACTGCGCCGGCCTGGGTTTCCATAACATTTAGGGGGCGTGCTCTTCTGGGAGGAGGGGGGAGCATTGTCGCTGGAAGGAAAAAGTGACGGCATTTAGTCTATAGGGATGCAATTGAGATTTCTGTGTTAGCGTATGATCATACGACTACGGCCGTGCGCGATATGAGTACACCCCCCCCCCTTCGTATTGAACGCCCATGTGTTGGAGGTGTCTCTATTAGGAGTACGAACGGTGCTCCGTTTCGAAAGAGATGCATGATCAAGCAACAATTGAGTACGCCCCCCCCCCCCCCCCTGACAGGCCACCGTTTTTTGTTGTTTCCCTTTGTTTGTGTCTAGCCTACGTATGCGATCCGTGGAAACTGAGGTTTGGCGGTGGCGAGTGCGCCGGAGGGGGGTGCTCATGACATGCATGGTCGTAGTCGGAGGCGGGTACCCAGCCGCAAACAGTAGCGGTATTGTAGCGGGGAAGGTATTATCCTTCATGGTCCTGCCTGCTGCTGCCGTGATGGCAGCGGAATACTTGCGAGAGGCGTGTTTCGTCCTTTCATCCGCCCGGCAAAAAGTGAGCGGGTTTCCTCTCACTGCTGCTGTGAGGCGTGTCGCTGGATTTTGTCTCCGTTTATTGTTTTTTTGTTCCGTCTTTTTTTTTTCGGTTTTCTTCTTCCTTCTTGAAGTGTTGTACGACGGAATAGGTGGCTAGGGGACAGGGGATGGCGGGAAGCGTGTTTTTGGAGCGGAAGAGGGGGGGGGGGTGGGGGGACGGGAGAGAGAGTGGTCTCGTAACGGAAAGCTGCGATTTTTCCCGAAACTGCTACAAACGGCAAGGTACACGATGAAAACCCGAGCAGCAGCCCTCCTGCAGATCGCGTTGTTCGGTTCTTGCTCCTTGTGTGTGTTCTCCACATTAAACCTTCCTTTCTACCCGTCGATATCCAGGACGCCGAGTGTCCGTGCCGATTCTTCATTCTAGAGAGGTACCAGTTATGTGGTCACAAAACTACGACACAGAGATACTACGCTGCAGTGCACTTGTGCTGATGTTGCTAGGAATGCACGCACTGCTGCAGTAATTATTGCTTTTCACAGTTTCGATGTTTGTTTAGCCTGCCGTTGCGGCGCCTGCTTTTGCACCGCTTCTATTAGTTGTTACATCGCGCGCTCATCGCTTCTTGCATCGCTTCCAACAACGAATGCGACGTACATCGTGTTTCCATCGTGTTTTCATCGCGCTTCTGTCGATCCCTCCAGATACTTCCGCCACTCCTATGTTGCTTCCATCGCTACCACTTCCACCCCTTCGACCGCTTCTATCGCTTCTCCATATCTGTATCACATCGTGCTTCCGTCGCGTGATACGATAATAGAGGTGTACCGATACCGTTTTTTGGGGCCTTCCGATCAAACCAGATCAAAACGACCAAGAAAGAGCTTTGAAGGGGGCCCCCGGGGGTGAAGCGGTTTCGGAATGCATCGGGCTCCTTGATTGAGTTCATTGTGTTGCCATGTTTTTCACTGTACACTCAAGGCCATTATTAATAGATTGTTTCACGGGTAGGAGTAGCGCTTTCGTTTTCCTCCAAGTGAGGGAGGAGACGCGTGCTACGATAGAAATATAAGGTACGTTGCAGACAAAAACCTACGGTATGCATTTACCTCTTTTTACAAGCAATATTATTTGGTCCTATCTACTATGTCTACTATATATGCTCCTCCGTAAGAGCTTAACATGCTACTACTGTAGCATGTGCTCGAGTTCGAATCCCACCGTGGTGAGATTTTGACTATATTTGCAAAAATAAAAAGGAATCAATTGCTGAGAGCGCCTTCGTAGCGGGGGTAGGCGGAATCCGACGCGAGTCGACGAGGGAAGAAAGTGCTAAAATCTTCCCGCGCTAAAAATGCAAGGCACGTATCATATGTACCGTAGTGGGAGGAGAAGCGCCCGATCTACTTAGGAACCCCAGATCTGAGTTACGACTAAAGAGGGAGAGAGAAAAATAAGTGAGAAAATATTAAACGGGGATAGGGGGGGAAAAAACAAATCACGTCGTAGCATTGATGCGATTATATTGTGTTTCCATCACTTCTGCTCCCAGCATCGCTCGCTCCCATCTGTTCTCATCGCGCCCTTCCATCGCTTGCGGTCACTTTGATCACTTTTGCGCAGTCAGCGCTTGCTTGCATCGCTCGCATCGCCCGCATCGCTTCTATTCCATCGCGCCCACATCCACCACTTCCACCCTTCTCGATGCCGCTTTAGTTCAGACGCGTTCTACAATAGATAGAGGTACGAAGCATTTTTGATTGAAAACTTTTTTTTTATTGATAGGGCTCCTCAACCCAAATTCGTCCCGACTTTTATTCAAGTCTTGTGTTGTTGCAAAAATTGTCCTTGTACAACTTTGGCCAATAGGATTTTCTCTTCGGGTGACGCTTTTATTTCCCCCTCCAACCAGTYGTTTTTGCATGATGAGGTATAACAGYGCTCATCAAGTGGCCACTCCCAAAAAAAAACATGGCGCGCATGCATGTCTACGTATTGTCGCAAGCGTCATCATTTACTTCCGTCGTATTTGTTTTTCGCATATATATATGTGGTTCAACCGCATTTATTTGCCCCGCGCGCCCGCCACGCTTCCACCGAGCTTCCGTCGGTTCTGCAGCGGTTTCATTGCGTACCCGACGCGTGCTACAGTAGAGGGGGCACTTTTTGGCTGAATCGTTTTCTGAACGATCGGGCTCCTTAACCCAAATTCGTCGTTRTTTTCATTTTTGTGACCGATATGTTTCAGAGTACAKCTTCGGAAATGGGATTTCTCTACCCGGTAGCACTTTTATTTTCTTTCCAAAACCATTTTTTCGGTGAGGTATGACGCTCCTTAAGCGAAGAGCTCAGAAAAATCATGGTGCACCTCTATCGTAGCATGCGTCACCTACGTCCTCGCCGGCTCGACGTTCCATATTGTAAATAAATTCGGTCGCCCTGGTGGTTTAGTGGTTAGCCTCGACCACCACCACTATCTTTATTATTAGCGTTGGTGCCATGGCTTCAAAATATCAGTATCGAGGTTGCTGTATTCAAATGACGCCGACCGTCGAGAGCGCCAGATCTACCACAGTATCTGACTTTTGAGTTTACTTCCATGAACGTTTCCAATGGAACAAAAAACGTTTCCATGGAAGTACATTTTACTTCCACGTTTTTTAATGTAGCTTCATGGAAGTAAAATTACTTCCACGGAAGTTGTTTTACTTCCATGTTTTTTTGTTGTTTCCATGGAAGTGTTTTTACCCCCTCCATGAAAGTTTTTTTTCACTTCCAGGTGATTGAATTGGAAGTAAATTGTTTTTTACTTCCATAGAAGTAAACTTGGAAGCGAGGGTATGAGTTCACCCCCTGATCCCAGTTGGAACACCGTCCCACCCAAAGTGGGCCCATTCTGATTACCAAAACGTGGACCAGAAATAAAAACGGGATATTAAAAACCGAGTAGCGCGCAGCGCAGAACCACACTACTAGTCCTGTTTTTTTTTACTTTCATGGAAGTGTTTTCACTCTCATGAAAGCTTTTTACTCTCAGGTGATTGAATTGGAAGTAGATTAGTTGTTTACTTCCATAGAAGTAAGCATGGAAGCGAGGGTATGATCTCACCTCCTGATCCCCCAGTTGGTACACCGTCCCATCCAAAGTGGGCCCCTCCCGATTACCAAAATGTGGACCAAATATAAACGGGATTAATGACCGTGTAGCGCGCAGCGCAGAACCACACTACTAGTCCTGTTTCTTTTTACTTCCATGGAAGTGTTTTCACTCCCGTGAAAGCTTTTTACTTCCAGGTGATTGAAATGGAAGTAAATTAGGTGTTTACTTCCTTAAAAGTAAGCATGGAAGCGAGGGTATGAGCTCACCCCCTGATCCCCCAGTTGGTACACCCTCCCGCCCGAAGTGGGCCCCTCCCGATTACAAAAACGTGAACCAATTACAAAACGATTATTAAAAACCGTGTAGCGCGCAGTGCAGAACCACACTAGTGTTGTCTAGGCCGAACGCCCTCTACAAACAGAATACTTCCACGGAACTATATAACTGTTTTTACTTCCATGGAAGTTAATACGGGTTACTTCCGTGAAATTTCCCACTTAAATCGATTTACGTCCATGGTTCTTTCTTCACTTTCATGGAAGTAACAATTTGCTTCCATGAAAGTAAAAATACTTACATGGAATTCAACTTTTACTTCCAAGGAAGGCAAAAAACTTTCATGAAGCAAAATTTACTTCCATGTTTTTTTTTCTTCTTTCATGGAAGTAAATAAAACGTTCATGGAAGTATATTTTCTTCCATAAAATTATAAAAAAAATCATGGAAGTAAATTTACTTACATGGGAGTGAAAAAAACTTTCACGGAAGTAAAATTATACTTCCATTTTGTGAAAAAAAACTTTCATGGAAGTGAAATTATACTTCCACTTTAACTTCCATGGAAGTAAAAGAAAACATGCAAATACTGTGGTAGACCCAGAGCGCCTGTTATAGCGTGGGTAGGCANCGTCTCTCTCCCTAGCCTGACGACACGATGACGATAATCGGCATGTATGACACGGTGCCCCTCATCCACGAGGCGAAGAAGTCGGGCGCTACCCTGCTGGAGTTCCTTCGAGGCGTTCGGCAAGAAAACGCCTTCTCCGCCCGCTCGAACGTGGTTCTGCTGGGCTCGGAGCTGTCGGACCTCGGCCTCGGCAACGGTAACGACTGATGTTAGGGGGGGGGGGACCTTAATATCACGGGGAGGCCATAGTAATCAGGACTCGTTAGGTACACAAAAACCGATATATTCCAGCATTTTTACTAAGGATATTTGGTCCTGATTAATGTGTTCCCCAGTAATAGTAAAATCAAGACCTATCACGTACACACAAAAAACTATACTTGAGTATATTCCAGTATTTAGTACTGGGCATATTTGGTCCTGAATACTGTGTTCCCCCGCAGTAGTTATATATATATATACTATGAATACTAGTATTTCGGTTTTTGCGGGGGTGATCGTATTAATACTACTAATACCTGGTAGGGAGTATATTCTTCTCCCTCATTCGCTAAATTAATTAATTGTTACTAGCACTACACAACTACACCACATATTTACTACTGCTTGTACTCTCTCCCTCATTCGCTAAATTAATTAATTATTACTAGCACTACACAACTACACAATATATATACTTATATAGGAACGCTAAAATGGTTAGGGGTATATATAGAAGTATACTGCAAAAAAATACCCTCAGACTAACCCCCCACACACACACACTCGGTCTCGAAAGGGATGCATGATCAATGGTCAAATGACTAAGGCAGGCAACAAATACCTCCCCCCACTCCGTCTCGAAAGGGATGCGTGGTCAATGGTCAAATGACTAAGGCGAGCAAAAACATGAGTGCGCCCCCCCCCTCCCCCCTCGCTGCAAGCAATGTCTGCCTAGTTCCCATCCCAGCCCCAACCCAATCCCTACGCGCCAAACTCCCACCCGTACCCCCAACAACAGTCCCTGCCCCCAATGTTGGCCTGACCAGGGTTGCCGGCGGTAGAGGAGCGCATCAGCGTGGGTTTCCTGAAGCTGGACGAGCACGTGCTGGACAAGCTGCCCCGCTACGCGCAGGCGTACGACGTGGTCATCATAGGGGACGGGGATATGTCTTACGCAAACGAAATATTGCACGAGATTGTTGGCTGAGGCTAGGCTTTGTTAGAGGGATACTGTTGTAGTGGTGGGATCGATCCTGAACGAGATTTGTTTAGTCGGCTGAGGCCTTGAGGAGGCGTGCATAGCACGATCTTTGCTCGAGATATAGTCGGTTGAGGCTTTAGGCTGACGGCGTAGCAAGACCTTGCCGGCGATAGTTTGCTGGGGCTGGGGCTGGGGCGTAGCAAGATCTTGCTCGAGATATAGTCGTGACAGAGATTCTTCAGGGCTCTGGACCTGAGGCGTACCAACATCTTGCTCAATATAATAGTCGGCTGAGGCATATGCGTAGCAAGATCTTGCACGAGATGTAGTCGGCTACGGCTGAGGCGTATGTAGCAAGATCTTGCCCGAGACATGATCTAGTCGGCTGGGGCTTAGGCGTGGCAAGATCTTGGACGACATAGTCGGTCGGGCTGGGGTTGGGGCGGGGTTGCTGTGCATCACGCTTCTGTTGCTCGTTTTTCGTAGAGGATGCTTCGCCCTTTGCCCCTGACGTGACGTTTTGACTGCGCCGGCCTGGGTTTCCATAACATTTAGGGGGCGTGCTCTTCTGGGAGGAGGGGGGAGCATTGTCGCTGGAAGAAAAAGTGACGGCATTTAGTCTATAGGGATGCAATTGAGATTTCTGTGTTAGCGTATGATCATACGACTACGGCCGTGCGCGATATGAGTACACCCCCCCCCCTTCGTATTGAACGCCCATGTGTTGGAGGTGTCTCTATTAGGAGTAGGAACGGTGCTCCGTTTCGAAAGAGATGCATGATCAAGCAACAATTGAGTACGCCCCCCCCCCCCCCCCTGACAGGCCACCGTTTTTTGTTGTTTCCCTTTGTTTGTGTCTAGCCTACGTATGCGATCCGTGGAAACTGAGGTTTGGCGGTGGCGAGTGCGCCGGAGGGGGGTGCTCATGACATGCATGGTCGTAGTCGGAGGCGGGTACCCAGCCGCAAACAGTAGCGGTATTGTAGCGGGGAAGGTATTATCCTTCATGGTCCTGCCTGCTGCTGCCGTGATGGCAGCGGAATACTTGCGAGAGGCGTGTTTCGTCCTTTCATCCGCCCGGCAAAAAGTGAGCGGGTTTCCTCTCACTGCTGCTGTGAGGCGTGTCGCTGGATTTTGTCTCCGTTTATTGTTTTTTTGTTCCGTCTTTTTTTTTTCGGTTTTCTTCTTCCTTCTTGAAGTGTTGTACGACGGAATAGGTGGCTAGGGGACAGGGGATGGCGGGAAGCGTGTTTTTGGAGCGGAAGAGGGGGGGGGGGTGGGGGGACGGGAGAGAGAGTGGTCTCGTAACGGAAAGCTGCGATTTTTCCCGAAACTGCTACAAACGGCAAGGTACACGATGAAAACCCGAGCAGCAGCCCTCCTGCAGATCGCGTTGTTCGGTTCTTGCTCCTTGTGTGTGTTCTCCACATTAAACCTTCCTTTCTACCCGTCGATATCCAGGACGCCGAGTGTCCGTGCCGATTCTTCATTCTAGAGAGGTACCAGTTATGTGGTCACAAAACTACGACACAGAGATACTACGCTGCAGTGCACTTGTGCTGATGTTGCTAGGAATGCACGCACTGCTGCAGTAATTATTGCTTTTCACAGTTTCGATGTTTGTTTAGCCTGCCGTTGCGGCGCCTGCTTTTGCACCGCTTCTATTAGTTGTTACATCGCGCGCTCATCGCTTCTTGCATCGCTTCCAACAACGAATGCGACGTACATCGTGTTTCCATCGTGTTTTCATCGCGCTTCTGTCGATCCCTCCAGATACTTCCGCCACTCCTATGTTGCTTCCATCGCTACCACTTCCACCCCTTCGACCGCTTCTATCGCTTCTCCATATCTGTATCACATCGTGCTTCCGTCGCGTGATACGATAATAGAGGTGTACCGATACCGTTTTTTGGGGCCTTCCGATCAAACCAGATCAAAACGACCAAGAAAGAGCTTTGAAGGGGGCCCCCGGGGGTGAAGCGGTTTCGGAATGCATCGGGCTCCTTGATTGAGTTCATTGTGTTGCCATGTTTTTCACTGTACACTCAAGGCCATTATTAATAGATTGTTTCACGGGTAGGAGTAGCGCTTTCGTTTTCCTCCAAGTGAGGGAGGAGACGCGTGCTACGATAGAAATATAAGGTACGTTGCAGACAAAAACCTACGGTATGCATTTACCTCTTTTTACCAGCAATATTATTTGGTCCTATCTACTATGTCTACTATATATGCTCCTCCGTAAGAGCTTAACATGCTACTACTGTAGCATGTGCTCGAGTTCGAATCCCACCGTGGTGAGATTTTGACTATATTTGCAAAAATAAAAAGGAATCAATTGCTGAGAGCGCCTTCGTAGCGGGGGTAGGCGGACTCCGACGCGAGTCGACGAGGGAAGAAAGTGCTAAAATCTTCCCGCGCTAAAAATGCAAGGCACGTATCATATCTACCGTAGTGGGAGGAGAAGCGCCCGATCTACTTAGGAACCCCAGATCTGAGTTACGACTAAAGAGGGAGAGAGAAAAATAAGTGAGAAAATATTAAACGGGGATAGGGGGGGAAAAAACAAATCACGTCGTAGCATTGATGCATTTATATTGTGTTTCCATCACTTCTGCTCCCAGCATCGCTCGCTCCCATCTGTTCTCATCGCGCCCTTCCATCGCTTGCGGTCACTTTGATCACTTTTGCGCAGTCAGCGCTTGCTTGCATCGCTCGCATCGCCCGCATCGCTTCTATTCCATCGCGCCCACATCCACCACTTCCACCCTTCTCGATGCCGCTTTAAGTCAGACGCGTTCTACAATAGATAGAGGTACGAAGCATTTTTGATTGAAAACTTTTTTTTTATTGATAGGGCTCCTTAACCCAATTTCGTCCCGACTTTTATTCAAGTCTTGTGTTGTTGCAAAAATTGTCCTTGTACAACTTTGGCCAATAGGATTTTCTCTTCGGGTGACGCTTTTATTTCCCCCTCCAACCAGTGTTTTTGCATGATGAGGTATAACAGAGCTCATCAAGTGGCCACTCCCAAAAAAAAACATGGCGCGCATGCATGTCTACGTATTGTCGCAAGCGTCATCATTTACTTCCGTCGTATTTGTTTTTCGCATATATATATGTGGTTCAACCGCATTTATTTGCCCCGCGCGCCCGCCACGCTTCCACCGAGCTTCCGTCGGTTCTGCAGCGGTTTCATTGCGTACCCGACGCGTGCTACAGTAGAGGGGGCACTTTTTGGCTGAATCGTTTTCTGAACGATCGGGCTCCTTAACCCAAATTCGTCGTTTTTTCATTTTTGTGACCGATACTGTTTCAGAGTACACTTCGGAAATGGGATTTCTCTACCCGGTAGCACTTTTATTTTCTTTCCAAAACCATTTTTTCGGTGAGGTATGACGCTCCTTAAGCGAAGAGCTCAGAAAAATCATGGTGCACCTCTATCGTAGCATGCGTCACCTACGTACTCGCCGGCTCGACGTTCCATATTGTAAATAAATTCGGTTGCCCTGGTGGTTTAGTGGTTAGCCTCGAACACCACCACTATATTTATTATTAGCGTTGTTGCCATGGCTTCAAAATATCAGTATCGAGGTTGCTGTATTCAAATGACGCCGACCGTCGAGAGCGCCAGATCTACCACAGTATCTGACTTTTGAGTTTACTTCCATGAACGTTTCCAATGGAACAAAAAACGTTTCCATGGAAGTACATTTTACTTCCACGTTTTTTAATGTAGCTTCATGGAAGTAAAATTACTTCCACGGAAGTTGTTTTACTTCCATGTTTTTTTGTTGTTTCCATGGAAGTGTTTTTACCCCCTCCATGAAAGTTTTTTTTCACTTCCAGGTGATTGAATTGGAAGTAAATTGGTTTTTTACTTCCATAGAAGTAAACTTGGAAGCGAGGGTATGAGTTCACCCCCTGATCCCAGTTGGAACACCGTCCCACCCAAAGTGGGCCCATTCTGATTACCAAAACGTGGACCAGAAATAAAAACGGGATATTGAAAACCGAGTAGCGCGCAGCGCAGAACCACACTACTAGTCCTGTTTTTGTTTACTTCCATGGAAGTGTTTTCACTCTCATGAAAGCTTTTTACTCTCAGGTGATTGAATTGGAAGTAGATTAGTTGTTTACTTCCATAGAAGTAAGCATGGAAGCGAGGGTATGATCTCACCTCCTGATCCCCCAGTTGGTACACCGTCCCGTCCGAAGTGGGCCCCTCCCGATTACCAAAATGTGGACCAAATACAAACGGGATATTAAAAACCGTGTAGCGCGCAGCGCAGAACCACACTACTAGTCCTGTTTCTTTTTACTTCCATGGAAGTGTTTTCACTCCCATGAAAGCTTTTTACTTCCAGGTGATTGAAATGGAAGTAAATTAGGTGTTTACTTCCTTAAAAGTAAGCATGGAAGCGAGGGTATGAGCTCACCCCCTGATCCCCCAGTTGGTACACCCTCCCGCCCGAAGTGGGCCCCTCCCGATTACAAAAACGTGAACCAATTACAAAACGATTATTAAAAACCGTGTAGCGCGCAGTGCAGAACCACACTAGTGTTGTCTAGGCCGAACGCCCTCTACAAACAGAATACTTCCACGGAACTATATAACTGTTTTTACTTCCATGGAAGTTAATACGGGTTACTTCCGTGAAATTTCCCACTTAAATCGATTTACGTCCATGGTTCTTTTTTCACTTTCATGGAAGTAACAATTTGCTTCCATGAAAGTAAAAATACTTACATGGAATTCAACTTTTACTTCCAAGGAAGGCAAAAAACTTTCATGAAGCAAAATTTACTTCCATGTTTTTTTTTCTTCTTTCATGGAAGTAAATAAAACGTTCATGGAAGTATATTTTCTTCCATAAAATTATAAAAAAAATCATGGAAGTAAATTTACTTACATGGGAGTGAAAAAAACTTTCACGGAAGTAAAATTATACTTCCATTTTGTGAAAAAGAACTTTCATGGAAGTGAAATTATACTTCCACTTTAACTTCCATGGAAGTAAATGAAAACATGCAAATACTGTGGTAGACCCAGAGCGCCTGTTATAGCGTGGGTAGGCACAATTCGACGAGAGTCGACGAGGGAAGAAAGTGCTGACCTCTTCTCGCCATAAAAATGCAAGCCACGTACCGTGATGGGGAGGGGAGGGGGAGAGGGGCCTACTACGTGACCCCGGATCTGAGATGCGACTGCCACAATAGGGAGGGAAAGAGAAAATAAAAGCGATTAGTGCAAAATAAATGGAAAAACAAACACATATAAAAAAAAAACGTTCGACAGATCTATCTGCGGCCTTCACTGCCAGGTGTGGACGCTACAATCTTGGGAGAACACGCTGGCTGGATTTTCCATTGCCCACTGCCTGCTGACAATCATGTAACTCACCACCCCTGCCTCGTAGGCAGCCGCGCGCCGATGGGGGCGGGGGGCGGGGGATTCTTCCGCAAAGCCCCGTGGTTGCCTCTCCCCTGCTATCCCAGTCGTCCCCTCCTCCGCCCGCCCCCCCTTCTCGATCTACTACATTTGAGTTTACTTCCATGGTTTTGTTTTTAACGTTCATGGGACTAGATTTTACTTCCACGATTTTGTTTTTTACTTTCGTGGAAGTAAATGTTACTACCACGAAAGTTATGCTTACTTCCATGGAAGTGAAATGTACTTTCACGTAAGTTTGTTTTTTGCTTCCATGTGATTAAACTGGAAGTACATTGAAAATGTAACATGGAAGCGAGGGCATGAATTCACCCCCCTGCTCCCAGTTGGAACACCGACCCACCCAAAGTGGGCCAATTCCGATTTCGAAAACGTGGACCAACTACAAGCGGGAAATTTAAAACCGTGTAGCGCGCAGCGCGGAACCACACTAGACCTGTCTAGTGGCCGAAGGCCCCCTTCAAACAGAAACTTCCACGGAACCATGGAAGTGTTTTACTTCCATGAAAGTTTCCAGGTCAGTCAATGTACGTCGATGAAATTTGTTTTTACTCCTCCTCCTTGAGTTCAGGTGCATCACGCGCACGCGCTCTCACTCCTCTTCAGCTCTCTTCAACAACATGCTCTCCACGAGCTATTGTCTGCTGGACATAACCAACTAAGGCCTGGGGTCACCTTCATCATCTTCTTTATTATTATTTGAAGCCCTTGTCCGGTTCACTTTACAGTGACCTGCGTTTTGCCTCTCAATTTAGACTGTGTTTTCACCGGCCATCGGGAATCGAGTCTAGGCGTACACATCAGCTTCGTGCTGGTACACACGTCAATCGTCACACGCTAATATCGTCCTCCTCCTCCTCCCTCCTCCTCCTCCTCTCCTCGAAACTCCGACCCTCCCGTTCTTGGCTCTCCCCCATGTCGGAGCGCCCCCTCTTACATGGGAGCCCCCTGACTGAATCGCCTTTCCCCGCTTCCGGCGATCCTCAGCTGTGCTCCTGTTAGCGCTTGCGATCCCTCCCTCAACGCTTGCGCCGTTTGCAACCACCTATCGATCCCCTGCCTTCGGTCTCTGTCGGCCAGTAGGTCTTTCCCGATTTTCTCCGTAAACCGGTCGTTCCTCCTGAAGCAAGCTAGGCCCGCCTCGAGGGGACCGCTTCATCCAGGGGTGGCGAACCAAGTGGCGCTTCCGCTTGCACCTGTACCCCCGACACGCAGCCACGACGCCAGACAGTGTAGCTATCTTCGTGGTGCACGCAAACCCCGCGTGATGCGTCGTACGCTAGCGAGGCGCAGCGGCACACCGAACTCGATCCAGCGGCAACCTATAACGATTTTGCGGCTCCACCTCGGACGCATGCTACCGTAGAGGTATACCTTTTTTTGGCTGAATCGTTTTCTGAACGATCGGGCTCCTTGACCCAAATTCGTCGGATTTTCATTTTTTGTGACGGAATAATGTTTCAGAGTATACTTCGGTCAGGATATTTATCATCCGGCAGTGCACTTTCATTTTTCTCCAAAATCATTTTTTCGGTGAGGTATGACGCTCCTTAAGTGAGAAGCTCAGAGAAATCATGGTGCTCCTCTATCGTAGCATGTGTCCTCGATGTAGTTGGTAACGTCGCAGCCTCTACAGACAGGCCAAACGCTTTCTCCCTGAATCAAAAGCCTCTCCTTCTCCAGTTTAGCCACAACCCCCGCCCCCCGAAACATTATCGCGTTCCATCATGTGGACGTCCGATGACCGTCGTCTAGAGGCTTCACTTCCCTCCAAATACGTGAGCTGGTGTGCTTCTTTGTCCGCTCCCTTCAACCACCACCGGTAAAATGCAACAAACTGTCGTACAGCTTTCTTCTTCTCGGTCAACCTCCCCCCCCCTCTTGGGGTTGATATTCAGCGAAGAGACGAGCCGTATACGCCTCCTTGTATAAATATTCCCTCATCTCCTTCTTCCCTCCCTGCCTTCCTCCTCCTCTGATCCTCCTCTGCCCTTTGTCTCTCACTCCGCCCAACCCTCGGCTATACACTCATGCCACCCCTGCGCTTCACGCCCTTCGTCCCCAACTCACGCCCCGGCGCCACCCGCTTGCTTCCTGCCCACAGCTATCCCAAAAAGCGCCCAACTCTCTGTCAACCGCCGGGAGGGGGGGGGGTTGCAGCGATGGCCGTGGAGTGACGCCAGCGTCGTCGCTCGTTTTTCTCGATGTGGCCGCGCCGCGCGTCGAAACGCAGCTAGATACTACTTCGGCAGGCAGTGGTCGTCACCGTACTGCGCACTACTCAGGGAGGGGCACGCGACGTACCTTTTCTGTCACAGTGGCCGATTTCGCCTCGCGGTGACGATGCGCAGCCAAACAATTGCGGGGAGACGAATGCTCCCGCCGCCGTGCGCTGACGCATGCTACGATAGAGGTGCCACCATGTTTTTGCCTTGGAAGGGTGGTTACTTGAAGAGCTCCACACCCCACCCCGAACTGATTTTGGGGGGAACGTAAAAGTGCGATCCGATCAAATCCGATTGAAAATCCCATGGCCGAAGCAAACAAGGAATAAGACCTTAGGGCCCATCTTAACGAAGACAGCAAAAATTCAATTTGGAAAATAACATCCTATTTTAATGTGATTTCGCAAAAAAAAGTGGTTTGCGTCCTATGGGGAATAGTGAATTGCTCGTTCAAATATTTATGAAATCGAAAAAACGCAGCATGCGTCACAGCGCCCAGGTGAAAAAAATCGACGAGAGGAGACGAGAGGGAAAGCATGCGTCGACGCGTGCGCGCCGCCGCCAGCATACTTTTGCTTTTGACCGCCCAGGCTAGGAAGCTATCGCTCTCAGGGTCTCCTGGGTGGGCGTAGGGATCCCTGGAACGCCACGGGCGAGACAGGGGCGGCGATGGTGTTATCGAAGTCTTGAGCGTATCATGCTGTTTTTGGTCGATCGCTCGGTTTTTGATCGGGTTGGAGCATCGAGCTGGTTGAAAAGTTGGGATTGCGACCGCCATGATTGGTTTTGAGCCGCCACCGCCGGGGTACGCTGTGCTATGGTCTATAGGCGTGGGCGCGGCTGTTGTCCCGGTGGCCTCGGGTTGTGGTTCACGTGTTGTCGCCTCGGTCGTGGTCATCGATGCCACCAAGAAATGACAGATTGTACCGGGGGGCGTTTGCCCACCGTGGACATGCCGGTCCAAGTCGGGCCAACTCCTCAATTTGATTTGAATTCTTTGGAAAAGAAGGTCCTGGGACCTTTCTGTTTTTTTCGTCCAATTCAAATTGATTAGACCCCAAGATCCTAATCTTTGATGCTGGTGCGTGTGTTGGCCAATGAAAAGCGTATTTGAATTTTATTTTTTCCAAATTGAATTTTTGCTGTCTTCGTTAAGATGGGCCCTTACGTACAACAAAATAATGACAATCCCGCCGATTTTGGGTTAAGAAGGAGCTCGATCTTTCAGAAATCATTTCAGCCAAAAAAAGGTATACCTTGACTGGTGCTACGATAGGGGGGGTACCCACATTTTCACTGCCAAGTTTTGGCCGCTCGGACGAGTGACTCGGAATCTAACTGAAAAGTGGACCGAAACATGGTTTCTTGGCGTTGCGGAACAAAATCTCCAATGGCGGTGGATATAGATTAACAAAAAAAACATAATGCCATATGCGTACAACGCACTAAAGCAGTCACTCGGCCGAGTGGCTCTGTGCAGGTGAAAAATAAGCACCTATACATGACCCTCTACCGTAGCACCAGTCCCTTACCAGGTATACCTCTATCGGTGCAGACACGTGATACGACAGAGGTAGCACTTTTTGGCTCTTTCATTTTTTTCTGAATAGACGCGTGCTACGGTATGAGGTGTAAACACTTTTCGGATGAATCGGTTTCTGAACAGTCGGGATCCTTAACCCAAAATCGTCGGACTTTTTTTTTTTTTTTGTGACGAATAATGTTTTAGAGTATACAAGTCTTCGGTCATGAGATTTCTCATCCGGCAGCACTTTTGTTTCCCTCCAAAGACTATTGCTACGGTAGAGGTTGCACTTTTCGGCTGAATCGTTTTCTGAACGATCGGGCTCCTTAACCCAAATTCGTCGGACTTTCGTTTTTGTGACGAATAATGTTTCAGAACATACTTCGGTCATGAGATTTCTCATCCGGCAGCACTTTTATTTTCCTCCAAAATCATTTTTTTCGGCGAGGTATGACGCTCCTTAAGCGAGGAGCTCAGAAAAAACAAAATAGTGCACCTCTATCATCGTAGCATGCGTCCAAAGCCATTTTTCCGGATGAGGTATGACGCTCCTTAAGTGAGGAGCTCAGAAAAAACACGGTGCACCTCTGTTGAGGTCGGTCTCCTTCGGACGCATGCTACCGTAGAGGTGCACTATTGCCCGCCGCCTCACGCTATACGTAGGGGTGCAGACGCGCGATACGACAGCAGCGGTAGCACTTTTTTTGGCTCTTTTTTTTTTTTTTCGGAATAGTCGGTCTCCTTCAGACGCATGCTACGGTAGAGGNTGCTGTTCTGGGTTTTTGGGTACCCTAAATTATAAACACGCGAGTGAGGCACTCGTATTTTTCTGCCGTTTAAAAACCGCATCTACCACCTGGAATATCAGTACGTCTTGAACTCCTGGCCGCTCCGTTAATTCTTGATACATGTTGCGCAGATATTGTCCCACTCTAATTTCGAGTTGTTCAGTTGTTTCTTGAATTTTCTGTCTGAAACCGCTACGCTGAGTTTCGGACATTGCGGGTAATGTGGCTCTACTATCATGTAAAATCTCCATTGGCTTCTTCCTCTTGCAGAGACCCGATTTATAGGTGCTGTGGCCCTTCTAATACCTGAAAACAAAAATCTTTCTAGGTATATATATATCGGCCCGTAGGTATGCGCTTGCAAACCTAAAACACACTAGACATGGGACGCCCACCAATATTATGGAGTCAATCTGCAAAGTGAGCTAACATGGCGGCGGTTTTCCGCGCAACTACAACATGCATTCCCTTCCGTTACCACCACTCACCATCTCCGTGCCACTGATTACAGCGGCTGCTGTGTGCAGGGCTGCTCGCACCGTACAGGCACGCGGTAGTTGGGGCTCGAATAGGGTAGTACGTACACGACAATTATACGTAATACCAGGTTCCCCTTTGGAACGTGCTTAGTGTAGTGACGGAAAAACGATTTTGAAAAATTGCGGTACGTAATATGATATAAGACTGGTGCTACGATAGGGGGGGGTACCCACATTTTCACTGCCAAGTTTTGGCCGCTCGGACGAGTGACTCGGAATCTAACTGAAAAGTGGACCGAAACATGGTTTCTTGGCGTTGCGGAACAAATTTTCCAATGGCGGTGTATATAGATTAACAAATAAAACATAATGCCATATGCGTACAACGCACTAAAGCAGTCACTCGGCCGAGTGGCTCTGTGCAGGTGAAAAATAAGCACCTATACATGACCCTCTACCGTAGCACCAGTCCCTTACCAGGTATACCTCTATCGGTGCAGACACGTGATACGACAGAGGTAGCACTTTTTGGCTCTTTCATTTTTTTCTGAATAGACGCGTGCTACGGTATGAGGTGTAAACACTTTTCGGATGAATCGGTTTCTGAACAGTCGGGATCCTTAACCCAAATTCGTCGGACTTTTTTTTTTTTTTTGTGACGAATAATGTTTTAGAGTATACAAGTCTTCGGTCATGAGATTTCTCATCCGGCAGCACTTTTGTTTCCCTCCAAAGACTATTGCTACGGTAGAGGTTGCACTTTTCGGCTGAATCGTTTTCTGAACGATCGGGCTCCTTAACCCAAATTCGTCGGACTTTCGTTTTTGTGACGAATAATGTTTCAGAACATACTTCGGTCATGAGATTTCTCATCCGGCAGCACTTTTATTTTCCTCCAAAATCATTTTTTTCGGCGAGGTATGACGCTCCTTAAGCGAGGAGCTCAGAAAAAACAAAATAGTGCACCTCTATCATCGTAGCATGCGTCCAAAGCCATTTTTCCGGATGAGGTATGACGCTCCTTAAGTGAGGAGCTCAGAAAAAACACGGTGCACCTCTGTTGAGGTCGGTCTCCTTCGGACGCATGCTACCGTAGAGGTGCACTATTGCCCGCCGCCTCACGCTATACGTAGGGGTGCAGACGCGCGATACGACAGCAGCGGTAGCACTTTTTTTGGCTCTTTTTTTTTTTTTTCGGAATAGTCGGTCTCCTTCAGACGCATGCTACGGTAGAGGTGACCACTTTGAGAAGCTCTAGAATAGACCCCACGACGCATGCTACGATAGAGGTGCACTAATATGTTTTTTCTGAGCTCCTCGCTTAAGGAGCGTCATACCTCGCCGAAAAAAATGATTTTGGAGGAAAATGAAAGTGCTGCCGGATGAGAAATCTCATGACCGAAGTATGTTCTGAAACATTGTTCGTCACAAAAACGAAAGTCCGACGAATTTGGGTTAAGGAGCCCGATCGTTCAGAAACCGATTCAGCCAAAACGTGCTACCTCTACCGTAGCATTAGTCCCACCTAAAAACTGATTTTTTTTGGGGGGGGGGGGGAAAGTTGCACCCGATGAACAGTCTAAACCATAAAAACGAAAAAGAAAAAAGGCAACATAAAAATGATAATATTGATAATAATGATAAAAATGATAAAAAAAATGACGATTTTGGGTTAAGGAACCCGATCATTCAGAAATAAATCCCAGCAGCCAAAAATGCTACCTCCGTGGTAGCACTTGTCTTCCTTGTACACTTGGTTATACTGTAGGCCTGGGATTGCCCATAGGGGGGTACGAGCAACTTCTAACCCCCCCCCCCCCCCCCCCCCAAAAAAAAAAACAAAACAAAAAAAAAAAGGTCTTGGGCGTGAGGTATAGAGCTCCTCAAGTGACCACCTTCAGAAGACAAAAGCTTATTAAACCATTCAGAACTCAAAAACGTATCCCACCCTAATTCCAAGTAGTGTGTCCCGAAAAACGGGGAACCAGTTCTTGAGGGGTTGACATGGTGCTACCTCTCTACCTGAAGGTAGCATGCGTCTATCATAGCACCACAATTGTTTTCGGAGGCTCCTCGCTTGAGGGGTTCTATACTATAAGCAAGTGAGGACGCGTGCTCTACGGTGGTAGAGGTGTATCACTTTTCTTGGAGGAGACAGTTTCGGAATGGCAGAGGGGGCTCCTTACCCGATTCAGAACTGAAAAAAATAACCCCACACTAATCCCAAGTAGTTTGTCCCCAAAAATTCGTGGGACCCGTTCTTAAGGGGTTAACCCGAAAATCATCGGGATTGTTTATTCTTGCGTATGGCAATACTTTTCGTTGTATACTCCGAGGCTAATATATATGGAATTTTTTCATCGGGCACGAGGACTTTTCTTATCCTCCAATAGGTGATGTGTAGAGTTCCTCAAGTGACCACTCTCTTCACACTGGTGCTGCTACGGTATATAGGGGGGTTACGGTAGGGAGGTCGCTTTCAAGCCCGATATTTTCAGCCGATCAGAGCCACTCGGCCGAGTGACTGCATATATATTTCGTTGCAAATTTCTAGTTTTTGTTTTTTTTTGCATTTCGTTTGGTTTTTGCGAATCGCACCGCCATGGGCTTGTTTGTTACTCTGCGCCCACAGTTCAATTTCATTTCCAATTTCGAGTAAGTCACGAAGTCACTCGCCCGAGTGGCGTAAATGTGGGTGTGGAAAGTGAGATACCCCCTCTCCCCTCGTAGCACGGCTCTTTATTGTAGTACGTTGTTTAGGCGGTTTTGTGACCACGGGCTGCAGTAGAGTTCAGGGAAATGATATTATAATAATAGTGTGATAACATCATCCTCCTCATCATAAGAGCACGACCCCCGATACCATTGGTATAGACTGCTTGTTTAAAAGCATGTCGTCGAGTTGGATTTTGACGGTATTGCGGTTGAGCTACGAGTATACCGGGATTTGGCCACATGGACGAGTGGATCCGAATCTAACTGAAAATTGGACCTACACATGGTTTGTTGGCGTTGCGTAACAAAACCTCCAATGGCGGGGCATATAGAACAACAGAACAATAGGAAACGGTTATGAGTACAACACAGCAAGACAGTCACTCGGCCGAGTGGCTCTGTACAGGTGAAAACCAAGCACCTATGCATGGCCCCCCTACCGTAGCACCACTCCGTCGTTGAAGCCGCGTAGAAGTCGCCTTGAAGAGGTCCCGTAGCGATGATGGTCCCTTGTAGCCCTCGTTACGGTCTTATTTAACAAGGAGATGCCACGACCCTCTTGGGTCGAACCTAGGTATATAACACGGTGGGTGGGGGTCTCATCGAGACTCACCTCAATTGGGACTCACCCCAAGCGGGCTTTCAAAGCGGAGGTACATCGAGTCTGCTCGAGGGGAGAGGTCAACGTTGTTCATGCAACGGACCTCTAACGCCCCCAGATCCGATCTGGCCGGATCTTTCATGCCTGACTTTGGGATGTATCCTTCCATGCATGCGTGTTCCGATATGTACGATAGATATACTGTACGTCTAACCCTAACCGTCACAATAATAAGGGTCATTCTTATCGGAGCCATGATTTTCCAAACTTTTCATTATTGTTTTCGCGCAATTTCCGATTGGTCGATTTTTTCCATTTTCTGTTTCAATTCATTGGAACGTGATGCCTTCCAATCATTTTGCCCTCCGAAGAATTGAAAAAACAATGGAAATGTTTCCTTTTTTCCTCTTTATCCTCGTTTTCTTGGAAAAACAATATCGGAAATTATGAGAAAAAGTTGCTCGAAAAGAAAGACCCTAAAGTCGAAACAGCCATCGTGTGTTTGTTAACGATGCATACCGCAGACTCAAGGGTGATGGTGGTATGTGTGACCAGGGGCAGCCGATCACTTGCAGGACCAGGCTCAAGGACTTTGGTTCTGATATGATTCCGTGCCTTGTTGATGGTGGCGTACAAAATACTGTACGTACGCGCCAGGTTTGAGGTTGTAGTTTTCCACCTCGCTACATGGCTGACATGATTAAACGATAGGCGGGCCGAAAACAACACTCGGTGCAGTCGGTTGTAGTTGATTCGACATCCGCGGCGGATGAATATTGGGTGTGCTTCTTTTCGCGTAACAAGCCAAGACAAGACAAGTTGCATTCGGAAGCATTCTATGCAGTATCGGGTATAACCTCCGAATACATGGACAAACGCGGCACATAGCACTATGTCAAGATAAGGACATATAAAAGAGACAGCGCGTATACCAAAAAAAGCAACCAAAACTCCATTGGGAGCCCAAACACACTCAATTAAAGCCATTCGTGAGAGGACATCAAACCCTTACGAGATCGACTCAAAGGCAGCACCAGCACAGAGGGCTGCAGCAAACAGTTGTTCCACCGTACCCTTCTGTCCGAACTACGCCAGGTTGCAACCGATATTGTCACATAGCCAAGTGGAATCTCTAGCAGGTATATATGTCTAGAGTACAGTACGCTGGTATACGTACGTACGTATGTACTGCACAAGGTGAGGTGGGAGAGGATGTTGTGTGTTTTTGTTGTTGGGGACCACGTGGAAAGCCCTGGTGCTATTCCAGTGTTGGACACAGCGCAAACGATCAACCCCTATGGACACCGCGCAAACGATCATCACCATAGTAGAACTACAGTACAACCACTAACAACTACGTCTGTGCCTGCACCACCACCAGCAA
>MEHQ01002041.1:0-15277 GCA_008828725.1 Saccharina japonica
ACGGGGTAGCCCACACCACGCCATGTACTGCTGTGCGTGATGTTGTATGTGTGCATAGTTTCAGTCAAATAATATTCTGCGCCGCTCGCTCTGCTGTGCGTGCGCGCGTTCCTCGCGAGAACATCCCGTAAGATGCAAGCAGGATACAAACAAAATGCGGCAGAATGCAATGTATATGACACGTTAAAAAACATATGTATATTAATTCGGTGAAGTCCACTCTCCAGCAGCTAGCTGCAGCGTCTCAAATTGTCGAAGAATCGACTTACACACCCGCCACGGCTACCCACCACCCCTACGATGCGTGTGGCATGAACCCTTGCATCTATATCCAATTTGACGTCTTCCGAATATCTTCTCCCTACCAGTACGTTTTCGTCTCTCAGACTTGTTGGGAGTGGTCAGCGGACGCTCGTTTCGACGAGTTCGAACGCTCCCACGTCTCGGCAAAAGACGACAGCTACTAGACCGTGGTCTGACCCCTCGGCTGACCCCCCCCATACTAAAACTAGCATATCCAGCTAATGTGCTACTAAGGGATCGCGTTTTGATGCCTTGACTGACCGCCCCCACACTAAAACTAGTATATGTCCAGCAAATTTGTCACTAAGAGACCGCGGCTTGAAACCTTGGCTGACCGCCCCACACTAAAACCTAGTGAATTAAGGCCACAAAAGGCCTCGGCACGCTCAAAAAGGCGGGTTTCCTTTGAAAATAGCATTTTTTTCTCGGGCGCTTCCTCTGTACAACAACCGCCACCGCTACACAACCTGTCGCATAGTGAAACAGTACACCAATCACAGCCTACTGGGTTGTAACTGTCTTCTCTGTGAAAGGGCACTTACTACGTTTCCTTTTTAAGCCGACTGGTTTTACATGCACAGCAAATACGGCACCCCTTCCACCACAACCTTTTGCAAAATCCCGTCCCTCCCAATACGACGGCAGCGCAAACCTCGCCTGAACTCCACGTTCGCTCGCTCGCTTCCATTCGTCGCTATCGGTATTTTCCCATCATTTATAAAAGCTCGTGTCTCAACTCTGTCCGAACGGCGCAATACAACCCATCAGTCAAACGGCACCCCCCCCCACTCCCCACTCTCCGCTCTGCTCCCACCCCACCCCTCCACCCCCACACAGCAGAAACACGCTAAAATAGCGACGAAACCCAATCGATTTCATTCCCCCCCACTCTAAGTGATCTCCCTTCCAGTACCACAACCCACCTCTCACCTATTTTAATTATTACTGCAAGACAACATCCCACTCTAATTCCAAGTAGATAGTCCCAAACCCCCCAAAAAGACGCGCGCAGCCATGAACGGGTCATAAACGTCGTGCGAAAAAAAGCCGCCAGTTTTATCCCCGCACGCGTCCACTATCATCCCCGCACGGGTCCACGCCTCCGTATCTCCCACCGTAACCGTACAAACGGATTTTTTTCACGTTATTTAATCCCGAAGCGCTCCGGCCTACGATTCCGCAAGGAAACCTTACTGGTGTGACACAACCGAGCGACCCGGACTAGAACCCCCGAAACAAAAAAACACAGATCTCAGCACGCCACGACTCGTATATACGAGAAAAGAAACGGGTTTGGACTCCCCCACACACGATCGACAAACACGTTTTTTGTTTGTTTGTTGTTGCAAATTTATTCGATGTTGACACGCTTGGGCTCAGGCACAGCGGCCTTCCCGACCGTGATCTCTAGCGCCGAAACGGCTCCCACAGCGACAGAATTCTCCCCGCTCTCGCCGGCCCTCTCCTCCTGCTCGGCCTCGAACTTTGCCGAGATCTG
This sequence comes from Saccharina japonica, assembly GCA_008828725.1. NCBI lineage: Eukaryota > Phaeophyceae > Laminariales > Laminariaceae > Saccharina > Saccharina japonica. Next base: position 1,802 of record MEHQ01002041.1, read on the forward strand.
CGTCAGGTCCGCGTCCTTCGGCAGGTTCACGTCCTTGAAGAGCGACCGGCGGCCTTCCGAGGCGTAGGAGACGCGGAGGGTGTTCTTCGGGGTGACGACGAGGTTGATGCCTTCGCGCGTAGCGTCCTCGGGGAGGGACACCCTGTTGCATCGGTGGGACGCGTGTGTGCGAGAGATGCCCAAGCAGCGCAAACGTGCAAAACAGCAGTAAGAGGAGGAGGAGGGGGAGGAGGAGGAGTGGTATTATTAGTAGGGAGTTTAGTTTGGTTCGGGTGCACACGCACAGCGGCAAAGGGAACGGTAAATACCACTTTGTCCAGAAATACAAGCCCCACTTATATTGAATATCGAAGTACAAAACGTTCTTATATTTAGGGACATAGTGGTAAGATAAAAGCGGTGCAGCAAGCACGGCGGTGGTGTTCACAGCAGTAGGAGGAGTAGTTCGGCTACTATGCTTGCATGCGGGCAACTGCGAGGGGGTAGGAAGGGGTGGGGTGAGGTGGAGGATACAGGGGTGGCATGTGAGCGAACACCAAACAAATACCAGGCACATGGTACCGGTGAACATCATCATATGGCCCATTATTTTGGTTTCCATGAATGGGTCGGTTTTCTTCTATTTTCTTTTTGCAGCTATTTTATGTGTGAAAAATGACGTGGAAGTGTATCGAGCGCACTGTCGGATTTCAAACATGAAAAGAAACTTGAGCCCCTGTTAGGCTTGATTTTATAGAATAGTGCCCTACACCGCTTCAAAAGTGCGACATTTTCAACCTTTTATACAGGAAAAAAGGAGCGTGCAGGCAGCAGTACATACACGAGTGTAAACCCCCCCTGCGCGCGAGCCGTGAAAAAATATTTGCACCGCAGTTCGGGCACATCCCGTACCGTTACTGCCAGGGCTGTTTCGTGTGGAAGATGCTTTTTTCGTCTTTTTTTTCAGCATGTATTCCCCTCTGAAGCCCCATGGGGGCCAAGGTAAACCGTACCATATGAAAACTACAGTAAGAGGGGTTACGTTAAACAGTACCACATCATAAGAGCTGAAACCCCAAGGCGGTTACGCTATAGCGTACACTGGAAGTATCGCAGAGGTCTACATACGTAGGGGAGTGGAACACTTGTGATCATCTAGACTCATGTTGCCGCTGTTTTCGTAGGCTCGACCCGCGCCCGCCGGGGCCGTCGTCTCGATAGAAATATACTTCGTATTTAGGTAAAACTTCTAAGTTGAAAACTCAGCTGTGAGATCGAAATTTGGTCGAAACTCACATTTTTGGCGCGTGCTATATATGCTATATATATGTACGGGATGTGTGACTCCGTGAAGGATGTAAGTCGATGAGTCATCTGGGTGATAGCACCAGGGTCAGCATGACCATTTTACAAAGACAGCCAGCCCACAACCATTCCGCGCACCGAGACAAATATACTGTGACGGAAAATACGGCAAAATGGTCAGCCGGGTAGAACAGTAGTACCAACTATTATTGTGCGTACGTACGTACTAAATACTAATGTTAATAGTTGGTGTGTGTACGACTTAATAGTTGTGCGGCAAGTTACCTACCTGTACTCGGCGTTTGATATACAACTATGTCCCAAAATACAAGGCCCTTTCGCATTATAATTTGTATCCCAAAGGGTGCAATATTTCGGGACAGAACGGTATTTACGTAAGGACTACGTAGAGAAACACGCTCGGGGCGGCGCCCACTCAGACTGAGCTCATTAACAATGGTTGATTGCCGTCATCATGCAACACGTATCCGACTGAAGTCATTCAAGTCAGCCCTAAATTCAAGCACAACGGCATTGTCGATCATGATGGCACGATACCTGATCCGTACATGCAGGAAAACCAAAACAGAGGCGAAACACCTCACATACACCAAGAAGAGTTGGTACTTTTAACGTTAATAGTTTAACGTCGAAGTCAACCCTCTCCCAGCCCGTCGAACATGCGTTAATTAACGCCAAAACACCACAACCGGATACGAGTACTCGTACACCACCAGTTCACCTCGAGACAAACGGAGACACCACCGGGTAGAAAACCACAACACAGCCGAGAAACCGTCCGTAACATACAGCAGTGGCTGCGTAGTGCCTAACCTTTATAAAAAAACGTGGGGGTACATCACATCAAACACTGCTGTTACTGCTCTAGATATCCACCAAAACACATGAAACAACGGCGGATTGTGCTTTTGTAACTGCTCGGCGGCTATGGTGTGAACCTGGTATTCAACACACACTCCCAAGACTCTCACCTGACAAGGTAGGACCCATCCTCTTTCTGCGAAACCGCTGTAGCCATGGTCGCCCTCCTCATCGCCACCACCCGCTTCGCCCTAGCCTCCCTCGCCGCGTGGGCCCTCTCCTCCACCTCCTCCTGAGTCGGGAACCGCAGGGTGTCCTCGCCCCACATCGCCCTCGCGAACTGCCCAAACTCTTGGTCGAGAGAATCGAACACGGAGGCGCTACGGGCAGGGCGGGAAGGGCGCTCGGCGGGCGGCGTAGGTTTTGCGGCAGGGGCACCTTCTACGTCGTCGGTGTCCTTCGCAGCAGGGTCAGTAGGGGGCGCTACCCCGGACAGGCTCGAGAGGTACTCGGCGGAAGAAGAGAAGGACGGGCTCTTCACATCCTCCGCGGCGACACCGACATGGCCGGCGGGTTCGGGTTGCTCTGCTGCCGCCGAAGCTTTCGCGCCAGCTTTCGCGCCAGGAGATGGGTCAGCCGTCGTTGTTGCCGCCGCCCCCGCCCCACCCGCGCCACCCACAACATCCTTGGAAAAGTTGACCTCGGCCTTGCCCTCCGGGGTGAGAGAGGCGGTCGCGCCCGAGGGGGACAGACCTTCCGGGAGCACGAACGACCGGGAAACGGACTCGGTCCTGCTTGAGCGCGTCACCCACCCGCCGAAAGTGCTAGCGCTGGAGTCCTCGTGGGTGGCGCGGGCCTTGACCGTCAGCAAGCGTCCGCTGACGGAGACGTCCAAGCCGTCGCGGTCCACCTCTGCCGGGAGGTCGAAGGTCAGCTTGTAGGTGTCGCCCGTCTCCACCACCTCAGGGTCCCCGACCTGCAGCTGCTGGGATCTGTCTTGGAGGCCCCCAGAAGGCTCGAAGATCGTGGGGCTGAAACGGTTCAATCGCCGCCGCCGTTGCAAGCCTCTGTCGCGCCGGAAGCGCTCCATGTTGCCGTCGCCCCACTCGAGGTCCCCGGGAGTATGGTAACGCATCATGGTCGGCACGGCGGGGCTGGAGACGGTCGTCGTGTGGTGCATTGCCCTCGGGGTCCGGACGAGGAACGTAGTCTGGAAAGCTTGCGCCGGGCATGCGTTGAAGGCGAGCATGGCCGTGAGCGCTGCCGACGCAGCTGCTGCTGCGCCAGGTGGAGATGATCGCGATGATGCTCGCGACGTGGATTTGGTCGTACCCGTCGTAGATTGTCCGTTCGTCATGGCTGCTCTGCTCTGCTCTTTGCTTGTTGTTTGTCTCTGATGTGCTGCTGCTGTTGTGCTGTCCTCGTTGTGCGGTGTGATGCAGTGAAGGACGAGTGCTGGGTGCTGCTGCGTGTTGTGAGATGAAGGGGGAGGGGGGGTGTCGAGGGGGCACAGCTGCAGTACTCGGCACCAACGAGAACGCGAAACCATCTCGAAACGACACGTGTCCGGACAGCAGGAGAAACGTGCGGCGGGTTTTCGAGAAACGTTTTCTAGAACCTTTTCGAATGTTCTAGAACTTAAGTTGAAAGCGCTGAAACGCTGAAACGCGGAACGATAATTCAAAGTTGATCTCCAAACAAAACATTGCCAAACACCAAGCAAACACCATAGTTTTGGCCAGGCCTGATGGTCAGACACGGCGAGCCGGTAAGCCTCAGCTATGCATGTAGGTAGGAGGCATCGGTGATGTGTAACCAGGCCCCTCCTTGTTTCTCAACTATACATAGCGGTTGCATATGCACGAGGTTCTAGGCGCTCCCTGCTGGCAGTCAGTGCTGCGAGTTTCGATTCGAGCGAGTTTCCGTTTTTCATTTTCCCTCACACAAATTATTTTTTTTCTGGATGTTTTTATTTTGGTTCTCCCGAAACGTAACAAAACATTTTGTTCAATATAATCTTCGACACTGAAACCAAGATATATCATGTGCAATTTGAAACATGTTCGCTCTTGGTTCTGTTTCTTTTGCTTTTTGGGAGATCATGCGATCATGTATGGTTTCGGGTCTCCCTGTCCCAGCTGGCTTTCTCTCCGCCTCCTGCCTGAAGATCAAGCCTGCATCTGCTCCCTCCCTCCCCACATGACAACCCCCGCGACCCGGCCCTCGACCGAGCAGGACGACGCACAGCGTAGAAGATCACCTCGTCGAACGAGACGGCTGCCACGAAGCGAGCACAGACACAGACAGGCTTCGTCGTAGATTGCCGGCTAGCTGCTGCTACGACTGGACTGCTGCTCCTGCTGCGACTGACTGCGGCTGCGACTCAACCACTACGGTTGTGACTCGACTACTACTACTACTGCTGCTGTGAGTGCCTGTTGCCCCTCCCCTGAGAAGCTTGCTGTCTTGCTGAGAGACATATTGGGCACGTCAACCAGCGTATTTACGAAGAAAAATCACTCGATCACCAGGCTGCGCACGTAGAACAACCGCTATGGCGACCACGACTAACTCCGCCTCGAGAGCACCAGCAGCAGCTGGAGAAGCTCCAGCTAGGCTCGCGACCCTCACCATGCCAGCCATGTTGGCCTTCTCCACCATCCTCAGCTGCTGCTGCTCGCGGCAGCACTTTGCCCAAGCATTTCAGCTGCCATCATCAACCTTCAAACTGCAACCTACAACAACGACATCAACAACAGCAACAAGGTCACCGTTCACCCGCCACTGCCACTACCCCCGCGCAAGCACTGGCGCCACCACCACCATGCGCTACCAGTCCCCCACCGACCTCGCAGCCAACAGCGTCAGCCACAAGAACCAGCCGGACATCGGGCAAGCCGAGGGGGGCGCGGGAGGAGGAGGAACGATCGGCACCAGCCCGGGCCCCGCGATCTTCACCGTTCCCGGCTTCCTGACCCAGGACTGCCCTCTTCGAGTCGGAGATCCGGACGTGCGCGAGACCAGCACCGGCTACACTCTCATCTTCAAGTTGCCGCCCGACGTCAAGGGTGATGGTCTCGACGTGTCTGTCAGCGGGCGCCTGCTGACCATCGAGGCTCGGGTGACCCGCGGGGGGGCATCCTGCGGCAGCGACGCTGAGGGCGGCGCCACGCCCGGCGGCGGAGGAGGAGGGGGCTGGGAGACTCCGTTCACTCGGACGCACTCCGCCGCTCGTTCGTTCGTGATCCCGGTCGGTGTCTCGAACGAGGTGACGGCTTCGTGGGTGTCCGACGGGCGTGTCGAGATCAAGCTGAACAAGCTCCCCTCCCACTCCTCCACTGCCTCCGCTGATGCTGGCGTAGACGCTACCGCTGCTGCTGCTGCTGTCGCGACGAGCTCGACGGCCGCCATGGAAGACTGGGGAGGCGTTGCGGTGGAGGCGAAAGACAAGCCCTCCGTCTCTTCCTCCGCCGCGGAGGGCTACCTGTCAAGCTTGACCGAAAACAGCCCCACCGGTGGGGGCATCGTCGGCGCTGAAGCTTCCTCCTCGTCGGACCTTCCCGCGGAGCCTCTCGAGCCTGCTGCTGCGAGTACGACCACTGCCGCCTGGCCGAGCCGCCGGCGCCGGGACCGCTCTATGCTGGCGGCTCTCGACGACGAGTTCCGTGACCTGGCCAAGTCGATGTGGGAGGACGCGGTGCGTTTTCCGACGGAGGAGCAGGTCGCGGCGACGGTGGCGAAGGCTCGGCACGAGAGGGCCAAGAGGGTAAGGGTCATGCGGAGGGCGATGATGGCCACGGACGTCTCGGAGAACGAGTTGTCGTACGTCGTAAGGTGAGTTGTATGTACATACCTGGTATACCCCTCTTACAGCTACTGCTATAGACGGAAATATAAGGAGAGTTTTTAATTTTTATCATGGGAGACAAAACGGTCCTTACTACATTTCCCCTCAGAGTTGTACAGCCAGTACGCGACCCCAGCGAGGAATCTCTTAATTCTGACCAGGCTGGAATTCTTATGTAAGGCAGGGTGTGTCCTACACTATTTTCAGTACAAAAGAGGTCATGTTCTTATTTTCGTCTGAAAATCCAGACTTAAATTATTAACTGCCGAGTTCTTAAGTGCTGTCGCGTACTACTGCTGTCTATGTATAGTCTACAGCAGCAGCAATAGTAACAGGCAGTAATGGTAGGTTGTATTAATAGTGTGTGTTTCGTTGATGTTTGCCTTTTGTTTTGTTCCGCCCCCTCTGCCCTCTGAGCTCGGTGTTTCTCTTGGTATGAATATGAGCTATAATAGGATGTCTTACATTGTTTGTTCTTGCTGACGTTGTTGCAGTTGCGTGTGCTTGGTTGATGTACATATATACCAGGTACAGCAGTATGTAAAAATATGTGCCCGCCCGTGGGTACGTACTCGTACGGCATACGTACGTATTCAAAGCGAGCTACGTACGGTATGCATCTACTGTTTACCAGGTATACTTGTATGCGCGTCTTTCAATGAACTGTTGGTATGCTTGCTGTAGTCTACATCAGAAGTAGTATTTGATGCATGGGTTACAAGCAGTAGGCCGGTATTTAACCCTTTTAGAACTGCAGTCCCGTTTTGGGGACAAACCACTCTAATTCCAAGTAATTTGTCCCCAAAACGGGACTCCAGTCCTATAAGGGTTACAGCTGTCCACCATCGCGAAATCGTACAGCAGTGTAGTACGAGCTACAACAGAGTATTACAGTAATTGTATTATTAGTACCCTTTTATACGTTCTTGTAATAGTGCGGCGGTGGTCAACCTATCAAATATGCACGAGCGAGTGTGGGTCATCATATGTACAATGTTTCAATTGAAAATTATTTTAACCCTTATAGGACTGGAGTCCCGTTTTGGGGACAAATTACTTGGAATTAGAGTGGTTTGTCCCCAAAACGGGACTGCAGTTCTAAAAGGGTTAAATAGTAAAATCGCTTGTCAACTGCTGTGTGCTCTGGTATCATACTACCTGTAGTTGTTGACTACTACTACTGTTGAAGGCGTATATGACCTTGACTACTATAGTAGTAGTACTGCACTAACTGCTGTGCAGAACCATATATTTGACTCTAATTATAAGTAATTTGTCCCCAAAACAGGAGTGCGGGTTATAAATAGGTCAAGATAGAGCACACCCTCTCGAAGGAATTTCCAAGCCGTTTTTTTTCTGGACAAAACGGAGAGGGGGCAAACACCGAGAGATGTGTCTACTATGGAACGTCATCTCGACGAGATCTGCCTTCCCAACGCCGCCGCTTTCGTGGTGTGTGCCCCCCTATTAATACTTTCGGAGGAACTCGTATCGGAAATGCGCCCTATACATACATAATTAGTATAGGGGGGTGTTATCTTGCATGTTACACCGTCGAAAAGGGCATGAAACACAGAAACCGGGGATTTTTTGTTGTTACGGGGGACCATAGTAAACACTAGTAAATAGGACCTATGGCACACACAAAAACCTACATATTCACCTATGTTTAATCACACAATTTTGTCCTATTAACTATGGTCCTCCGTAATAGGATGGTTTGAATCTCCGGCGTGAGGCTGTCAGTAGGTTATAAAGGTTAACCGGATCTCCGGCCTCATCCAGTCCAGCTTAAAACGGGCCGCTCTAGTTGGAACGTCTGTGTAAACTCACAGCTGATGTATTTTGTAACAATTGTACACAAGTAGCTACTCGTTTCGCTGGTATGTCACGCCGAACCCGGGTTGAATAGACGAGCGAGCCTATTATGTACTATAATAATACCTGGGGTGTGTATGTTCACGGGGCGTTAAATTTCTAGTACCAGTTCGTTTTTTTCTCCAGGGGTATTAAATGTATGATAGTGCTGCTGTTGTGTGTGTTTTAGTGTTGATAGCTTGGTCGCGACCGTCGATCGTCCCGCTGCTCAGTACTTTGTTGGCTGCTTTGCTTGAGCCGCCCTTCGTCGGTCGCGCGCCCTCGCCCGCCCGCTCGCGCCGTCGCTCGCGCCGTCGCTGTTATTGTGTTATTGTCACTACGAGTACCAGGTATGATAGGTGTGTGTGTTCTTCACATTTAAACCGTTATTTCTACCCGTCGACATCCAGCACAATCCAGCACACCCGGTGTCCGTGCCGAGTCTTCATCCTGTTTATTTATAATAGAGAGAGTTACTCTGTAGCTACTGCAACAGCAGGTAATGAGGCTTTTCGACCGCTCGCCCGCAGTAAAAGTACCTTCCTGCTTATCTATCGGGGATGACCCTAAAAAGGTTCGCCCCCTTCGTATTAGGTACCCACCAGACCAACACCAGACAGATGCCTCATGCCTCAAGGTAGTATGCTGCTTCTTCTGTTGTAACGGCCAAGCGCGGATGTTTGTTCTTTGTGGAAACTTCATTGGGACTTTTGAGAGTGAAAAGTTATTATAATAGTAGTGTCGGAAAATAACGGACGGGCCTCGTGTTCAGCGTCGCCCGAACAAAGCAGCTCGGGTTTGGCGAGAAGCTGCACGCAACACGGTGACACTTCGTACAACAGTACGCGACAGCAGTACACGACAGACAGATGCTAAGAATCTCTTGTTTTTCTTATTTTTGGCCAGGCTGGAATTCTTATTATGTACGAAGACTTGAAGTGTGATCCACACTATTTTCAGTACAAATAGGTCGCGTTCTTGTTTTCCCCCCAAAATGTCAGTCTCAAATTCTTAATTATCGGCTTATTAACATCTGTCGCGCACGTCGTGCTGCTCTGTATGCATACTCGTACTTTTTGCATTGCTTCTGCGCGCTCTCTCTCATCATTGATGGTTGGTAATTATCACTTCCGTGTCTTTTTTTTTTAGGCCGCCTTACACGAGTCCCAAAAGCCCAACATGTTGAAAATGTTACGTAGATAGTTTGATTTGTTGACCCTTTTGCTAGGGAAAGGGCTGTACTACACTAAATCCAAGTAGTTTTATCCCTACAAAACAAATGGTTGCAGTTTTGAAGGGGTTCGTATTGTATTACGTACAGTAATACCATTAATACCATCATGTTCCAAAATATAAGGATATTTTGGATTAAGTATTGATATACAAAAGTTTATTTATATTTTGGGACATAGTTGGTATTGTTACTGCTTACGCTGCTGCTTTAGTGTCAGCTCACGTTCACCTTGTTGAACATATAATAACCCAATCATTAAATGAAATAGTCAAGGTTCATTAATAGTTGTATTATTTTCGCCACTATCCTTGCCATCCGACAATGTGTACTATTAATGTAAATAGCATGAACTTCAACGTTGATCACTGATAAGCAATCTGAAAAAAGGAAGCCACAGAAACGAAAGGAGCTTTCTTCACAAATTCTACTATTATAAATAAAAAGAAAACGTAAGAACACACGCACTCTCTTCTGTGTCTGTGTGTGTGTGTGTGTGTTCTTCACATTAAACCTTCCTTTCTACCCGTCGACATCCAGCACACCCAGTGTCCGTGCCGATTCATCATCCTAAAAAGGTACCAGTTCTGTGGTCACAAAACTACGACACAGAGATACTACACTCAGTGCAGTAAGCAGAGCAGACAATGCAATGCCATATACGACAGGCAAGACCTACCCTGCTAGCAATCCAGGTGCATGCAAGAGAAAAAAAGAGAAAAGAAAGAAAAAAGCGAAAAGGAAAAATAATAGAAAGTAAACATACTGAAGCAAATCAACAATCAAGCAACCAAACAAAAGCATGACAAAAATGAAAAAAAAAATGAAAAAAAAAAATGTCGTGCTTCTCCCAGATGAGATGCGACATCTAGTTAAAAGAAACCAAATGAAATGAAGCCGTTGTTCGTCTCGTACACAACATGCGCCAACCATGATACTGTCGTATGACCCGAATTATAAGCACCATTTTAATTACATGTTAATATACTAACGGTCCTTAAATTCAGAGTCTAAGCTCTGCAGAGTAGTACTGGATACTGACTGTTGTGTTACCTGCCTGATTTGCGTCTGACGTCAGTATAAAAAACTATTTTCGTGATACAAGAGAGGCTTGTCCAGAAAAATGCTGCATGTGTATGTATCACCTGTGTGTATTATACATAAATAAAGTTTGCTGTGTGTGCTGTTCACATTATACCCGATATTTCTATTATCCACGAGGAATCAACTGCTGAGAGCGCCTGTCAATAGTAGCGTGGGTAGGCACAATTCGATGCGAGTCGACGAGGAAAGAAAACATGGAAGTCTTCTCGCGATAAAAACGCAAGGCAAGAACCGCGGTATGGGGGGGGAGGAGGGAGAGGAGCCTACTTTGTGCCCCCGGATCTGAGTTACGACTGCGGAGGGAGAAAGGCGGAAGTGCGAAGATAATGAATGGGATGGATTTTTTTTTTCAGTAAATAGGACCAAATATTGTTAGTAAAAATAGTTAATTATATAGGTTTTTGTGTTTACCGTAGGTCCTATGTACTACAGTATGCCCCTCCGTAATCGCATGATGGCGAAACACGGAAATACGGAAATCTTCCCGTGAGCTCGCACGATCTCAAGGACATCCATCTAGCTACGTACCTGTTGGTACTTGGTTGCTGGTGTTGCGATATCTCAAGGACATCCATCTAGCTACGTACCTGTTGGTACTCGGTTGCTGGTGTTGCGATATTGGTATTTATAGCGACCCGTCGCACGTCGCACAATACACGGCGATCGTTTTGATTGGTTGTATATATTGTTATGATTTTTTTCTTTTTTCCTTCTTGTGGGTACTGCTACTACTGTTGTATGAACTTCTAAGCACTACGAGTACGTACTAATGGACAATTTTCTTTCTTTCGTTGCTTTTGCCGGCTCTAAAATAGCCAGAAGCATTTTCCACAGCAGTCAGTACATAGCATGTGCATGTGTGCACACCCAGACACGCTTAGAAGTGAAGCCGCTCTTAAGTGCGTCAGCACCCAAAAAACTCAAATACTGAAAGACCGAAACAGGTTGTTGCAGTCCACTATTAATATCGATGTTAATATTGATAGTATATTTACTATAACAGCAGAGCTCGCAAAGCTTTGAAATAGTCTCACCGATCTATGTGTATGTATACCAGAGGGTGTACTGACATAATACCTGGTACGATATTCTCCACGAGGAATGTAGAACACGCGCGGTGTATCTATGACGCAGCTTGCAAAGCGGAGTACAAGCAGTAGCATACTATCATACCAGGTATTTCCTGCAGTGCTACTTACTGGCTGCTGTGCTATGAAACTCTTAACAGTCATCGGTTGAAGTGACAGCTGGCGTGTACATTCGTAACAGCAGTTTCACACAAGCACCTCATCACTCATCACACAACGGGAACTCCCTGGAATGGCGGCCCGTGCCTCTGACCATACGCTCTATCCGGTCGGTGCTGCGTTTTGTCATGCCAATTTTCGGTAAGGGTAAAAGAGCCAAATCCAGCCGGTTCGTTCGATCGTGCTGCCCCCCCCGCGCCCTCACGCCGACCCACCCCCCCCCCCCATCCCCCAACTCCTCAATGCTGACTTTTTTTCTTCTTGTTTTCCGTTTTCGTTTCCATTTTCATTTTCGTGTCCATTTCTGTCGTTTTCGCGTTTTTCGTGTTTTTCGTGTTTTTTTTTCAGGGTTTCTTTGCCCGAGGGAGCCACGCGCGAAAACGTCAAGCTTTCGGTGACGCCAGACAACGCGCTCCGCGTGGCCTTCTCTCCCGAAAACCGCCCCCCCATCTCCAAGGTCGTCCACCTGCCTCTGGACGCGATCTTCTCCGACGTTTCGGCCAGGTTCAACGGAGACAAGTCTCAGAAGGATGGACACGGGGTTTCCAACTATAGCGGTGCCGGGGACGGGGGCGTTTCGAGCCTGGAGGTTACTCTCGGGAGGTCGCCTCCGTTGCGGCCCATGAGCATCGATATCGAGTGAAAGAGATGGCGCGGAGGAGGGGAGGGGGGCGCGGGGGGGGTACTCATGTCTTGGGGGAAGGAGGGGTGGGGATAGTTGGTCTGTATACTGTCTGGGGCATTCTTGCGTTGCTTGTTGATCAGACAAGACAACAGTCGTACGAGCGCAAGTGCTTTGAACCTACGCATGATGCAACAGAAGTCAGCAGATGCACGCGGGAGAAAAAAAATAAAACCAAAATAGGGGGGGGGGGGGGGGGGGGGGGGGGCTTTAATTAAGTACGTACTATTAATAGTATTAGTCAGCGCTGCTACGGCGGAGTAGAATAAAGAACGGGGCGCGCTCGTCATGATGCGTCCCTGCTGCCTGCGTGTTTTCTTTTTTTTTTTTGCGTATGTACAAATTTTATGGCCGTACATGTATACGTTTTTTTGTTTTTAGTTTTGACGCGGAGCGAAGCGATAGGTGAGTGATACGAACGACAACGACAGCAACAGCAAGCAGTATAGTACCTGGCAAGGACAGTTTTGTATAGGCAGACCACCACGTAAGCTTTTTTTTTCCGGGTCGATATGACAGGCTATAATACATTATTTTTATATTTTTGCGTAACAACCCCTGACTTGACTGCTCTGCCACTGGGCGGGACTGGAATAGGCTCTCTGGGGGGCGCTGGGGGGTTGGTGACAATGCTCGCGCCCTCCGTTGGGCCATGCACAATACGAGACGTAAAATACGGCAGTGTTTTAAAAGTAGCAGTGGTGGCGTAGAGGCTGGCGCACGCTGTACTTCAAGCGAACCCGGAGCGGGGGTGTACCGGACAGGACCAGTACGCAAGTAGCGCAGAAAAAAGCTTTTGAGAAGTTTTTGGTCGTTCTTGATTAAAGATGATCGTACGTAGGAGACCAGTCTTTTGGGGGCGTGTCAAGGCGTCTGTTTGTCCTTAATATACTAGGTTTAGTGCAGGGGGCGGTCAGGTCAGTCGAAGGGGTCAAACGGCGGTCTCCTATGATATGGTGGCATTTTTTGCAAAGTATGGGTGAGATGCGGCGGGTTTCTCCACCAATGTGCCGGTGTTATACACCACAAGTCCGTGTTCATAAATATTGAAGCGCGGTTGGATAATTATCCCGACTATCCAAACACTCCCTATATTTTCGAACAGGGGTGACACTGCACGTATTTTATGATACACACACGGCGTATACTTTGGTGGTGGTGCTCGCGATGTTGGGTGCTACGTATATAGCGTAGAAGTAACGCCGGAGGGGGGGGGAGGCGAAGGGAAGCCCGCTGAGAGCGGGGGAGGGGAGGGGAGGGGAGGGGGGGCTTCATGGAGCTTGAATTGTCGATTATTGATAGATGGTGGTGCTGCGGCCTGCCATCGTTGTACATGTTGTAGACGAAGGAACAGCTAAGGATTCCCACACAAAAACCGCGCGCGCGAGGGGAGGGGGGGGGG
>MEHQ01002041.1:15301-41556 GCA_008828725.1 Saccharina japonica
GGGGGGGGGGGGGGTGAAGGGGAGAAGAAAAGCTTGGGGCAACTGCTCTCCCCGGCTTTTCTCTCCCGAAGGTACTGCTGTTGCTGCTGCGGCTGCTGCAGTTTCCATACGCTTGAAAACGAAGCGCTGGTGCTGGTGCTGGTACCTACCCGGTCAGTGTTGCTGTCCATACGGCAGCTGTTTCAGGGTGTGAATTGATTAAGGTTGCGGTTAATCAACTGTTGTTTCTTGAGTCTCCACGGCGGCGGCGGTGTTTTCCTTTTTTTCTTTTTCTTTTTTTGTAGAAGTGGGTTTTTCTTGCTGTGTATGCGGCGTTGGCGCCGACCGTTACTGCTGCAGATGGATGCTGTACGTAAGGTCGCGTAGCCACGTGTTTTGTGTGTTTTGTGCCTCATTTTTTGCGCACCGACAAATACATGCTTGCGCTCATTTTTGCGCGATGAAAGACACATGCTTTTTGTTTCTTCTCTCTTGATTCTGGCTGCGGGCACACGCCTACTAGTTGAAGAAGAGGTGACGCCTATTTTATATTTTGTTTTTCGCTGATTGAATCCTAGCTGAATGTCACAATTTCACCGAGAGTGCAGGCGGTGGTAAGAGGATCGTTCGTGGCAAAAGAAAATGGCGACGAGACCCACCAGCTGGTCGACTGGAACTCGCGGCGGTTATACAAGCGTCTATACATGAACAACGCAGAAAAAGATAGTGCAAAAAATTGTTGTCTTGTTCCGACAAAAAACAAAATGGCGAAAACAAAGCCAGTGGGTAAAAACTGGAGCCCCACGAAAATGTACCGGTATGCAAGGGTTTCGTTTCTCTCGGAGAAATCACCCGTCTCGGATTTTTTCATGCTCGTGCTGTGAGGTCAAAAGGTTCGACGTCACTGTTTTTATGCCAGCGAAGAAGTAAGGTTTTGATATAATGCGTGGTGCTGGCGACAGGCGTTATTTCGGGGGGGGGGGGACCATGCAGCATCCACGTAACCATGCAATCTAGACTGTGCGCGGGGGTGATATTAAACACCGCGCACTACTGTTTCCTATGATTTGGTTTTCAACCGCGCACTACTGTTTCCTATGATTTGGTTTTCAATATTCTGAGATTTGTTTGCCCGACACTCCACAATAATAGCGGCGAGTTCGAGACTCTACGGGTGTCGCACCCACGTCAGTCAGCGTGCAACATGGGATGGATGCTCGTGCTCAGAAGGGGTGGGCTACCCCCGCCCTCCACAGTCGGGTTCCTCGACATCATACGGGCAGGAGCGTGTCGTACATCTCGGCATTTCACACCAACCAAGACCGATTGGTTGTCGATGATGACGAGTTCTACCGTAAACGTTTGGAGGTCTTTACCCGTGTCCACACGCGAAAGGGATCAGCGGCTAGCTGCGTGCGATGACTTCCGGGACTGTCGAAGACTTACGTCCAACAATCGAAAACCAAAGCGGGGCGCCTCGTACACACCACCGTCTATCGATCATGGGGTCCCCCGTAAACGAGTATCATCGTAACTCGAGATTAGCGCAAAGTTTCATTTTTGTTTTATGGGGCTTGCTCAACTTGGTGGTTTTTCGTTGTCTAGGTACGTACCTCGCCTCTTAAGAAATAATATATACCGGGTATTTTGTTGCGCTCAACGGGTCCTTCTTGCATCGAAAAGCGCTAATCAAAATGGACGAACACAGGGCAGGGGGGAAGGGAACACAATTTGATTGGAAGACACCATCATCACCCCTCGAAATTCCTTCCTGCCGGCAACAGAGAGCAGCGACGTGTAGGATCAGTCTTCCTGATCAGCCGACTACCGATGGATGCCGACCGTCTTGCGCCCTCCATGGCAGCGTCATCGACATCACCTTGCTACGTACACACGAGCGGGGTTTCTGCGCCCGTGATCACTACGTGGCACGCCGTCAACCAACGCCAAATCTTACGTTGCGCAGCAATTGATACTCTCGGTCCCAAAAAGCACCAAACATGTGCCACCTAACCAACCCCCTATACGCTCGACTCCATCGCCCCGTCGCCCCCTTCATCAACGCTTTACATACCCCTACAAACTAATCTACCGCAAGGATTCTCTTCCGCTAGTCCCCACGCCCACTCGAGGTATTTCTCCTGTAGGACTATTTGCTCTGAACGCACCGAAGCGATTTTCTAGTGCCCCCCCCCCCCCCTTCCCTCCCCTATCCCCGACAAGCATCCCGCTCGGCTACTAATAGTAAAACTCTCAACGTCCTCCTCCCACCCCCAACTTCCGCTACGTATATACGTACGTACAGGGTTTTCACCGGTGGAGGCGTTCTCGATTCCATACCACTCTGGGCGAAAATGTAAGGACCGTTTGGTATTTCATGTTTGTACCACAGCGGCCCTTAAAAATTCTCCGTCCGGGGTGGTATCATACGTAGTGTGTTAACCTAACCTACAGTATATAGGGGGAAAAAATCACCCTGCTGGTCGTTTTGTGGCCGTCTCTTGCCGCCGGCACCGCCGCCGCCGCTGGCGGTGGTGGCGGAGGGCGTGGCGCTTTGGACTACCCCTGGCGTCACTGCCGCTCCTACTATGCGGGTGAAACGGCGATGGGGGCCACGTGACTACCGGACAATCTGGATTCCGTCGCAAAAGCCTGGGGTTCATACGCAGAATTTTGTTTTCAGAGAAAGGCGGTGGAGGGCGGGGAGGCGGGGGGCGGGGGCGGGGAGGTGAAGGGTGGTGGTGTTGGTAGCGTGGGAGGGGGTTTGCTTGTTACCCCCTTTTGGACTCAGGTTTGGAGACCGAAACCATGCCAGGTGCGGGCTGGGCTTACCACCCACCGTCTGGTACGTGGGAACATAAATTTGGTGTCTAAACAATAGGGGGGTTCCTGGTTTCTGGGTCCATCGCGGGTTCTAATTACTACTGCCTACCGACCCCCCGTAAATAGTGGGAGCGTGCGGCTTGTACGATTACTGCTGCAGTGGTCATGCTGCTGCTGCGCGCGCGCGTGTTTCGGGGATCATCTTGCAACATCCCCTCCCTCAGCAGCCCAGGCTTTCTTCGCGTGACCAGGTGCGGTAATCGTCAGTCTTATTTTTTTCCCCCCTTCCCAAAGGGTCATAGCGCGTGTTTTGCGTGGAAACTTTGGTCGATCGAGGGCATCGGCATGGCTTAGTCGCCGGCAGCGGGCCAGGCTACTTGCTACGTCCAACCCGACGCGGTCGGACGAGCTAGCGCTGCTCTGGCAATCACTACGACCGTATAACACGCAAGAAAACATGCCTCCTCCGAAGACTTTTCAAAACTGGTTTTGCTCGACAACGGGAAGGAAATAAACGCCGAGCCACACGTTTATGGAAAAATCTGGACGATATTTGTCCAAAACCATTGTTTTTGTTGTGTGTAGCCTCCATGGTTAGGGTTAAAAACGCCTCTGCTAAACCCTCCTATGGGGTATATTGTATTATCACACGTGTGATACGGTATTTCATGGTGCGGAGTACCGTGCCCTTGTACGCGACCGTGATATGTTCACGGTCCGAGGCTCCCGTCTCGGGGATTGCCATCATCAGGCGGGTCATTCAAGCCACCGACAACGAACGGTCGTTCAGCCACGGCTAGCGTATAAAAACACAAAACGCTCTCCTTGCAGGTAAAGAAACACCGTCAGCCCGCTTGAAACCGGTGTTCAACTTCGCACCTCTACTAACCGGAAAAAAGGGCAAGACTTTACAGCAGCTTAAACCGTGCGAACACGCAAACCATCGCCGTCGCCCCCCCCCCGCAAACAGTGGCTTCATGCGTGGCTCTTCTTACCCGTCAGTGTCCACATCCACACCAGCACCGGCGCTCTCCTCAAGCCTCCGACCGCACCGGGCATTCTCGCCTCCTTCCCAAGTCCCAGACGCGCCACTGTCAATTATTCTGGAATTGGCCACTTCTTCGCGGAATTTTCCCGCCACTGCCAGCTGGTCCGGCACACCAGCGTCCCGCGGAGCCCCGCCAAGGCTATCAGACCGTGACCTCGACGGTCCTACGTTTCCACCCACCTGCCGGGCTTCCCTCTCTTCGGAGATGCCACCGACAGCGTCATTCCCACCGCCCTCCCCGTTGGTGCCGCACGGGGCGGGCGCCCAGACTGCGCCCAATCCAAAGGAGGCGGCCGCCGCCGCTGCTCGACGCCCGCGGGCGACTCGAGGGGACGCCAGCACCCCCCAGAGGAGCTGCTTGCTTCCCCCAGCCCGGCGATGCAGGTGGTCCGCCGCGGCTACTGTTGCCGCCGTCGCCGCCGACCCCGGAACGGTCAAAGACGCCGTCGTCGCCGCCGCCGCCGCCGCGACCGGAGGAGGCGGGGACATCTGAAGCGGCCGGCGCGCTGTCCGCGGGCGGCGGACCTCTCTCGTCAGCGACTCGCGCTCTCTTGTTCCCGGTCGAAAGGGGCCCATGGGTCGCCCGGGCCCGCCCTCTACTTGTGTGAGACTGACGACGTCTATGCCGTCGGTCGGGCCATCGGTAGAGCTGTTACCGACGGCGGCAAGAAGGCCAGGGAGGTCTGTTTGGAGCGGTTCGCACCAGGGCCCTGTGCCACCGGGGCCTTCCGCTCTCACGCGGTAGTGCGCGACGAGTTGGGTTGCGCCTAGGGTTGCCGGGTCGAGACAGCTGGTTTCTTGGCTCGAGCACACGTCTTCCCAAGATGGTTCGACGGCGCCAGGGTTGGCGGCGGGCGACGTCCCGTCTCGGGTGCGGGGTTGAGACCTGCGGGCCTACAAATCGGCAAAAAATCACGCGTCGAGGAGGTATCGAGGCTCTGACAACACACTTTTGATTGAAAAAAAAACGCGGCGTTTCCACGGGTGTCACGAAACGATCACTCCTCTACCGCACGCCTTCGCGATTCTCTTTCTTGGGGTAGACAGGGTAGGGCACACCCGGAGCCCGCTTTGCGCGTGAAACACTTAACCCTCGCGAGTGTGGGTGCGAACGCTCTTTTTATTTTTGTGTGTGTGTGCGGTAGTTGTCTCTCTGTGTGTCGGCTGCAAGTAACCATGTGCTAATAATAGCGCCTGGCTTTCGAGGCGCGCACTGTCAGTCTTGATGGCGACCGGAACGGCGTTAATGCGACAGACGGTGATCACCAACCCCTACGACAGGGCTGAATTTTGGAAAGGTGGTGCGCGGTCAGCGGAGGCTCTGCCGACCGAAACGCTCACCAAAACACAAGGAAAAGTAGCACCTAAACCACATTACGTGGCGTGAGCACGTGACCACGCGCAATTTGGCGAATGTTGTAAGTAGACCAGAGGGTTTTTATCTGAACCCAGCGCACGAGAGGGCCTCACGACATGAACCGCAGCTGACCACAAAAAAAACATCGAACCTGAGCACGAGGTGTTTTTGGACAAAATTGCAGCCCTGATGTGGCGCAGAAACTTTAGAAGGCCCTGT
Source organism: Saccharina japonica (assembly GCA_008828725.1). NCBI lineage: Eukaryota > Phaeophyceae > Laminariales > Laminariaceae > Saccharina > Saccharina japonica. The sequence continues at coordinate 20,728 of MEHQ01002041.1, forward strand.
TAGTCGTGCTACGTAGTATAGGTAGCGCATGGCATCAACGTCAGCGTTGTCCTGAAAACAAAAGTACAACCACACGAGTTTCAACCCCTCTCCGGGCGGCGTTAGTTTGTTTTTGTGCAAGAGGATCTCTCGGTCGGCGACTACTACCGCGATCGCGCACGCTCCGCATTTCCGTTCACCATACCTGCACAGAGAACGACGTGACGACGTTTCTTCGGTGAAGGGGATCAGGCGGGTCCCACAACAGCCGCACGCACCGGTTCGTCGTCCCGGTACTGCTTTCGTGGGTGGTGAGGCACGCTCGCAGGCCCTGCCGTTAGCCAGAGAGGAGGCCGGGCGAAAGAGGGGGAGTGGGGCAGAACGGCACGGATATTAAATACTATTACTTTTGCTGTACTAAACCCCAGGATCCACAATTCCCATGGTTGGTATCACCGCGACAATCAGCAGCTCCCTGGTCCTTAGTAGGATGCAGCTCATTCTTCATGCGATTTGCGCTTAGTGCAAGCAATATCTGCCTAGTTGGTGAAAACCCAACGTGCTCCGCCCCGGCCTTGTAGGGATGCGAGGGTCTATGGTCATACGACTACGGCCGTGCACGACCTGAGTACACCCCCACCCCACCCACCGCGCCGACGGGAGCGGGCTCAAGAGATTGTCGATCGCACTGCTGCTGCTTGCTGTATTTCCGGAGCGTTGGCTGCGGCACCCAAAATATACATAAACGATGTCACGGTTTGTTCCGTTCCGCGTTTGTACGATACTAGATGATATGTAACTCTCACCGTGGGGGGCACGGGCACCATCGTCGCTGTCTGGTACACCGTCGCCGCCGACACGGCGACACCAAAGCAACACTCGACGCGCACGCGGAAAGCGAACCGCATCCCCGGCGGCAACCGCGGCGTCAACGCCTCCGTCTCCCCGTTGGAACCCCTCCACACCGCGCGAAAATCGTCCGTTCTGCAGCCCAGCTTGGTCCATGAGCTGGACCCGAGGGTCCAGCATCGCCCGCCGCCGGTGTCCGTTTTCACGCTCACGTCCTGCGCCCCGGCGGAGCGATGGGTCGACAAGGACGAAGCGTTTTTGCTCCCAGCCGCCGTCATTGCTTCTCCTGCAATTGCTTCTTGTCCCGCATGAGCCTCCCCTGTAAGAAACTCCCCGGAGAGCGTGTCTGGGCCTCTGGGGGAGGCGATGGCCACTCGTCCCGAGGCCACGCGAAGCGTTGGTGGCAACGCGCAGCCCAAGCCACGAGTCGGCGGCCCGGCCTCCCAAGCGTGCGCCATTTCCAGCGCGATCGACATCGTCGGCGGGGTATCCCCCGGCGGCAAGAGACTAGTGTCGATACCTCTCACCCAGGAGGCCCTCAGAGACACGGCGCCCCCTTCTCCCGCCTCCCCCCCCCCCCCCCCCCCCCCCCCCCCCCCCCCCCCCCCCCGTTCCCGCCAGCAACTCTAGAGCGGGGGCGAAGGGAGCAGTGACGATGACCCCGTCGACGCTTCCCTCCGGCTGTCCAGACGTCGTCCTCGAGGACAGCCGGACGGGGTAAGCAGTCGCCGAAGCTAGGGTAGCGCTGCGTCCCGAGGACATGGCTAGGTCCGCCCACAGCTCCAGGCCCAGACGAACATGCCGCATGACCCCTTTCGCGGGGTCCAGCACGTCGAGGCTGAAGAACGGGTGCTCGAACGCGGGGGGCTCGTTAGCCGGTACCGCCTCGTCCTCGTCGTCGCACCGGGGTGGCGCCCTCGCTGCATCGTGTCGGCCTCGGACCGGCGAGACCACTTTTGTTTCGGTCGGCGTGAGATGTCTTCCGTTGCGGTGGTGGGCCGTGGGATCAGCGGCTACTGGTGGTGCCGCTGATGTTGCTGTTGCTGCTGTTGCTGTTGTTGCTGCTGGTGCTGTTGTTGTTGCTGTTTTAGCGGTTGCTGTTGCTGCTGTAGCAGGATTGCCTGCGCGGCAGGGAGCACACGGATTCCGCGGCGCCTCCCACCACAGCTTCACCTGAAAAAGGGCGGTTTCACCCCGGAGGTCGGACGGGTGCCAATCAACAGGGTGATTCAAATTCACCACAATAACCAGTGGCTCAAAACTGCATTTATTTGCGCCTTTGCTTGTCAACCGAAATGTGGCATGGGCCACAATGTGCCGTTCCTGTCTCCCAACTGAAGTGGCCGGTGGAAGAACGACATATCTCGTGTTTTTGTTTTAAATATATGCTGGGAAACCACATGCGCGAGAATAATATAGGTTTCACAGAGCTACGTTCGTATTAATTCGGCAGTCAGGGTCATGCTCAACCCAGAGGCCGGAGCGGCTGCCGATTTAGGAACTCATTCATTTCAGAGGTTCGGCTCAAAAATGACCCCTCTCGGCTACGTGTTATTCGTTTGTTTTGTTGTCCTTTTTTCACATGCGCACCGGGACGACATCAAACAGAGCACCGGCCGATGGCCTCCAACGTTCATCGCACCATCGCAAATATACCACGATCTCTTCTATTGCAAGGGCCATGAAGCCACCAGCCACAGCTGAAGGCAAAAGTTATGCGTTAGGTTGTCCACGACGGTTAAGCATGGCGTCGCTAAGGACAACATTTCTGAAAGTGGGACTGTTTTAGAGTACGAGCTACCTCGATTTTGTGACGGAAAGCAGGCATTAGTGCACGTGTACGAGTGCCTCCTCGTCGTGCGTGTACAGCAGTGGTGATCGTGATTTCCTGCTTCGGCTAAATTTTTGGTCAGAACCTTCTTCGACTACGATGATTTCGGTGTGTTTTGTTTGTTTGCTAAATGCGGTAACAAAAACAGCCCTCGAGCGTTCACTTAACAACACGAATCCTTCAACGTGAAGTGCACGAACTCGACCGGGAAGGAGTAAAAACAGCATGACTAGCAATCGGCACTAGCGTCACAAACTTGGGGATCAGCGCAAGCAAACTCAACCACAACGGACCCCCTTCCGCTTCCAAACCCTTGGGCCCGCTCATCCCCCTTGCCTGCACCAAAATCCAAATCCGAATCCTACAACCACGAACTAACCTGAGGAGATCCGTCAGCGATGAAAGCGGCAAACCGTGGCGCTCTCGGCACCGTGGCAAACACGCAACACTCTGAATACTCCAGACACCCTTGTTTTTCGCTCCCTTCCCTGCCGCCGCTGGTATCGGCATCCGTATCGGCATCGGCATCGGCATCGGCGTCGGCGTCGGCGTCGTTCATACGAGTTTCCTCGTCGTCACCACCACCTTGCACTCGCCCTAACGACGGCGGCCTCTCCGAGTGGAAACCCCCCTCAACAGTAGCGGCGACGTCGTGGACAGAAAATCCTTCCCGCTTCATCTGTGAGACGGCCGGGCTAGTGGCGGGAACCCACGTTTCCCGCTGAAGGCCACTCGCGGGAGCCGCAAACGGGACTGGAGTCGTCGCGGTTTTCAAGCGAAACGCGGGTCGAACCGGGTTCGATGGCGGAGTGCCGCCCCGGCGTACGGAGGCGTTCGCTGGCGAGGCCGTCGTGGTTGCCACATCGTCGACGGGGGCGGTAGCAGTAGGACCGCTCAGAAGCGATGGTGGTGGTTCCAGCTCGAGAGACGCCAACGGGCCTAGAGATTGACGCCTCAGTTCTCTCATGTCGACGTTGACTCCCACCCTAAAGGTGGCGAGGGTGTTCGCTTGGAGCCCCTTTTTCGTGGGTGGATGTCATGTTCGAAGGGCACGCAGGGGGGGGGGGGGGGAGGGGGTTACTCATGTCCGTGCACTCTATCATATGACCATAGGGGGGGACCCTCGCATCTCTATATATTATATATTGGTTTTCATTATACCAGGCAGAAATGCTTGCACCAGCGCCGAAGCGCCGTGAGGTACTTGCGAGTCGCATGAGGCCTGGAGCTGCATTCCTGCTAAGAACCGCCTCTAGGCGATTGCATATGGACGACAGGCTTCAATGAGTTAATTTATTTTCTGGTGTGGCCACTTCCGCGAGACAGCAATGTTACTATGTAACTGCTCCGTCATGCTTTTTTCTTACCAATAACACTTAACTGATACGACGCACCTTTTATTATATATTCCTTCTCTATATATCTCTATCTCATTTGTGACGCCCTTAACGGATGCCTTACCATATTAACACTACGTTGATACGACCATTCCCCTTGTGCGGAACAAAGGTTCTCCACCCCGCACAAATGATCTACTCGACCGCCAGCTTTGGTGACCGCCAAAACAATAACAAAAAAAAACGGCACCCTGGTTGTCTAGCTCACGCAGCGAGCGGCGTGTTTTACAGCGTCGTTGCCAACCGACGCCAACCCAACCTATAAATATATCATATATTTATCGGGGGGGGGGGGGGGGGGGGGGGGGGGGGGGGGGGGGGGGGGGGGGCGGGAGTTTAGCTAGGGCGCTGGATGGGAGTTTGTTTGATGCAAAGCATCGAAACAGAGATCCCAGATGGCACCACCTTCACGGTGAGGCCTTATCGGGAAAAATCGTAAGCCAAGAGGGATCAATGCAAACTCAGGATGGCTCCAGGTCTTCCATATTTAGCAATGATGTGGAAGTGCACGAGGCATAATTTACGGTACGGAAACTTCCACCAGATACCTTTTTAATTGGCGCCGCAATGTAAAGAATGCGGATATCACATTTCATTACGTACCGCATACCAGGTATATGCTGCATTCGGGGAAGCGTACAATATGGGTTATCTCACCTCGATTATGATGTTTGCGTCAGGTCCTCGATACAGTACAACCCATCGCGAGTCTATCTCCAGGCCTTCCAACGTGTACCAAACGACCGGCGGTGTAGTCCCGCGCTTCTGCCCGTCTTCCTCCTGCCCGTCCCTCGCCGAGTGCTGATCGTTCGTAAAACCGACAAGCCTTCCCGTTTCGCTGTCCCTCAGCTGTCCATCCCCTTCTTCAGCGGGGCAGCTTGGGCTCTGAGCCAAGCTCGATTGCAGGTCTGACAGTGCTTTCAGTTCTTCGCCCTCACCGTTGCTGCCGGGTGCTGCCTGCTGTCCAGCATCTTCTCCGCCGGGCTTCTCGTCGATCACCCGCGGAAGGGACAGCACGAGGGCCCGAGCGCTGGCGTCGACACACCGTGGGGGGGCGAGCGATGTCGCGTGGGACACCCACGGTCCACCGACGCTTTTCCCGCCTTCGTGGACAAGTCTCAGGCGGTACCAGTACCTCCGCCTGGTCTGGAGCGAGGTGGGCACGAACCAGCACCTCGTTCCAACAGAGAACACTTCTTTCGAGTCGGCTTGCTTCGGGGGTGTGACATCGTGGTGGTGTCGATGATTTGGATGACGCCGGCGTCGACCTAGCGGGTCCGTCTGGTTCCGGCGCCCGGAACGGCTCTCGGGACGGCGCCCATACCCATCCCCACCGATGGCTACAGTATCAGTTGTCGCGCCCGCGGTGGTGGAGGATGATATTGCCGAGGCTTCGTGGGACCACTGCTCTATGATATACGCGACTCGTTCCAAACCGGAAAATATTTCGAGGGGAGGCCAGGTTAGCACGAGCGCGGTGCCTATGCCGTGCAGAACGACGGCCGGAGGACAGCTCTCGACGAACACTGAATCGGATGCGAACCACTGGACTTCCTTTTCTCGAGATGGGGTGTCGGTGAGGCCGTTAGCTGCCGCTGGCGCTCCTGTTCCACCACGCCCCCTCGAAGTAACAGCGGTACCGTCTTCAACAACCTCACGAGGATAGGGACAGCTACTTGGGTACCCTGGAAGAAACGCCTCATCTGGGTCAACAGGGCTATCGGCGGTAGGAGTATCCGTGCCAGCAGCAGCTTGTCGAACACGCGGGCGTCGCCGTCGTCGACGCGGTGGAGATTTCTCCGGAGACATCGCGTCGAAACAAAACCCCTCAACGGGCGGTGAGGTTGGCCCGCGCCAGCTTGTGGCATCCGGCCAATGCTGCTGTTTGGGACGCCTGTAGCCTCGCCTCTCCGGCGGGGGCCGTCTCGCCCGCACTAGCAGGCGGAAGAAGTGCAACGGACTCCCGCGCTCAAGACTCACTTGGCACCGACGTCGGGATCCCTGGTACACCGGGCGCCAGCAGCCCAACCCGCGGCGCCCGCGAAAGCACGGGCACGTGCACGGTGCGACAGATTCTCCTTCGGCTGTGGCCTCCCCCCCCTCCCCATGGACGCACTGCGGGCAGCCGCAGCACGTCTGGAGCTCGACGTGGTCAACCTCGAGCACCTCGGCGCGACTCACTAGGGTGGTGTTTTCCGGGGCTGAGTCGAGGCCGGTGCCGGCGGCGCGCTTCATGTCTTCCTCGAGGTTTTCCCATTCGTCGCTGTCGGGCGCATCAACCTCTACCTCGGACCGGAAAGAAAACGGGCCCAAAGTCGCTCGCCAGGAGAGAACTGCGTGTGTGCTGTTCAGCCTGACGACGCTCGGCGGAGCCAAGCTCTGCACGGGGGTTGGGGATGGACAAGAGGCCGAGGGGCACAAAAAAGGTTCTCAAGCTTCGTACTCTTTTCCCCTTCCGGACTCCTTTTAACCCCTTAAGATCCGGTCCCACGTTTTTGGGTACAAACTACTTGGAATTAGTATGGGATACGTTTTGCAGTTCTCAAAGGGTTAAGGGACATAGGGGATAGCGAACTAAAAATGGGCCATTCTTATCAGAGCCATGACTTTCCAAATTTTCCAATATTTTTTTTGCGCAATTTTTCTGTATTTCCATTTTTTCCCATTTGTTTCCCCCCATCGGAACGCGAAGCCTTCCAATAATTTTCCCTCTCAAGAATTTCCAAAAAAATGGAAATGTTTTCTCTTTTCCTCTTTTTCCTTTTTTTTTTGGAAAAAAATATTGGAAATTATGGAAAAAGGTTCACAAAAAGTTGCTCGATAAAAATGTAGCCCTAAACAACGTGTTACTTTTTTACATCAATCGTCTACGGGCGTGAGCGCCCCAGCAGTACGGGCATATAGGATCATGCTACACCCCCGTGCCGTGCGACTCCTTGCACTATAATCACGACGTATGACACCAATTTGCACCATCCCCTAATCACGCGTCGCTGTTGTCGTAATCGTCGCTTTTTATTGTCAATTTTTCACCCTGTAGTCCCGAGAGGGTTCGAGGACATGTAGGCCGACAAGAGGACGAGGTAAGGTTACATGCTAGGTTGGACGGCACTCAACTTTGTGATTACGAGTACGAGTACTGCCGCACGTACATACGTGTCTATGACAAGGTGAACTCACGTACGTGTACGTCATTAGTCTCTGCTCGCAAACTACGAGGATCACTCAGGTTGGACAACAACTGATGCGGATTCACCTTCGCGCGCTGAACACGGATGGGACACCCTTGAGACGAAGCACACGACGACTCTCTGGGTTGGTTGTGTTCTCCAGGGGGATACGCCCCACCACCCGGCGCCATACCCGCCTCAGCTAACCGTACTCGCAGCTTGGGCCAGCACGTCTGAAGTCTAAAGCAAACGTCTGCTTCGCACGGCGCACGGCCCGTATACGTACGCATATACTAGCAGCAAGCAGCAAGGCGGTGACAGCAAACGCGGCGTGATTATTTCGGTGGGTTTCACGCGAACCGGCACGTATTGCTCCGCGTTTTTGAACGAAAAGCGACAAATCGACGCATCGACACATTGACACTCGACACACCAGGTGGCGAGCGATCGCCTTGCGTGCGAAGCATTCCATGGCTGTAGCGCCAGGGACACCGATCGACCGTGTTCGCGTCAAGAACGGGTATGGGCTCTGCACATCAGCGCTAAGTGCTTCCGTCATCGGCCACTTCGATGCCAGCTCGGAGCAAAGGTAAATACATGTATACATGGGACAGTTTTTTTCCGCTTCGTTTCTTTTGTCCGTTTGCCCTCAAGTTGTGACGACGTTGTACTTACGAGTATCTACCACCTTGCAGCACAGCATTGAAAGCGAGTCTCCCAAACCGGCGACGTGCTCACGGTCCCTTCCGCAGCTGAGAGGGATACCGGTACGCTTGGGCCGGAGTGTTAGGAGTGAGTGTCAGGTGTCAGGTCTCGAGGAAGATTAAATAAACAAAAAATTCAAGCCTTTTGGGATGAAAAAAACAAAAAAAATGGTGACCGCAAGGTCAAGAGGAATGCTGAGCACAACAAGTTGAGTACGTAGCTGCTCGTGCCGCTGCCCGACAACTGTAGTAGTCAGTGGCCTATGCCGACTCGCTGATCGGTAACATAGTCGCCTGTAGCGACTAACCCACAGCGGCACAACACGCTGCGTACGATAGTACATCTGCAGGGCGGTATGTTACATGCCGATTTACGGCGCGAGTACTTGTAGATATGCGGTGGAACCACGCGGGATTACTGTACGCTGTACATACGTACGTACTGCTGTACTGTAGTTCCTACGTACGTACTATTTCGTATTTCATACCGGTATGTGCGGATGCTGTGCGGCACGGAGGGTTGCTGGTAAGCTCTACTGGCGGCACGCGGCACCCCAAAATCTTCCGGTTTTACTGTCTTGTACCGTAGTACGTACGAGTAATGTGTCGCAATACAACATTATGGTTGTCTTTTGAGCTCTGTGATCGATCCACCGTGCAACGCGCACTCTCTCTCACACTCCTTGTCTCTCCTCCTCCTCCTCCTCCTCCTCCTCCTCCTCCTGTCCTCGTGGGCAAGACCGATAATCAACACTACTGGCCCTGAGCGCCATTCTACGTATCATCATGAGCTCTTCTTGTGAAGGTGTTACTGCTGTACCAGTATCTATTAGAGTATCCGAAGGGTATAAACATCGATCGCTTACCCAGCCCACGGTAAAAGCCACGCAACACTCTCCCCCCGGCGGGATTCTGGGGACGTAACGGTAACGAATATGGCCGTACGTGGACCTATATGTCCGCTTCGTTTCAATAACCGGGGAGCCAGAAATACACGTTTTTTTCCAGGCGCACGCGCAAGGAAGGGTTTACTTGATACTCTGTATTAGCACACGTTCGGAGTGAGATTCGAACCCGTGTCCTGCCGACGACGCCAAACAGTTATGGGGGGGGGGGGGGGGGGGGGGGCGTACTCACGTCGTGCACGGCCGTAGTCATATGACCATAGACCCTCGTACACCTACAATACCGGGACGGAGCACGTTGGATTTTCACCAACCAGGCAGACATTGCTTGCACCAAGCGCGAAGCGCCGTGAGGTATTGGGCGAGTCGCATAGAGGGTGATGAGCGGGGGGGGGGTTATATGGGTTACGCTGGGTTGGGGTGATCGATCGATATTTTACCCCAGTAGCTCACTACGGTAGGTAAGCTCACTACAACAGTAGGTGTAGCTTACCCAGCAACCAGTCGGCTGACCCCGGCTGACAATGGTGCTTCGCCTCCCCTGCGGGTTGCCTGACGCACTCCAGGAGCCAGGCACGCACCACAAGTCCAATACGTACATCCATCCATCCATCCATCCATCCATCCCGCTAAAAACAAACACGAGAAAACAAACCATCGGTCCACATTAACAAAATTCAAGGAACCCCGGCACAAAACGCCAACGATTTTGTTTTTCGGACACCCGCCACACGTTCCCACCTTTCTGCGCAGCCCACATCTCCTCCCCTCCCCCCCGCCCCCCGCCCCCCCCCTACCCTCGTCACGACTACGCCCATCTTCAGCCCAAGTCTCTTGGTCTCTGCTCACGAATATAGCCCTCCAACCATCTTCCCATTAATTTCAGATTGAAGGCCGCTTGCGCACGGAGTATATACGGCGCTATTTTCGTGAAGAGCGGAGCTTTCTCTCTGCCTCCTCCCGCCCTCAACGAGCGCATCTCGGCGAACGCGTGGCTGATGCCCATGGAAGACAACTCTCGTTTTGCATCAAATGTTGATGCGACGGGTGCTGCCTTCGATGGGCATCGGCCGCGCGTTCGCCGAACATGAGCCCGCTGGAAGGTGGGGGAGGAGGCTCCGTTCTAGACGAGCATGGCTCTGTTGACCCTGTGCGTACCATAAGTGGTCTTTCGTAAATCTGAAATCAGTGGGACACTGCTATAGTGATATGGGTCTGGCTCACTGGCTCACAGCTGCGACAAAAAACGTTGATGGGTCTGCATGCACTACGCAATCATTACCAGGAGTCCTCCCTTCTCTTCTTGTTTCACAACCAGCACTACTGCTGTATCCCTCTACGAGTATGTTCACTTGCCATGTTTGTTTCTGATCCAATTGCTTGTGTTCCCTCGGAGCGAAAGGCCAATACAGACTGCGGTTTGCGGCTCTTTGTATGGTAGGCCGCCGCTAAGGCTCGCCGGCCCCCAAAACATGTTTTTTATACTGACAGTGTTCAGAAGTTTGTTATTTTTTTTGGTACACACAAAACGAAGCCGGTCGCCCCGGTAGACCAGTGGTCAGCTTCAAAGGCTACTGGCATTGGTACCCAAGTTCGAATCCCACCGTGGTGAGATTTTCATTTTATTTGAAGAAATAAAAAGGAACCAATTTGCTGAGAGCGCCTTCGTGGCGTGGGTAGGCGGAATCCGACGCAAGTCGACGAGGGAAGAAAGTGCTGAAGTCTTCTCGCGATAAAAATGCAAGGCACGTACCGTAGTGGGGAGGGAAGAGAAGAGCCTACTTAGCGACCCCGGATATGTATGAGTTACGACTAAAGAGAGAGAGAAAAGAAGGGCGAAGATCATAAATGGGATGGACCAAAAAAAAACAACAACAACAACAACCCGGATAATAACAACGCAGACCGCTGCGGACCGAAGCTCCTCGAGTAGGGTGAGACGTTCACTGTCACGAGCTGAAGATATTTTATTTTAATGGTTCAGGGGATTCGAGTTCCTCGCGAGCTGACCGGACGAGAGATTGCCGGGTTCAACGTTGAGGTAGGCGTTGATTTATTATTGCTGTCTACCCCCCTATATGCAGAACCACAGTCGTATGGGAAAGCTAGCCGGGTCAAGATCGAGAGATCGTCATGAACGCGCGTCTGAAGGGGCAAGTATTTTCATTATTAATGCTTGCCTATAAGGATGGGGACCGAGATCTGCCATGCGCTTTTCGGCCTCAAGAAAAAGAACAACAACGCAGACCGACCCTCCATCTAAGGCCGGTGTCCCCCCTTTTCCCATTTTCCATTCGCCATTAACCGTGTTGTGTGCGTACCGTGCTTCTGCCACCGAAGGAAAGCGACTAACCGGGCGTGGGACGACCGCTACCACAAGGACGCCGCGTTTCAGATGTCGCAGCTGGAGAAGAGCCACCCGGTTCGCAAGATCCTGCACATGCAAAAGTGCTACCCGGAGACCGTGCGCCGCCTGAACAACGACACCGCCGCCACCACCACCAACAAAGCGAAGAAAAAAAAAGCGTCATCTTCTTCTTCTTCTTTTTCCTCTTCTTCTTCTCCCTTGAAACAAAAAAAAGACGCCGGGTCCATCAAACCCAGAAGCAGCAGCAGCGGCGGCGGCGGCGGCGGCAGCAGCAAGGCTACAAGAGGAGCAACAGGCAGAGAGGTCACATCGTCGTCATCTTCAGCAGCAGCAGCAGCAGCAGCAGCAGCAGCGTCAAACGACGAAAAGCAGCGACGGCATCGACAGCAGCAGCGGGTGACCCACGAGTACGACTTCTGCCACGCCAAGATGGCCTACAACCGCACCAAGGGGAGAGAGGCGGAGGTCGACGGCATCCTGACCGGACGGTCGCCGGTGGACAAAAAGATGCCCCTCTTTCCGGCCCGAGCGACGCACCAGCAGCTCCTGGGGCTGACGTACCGACCGATCAATCCCAACCATCCGGCGCCCGAGGTCCCGAGGGAGAGAAAGTGGCTCGGAGATAACGTCGGCTGGGAGGGTAAGTTTTGTTTTTTGATCGTTTTTTCGACAGCATTGCGCACGTTTCACAGAAGATCATGATCTAGATAATCTAGATAATTTATATCATCTAGGTAATCGTCTACCGTTGTTATATGCTGTGCGGGATCTACCGTATACACAGTAGAGCAAATCAAACGCAGAAAACCTGTGCTCTATAACACTACTAGATCATTCATGCAGATTATACTACAACTCCCACCCGGCAACATGAGCTAGATCATACAGCTCATACAGATCATACAGATCATACATATTATACAGATCATACAGATCATACAGCTCATACAGCTCATACAGATCATACAGCTCATACAGCTCATACAGCTCATACAGCTCATACAGCTCATACAGCTCATACAGCTCATACAGCTCATACATCTCATACAGATCATACAGATCATACAGCTCATACATCTCATACAGATCATACAGATCATACAGATCATACAGATCATACAGCCCATACAGCTCATACAGTTCATACATATCGTACAGATCAGGAATACATCTGCCCTGAAATATCTAGATTGGGGAGGAGTGATCTGTCCGAGGATGTTTATTTCGTGTTTGCCAGCTGACAACAGCGTGCAGCATTGCTCAAGTTTCGACCGCAAAAAAAACGACGGAAGATACAGAAGAGTGAAGACCACTTCAGCAGCCTCTGTACAAAATAAACCGTGAACGTACGACTACCCAAAACTGATTCGACCCACAGAATAGCTCCCTTACCACCAACAAGCCCGCCCCTGCATCTCGCCCGTCAAAAAACACATTGTACAAACCGTAATAATTCTCAGTTACCTATTCTTGTTATCTTTCGATTCGAGCAACAATCTCCCAATGTACCGTTCTATTCGACCAACAATCTCTTATGCAGTCGATAGTGGGAGGGGGGGGGGGGGGGGGGGGGGGGAGGGGCAGGAGATACCGCTAGGGAAGGGGTAGGAGATAAAAAGAAAGGGCGAAGGTAATAAACGGGACGGAAAGAACGAACAGACAAACAAACAAACAAACAAACAATTCATAACTATATTTCGATTCGAGCAGCAAGTACAGCCAACTCAGCGACGCACCGACCCATCACTGTTATTAACGGACGCGCGCGCACAGGTAACCGAGGACTGCCGACACCACCCGCCGGCCGAGACGCAAAAGACGGAGAGGTTCGGCCATGGCCTTCCACGAAGTACCCATTTCCTGCTGCCGATCAGGTCACCTCCGGACCCGCCACCCCCTCGTCATGAATAACAAAAGGATACCAGTCCCGTGAGGCAGCATCCATCTATGTTGTGGTCTCGTTCGACAGCGGTACAGAGCACAGGATGTCCTACGTGTTCATTTCCGTATACGATGCGTGCTGCGATAGAGGTTCGTAGCACTTTTTGCCCTGCAAGACAAAAAAAATGGGACTGACGAGAACTACCCAATACCGTTGGACCCCAATATGATTTTTCACAATGTTTATTCGAAGCATGGGTGCCGACAAATGCCGGCACCCATGCGGAGCCCTTGTATACATGTATACGATAGATCGAGGTTTAGCGTCCACATTTTTTTTCTCAGATTTTTGTTTTTTTCAAGCGAGGAGCTTCAGAAAAGCTACTGCTGTAAGTGCTACCTGCCCCTACGAGTTGTCAATACGACAATAACAGGAACCAGAGATATGCCGGCCGGCCTTGAGTACTCGCAGATTATTTTCTGGGCAATGGGGCCAATGTGGCAACATTCGTAGACGGGATGCAGTGGGATCGGCTACTAGTGTTGCCTTCAGTGCGATGGCGTCAAAAGTGAACAGTTCTTATTTCCTGAAACTCTCAGTCTGCCCCTATGTGCGTCCAAAGCCGGATCCAAAATGGGTTAATAAACAGGCCAGAAGCGCGGGCTGCGCTGCTTTGGACTTTTTCTTATAGTATTCTGCATCAACACGTACCGAGGATCGTTTGATGTAAGCATTGGATTGGATGAGGCCTCCTGTGCGCCGACAGGGGATCCTCGCCCGGTGCCCCCCCCCCCCCCCCCCCCCCTCGCCTCGCAGGAAAGCACGAAAACGTCCCACGAGGACGTATATACAGTAGTAGTACAGTAGACACTTGTATATCGATAAGGGTGAACTGGCCACACACACAAAAAAAAACGTGCAGGAGAGCAGGACACAAGCGGACAACAAAAGACAACGTGAGATTCCCGCCCCTCCCGTGTCTCGAAAGGGATGCGTGGTCAATGGTCAAATGACTAAGGCAAGCAACAAATGAGTACGCCCCCCGCCCCCCCCGCGCGCGCGCTGAGTGGACGCTCAGTCGGAGTATCGGTGTACTCAGCGCGCGGTTAGTACCTGTAAAATGATTTGGGTACCTTAGACCATACGAATACTAATTACTGCCGGGTGGGTGGGTGGGTGGGTGGGTGGGTGGGTGAGTGGGTGGGATGGTCTGAAGAGTATCATGATCCGCTCTGCTCACGAGGTTACGGGAGAGAAAGAAGGAACCGCCCCCTCCGCGATACGAATTTGAAGACATTTCCGATGCAAAGGTTGTTCTATGACCATGAGATTGGTGCCAAATCATGGCCCTCCATTTTGATCGCCATTTATTTTCCTATTATTGCGGAGGACCATACCAGGTAGTAAATAGTACCAAGTATTATTCGTAAAAATAGGTAGATACGAAGTATATAGGTATTTTGTGTCTGCCGTAGGTCCCTATTTACTATGGTCCATTTTTTTTTTTTTTTTTTCCATCCCATTTATTATCTCCGCCCTTCCTTTCTCTCTCCTTCCTAGTCGTAACTCAGATCCGGGGTCACAAAGTAGGCTCTTCTCCCTCCTCCCCCACTACGGTGCTTGCCTTGCTTTTTATCGCGAGAAGATTTCAGCACTTTCTTCCCTCGTCAACTTTCGTCGAAATGTGCTCAATCACGCTATAATATGCGCCCTCGACAGTTGGTGTCATTTTGAGAATAAAAATCTCCATACGAGGAGAACCGAACCCGCGACCTCCAACGCTAACAGGCTTCGTGGCTACCTGTTAGACCACCGGGGCGACCGGCTCGGTCCACCGTAAATATTGCGCCTTTCAACGCAGGCAGGAGGCGCGCAATACGAGCGCGCGAAACAAATATTTCTCCTCATCTCGAAATTATTTCTCCTCCTCTTGAAAACCTTGCTTATCCTCCTCTCGATTGATGTTTTGACCCCCCATCCTTTTATCTGGCCACTTCATTATAGTCGTGAGAAATTACCCTCGACCTAGGTGAGAGAGATGATTCAACCACCTTCGTTTTGATGATCCCTACACCATCGTCATGGTGGAAGATGATCCAACCATCTACGTTTGTTTGAGAATCCAACCATAGATGAGCCCAACCATGATCATCCTCGTCATCTTGGGAATATCCCCACGTGAAAAAAATCCGGCCACCAGCAATCGTCGTGAGAGTGAGATGGTTGAACCATGTGGTATGATATGATATTCGTTTTGTTGACGATCCAACCATGACGGTGAGATAAATCAAACTATCGTCGTGAGATTGGATGACGACCAAACCATCTTCACCCATTTCAAAACTGAAAAAAAAAAATATCCCACATTAATTCCAAGTAGTTTATCTCCAAATATATCGGACCGATTCTTAACCCATTCAGAACTGAAAAAAATGCCCCACACTAATTCCAAGTAGTTTGTCCCCAAATATGTCGGACCGATTCTTAACCCATTTAGAACTGAAAAAAAATTCCCACACTAATTCCAAGTAGTTTGTCCCCAAATTTGTGGGACCGGTTCTTAAGGGGTTAACCCATTCAGAACTGGAATTTTCATCCCACACTAATTCCAAGTAGTTTGTCCCCGAATAAGGGGTTAAGGTGCTCCAGTTTTTTGGCGCCTGCCTGTGGACGCGTGCTACGATATGATAGAGGTATACCAAGGTATACCTTTTTTTGGCTGAAACGTGTTTCTGAATGATCTATTAAGGGCTCATTAAGGGCCCTTATTAAAGAAGAAAAAAAATAATTTGGAAAAAAAAAAAAACAACTCCGCTTCTCATTGGTCAGAACCCGCACCACCACTCAAGATTATATCCCAAGATCCTAATCTTTGGTGCTGGTGCGTGTGTTGACCAATGAAAAGCGAATTTGAATTTTCTTTTTTCCAAATTGAATTTATTTCATACTCAATTCAATTTGGAAAAATAAAAATAAAAATTCGCTTTTCATTGGTCAGCACACGCACCAGCACAAAATTTTATGCCCCAAGATCCTAATCTTTGGTGCTGGTGCGTGTGTTGACCAATGAAAAGCGGATTTGAATAAAAAAAATTCCAAATTGAATTTTTTTCTTCTTCGTTAAAACGGGCCCTAATATCGGCCCTTAACCCAAAATCGTCGTCGGACGTTCATTTTTCTTGGGTTGCAATATTATTCGTTGTATATATATATACCTGGGCCAATGGTATTGTTCATCGCTTACGAAGGACTTTTAATTTCCTCCAAAATCGGAATTTTCTTCCAAAATCGGAATTTTCTTCCAAAATCGGATTTCCTCCATATGTAGTCGGATTTCCTCTAAAATCAGAGGTTTTGGGTGATGAGGTATAGAGCTCCTCAAGTGACTTAGTACTAGTATGGAGCTCCTCAAGTGACCACCCTTAGAAGGCAAAAATGGTGCACCTCTACACCGTATGATAGCGTGCGTCTGTCCTGAGACCACAAAAAAACGATTTTTGGGACATGAGTTAAGGTGAGAACATCAATAATAATGGTGAGACGATCTAACCAACATCGAAATGAGACGATTCGACTACCCTCTCGTGTTGGTTCTTCGTGATCCCACCATCATTTGATGAAGGCGACTCAATTCATTATCGTTCGTTGCGAGATGACCCATTTTTTTGTTGCCAATTCATTCATCATTCTTGCTGTTGTTACAACATGCAAATCGTTTATCATCTATGTAGCGCCTCCTCCTCCTCCTCCTCCTCCTCCTTCTGTTCGCTGGCGACACGCCGTCTCCCCTGTACCCCCCCCCCCCCACACACAAAAAGAGAGAGAGATAAAGCAACGCGCACAACAAAACAAAACAAAAAAGCTACGAAGCAGCGCACGACGCACCCACCCACTCTCTCCTGCACTCCCACCACCACCACCACCACCACCACGAAGCAAATAAATAACCCCGCGTCACAAAGAAAAAAGGCGGTAGTAGTACGTAGTAGGTATCAAACGAAGCATAATCAAGCATCTCATCTAAGGCAGCAGTCCGTCAGCCAGTCAAATCCTTAGATTGATGGATAGATGGACCCGCCGCTGCCACCGCTGCCGCCGCGCTCCCAGCCAGCCAAACTAAGGGGCTGCCTCTTTTTTTCTCTGCCCTTTCCCAACCCTCGTCTTCCTCCTCCTCCTGCTCTTCGTTCTCTCTCTCTTTCCCCTCTCTTCTGCCCCTGCTCTTCTTTCCTCCTCTGCATTTTTTTTTGTCTTGCCCTTTTCGTTCCTCATTTCTTAAGAGTGCGGAAGAATTGCTCAAAAACAAAAAAAAAGGCAAACCGTCCATCATCATCAATCACTCAATCTAACGGAATCAGGGCAACATAGGGCCAGCGCCAGCTTCTCGCCGAGTTAGGTTCTCAGGACCGAACCACTCTACCAAATCAATCAACCAATCAAATCGAGTCCAATCAAACCCAATCACCTAACCTATCAACGTATTCTACGATAAGCATTTTATCGTTCAATTTTTTTATCGGCAACCACCACGACAGCGGAACGACACACAACACGCACCCCACCCTCCTCTTTCTCTGCTGGTATGTCTGTAGTAGCGTATCACACGTAATGAGGCTTTTTCTTACGACGACAATATCAGCCGGCTGTAAAAGCGTTGCTCTTGAGCGTGTATGATCAGGACGACGACGAGTCAAATATCGAACACAACGCACAGAGCAGTAGTAGCTACTTTTGAGTTCACCAATCAGAAAACTGCGGGCACGACATGTAACTGCGGGCACGACATGTCTTGGGTGTAGTGCTTGTATACCTATGGCTATTATATATGCACCACTGACTTGCTGCTCCTTGCACCAATATTATTGCGAATCGCGCCGGTCGTCACTGCTCGTTTTTTTGGGGGGGTAGTCGGTCGGTCGTTGCTTACTATGGTACGACAACGGCAACAACATACAATCCACGCCTATCACTACATCAGCAGTAGAAGTAGTATACATCGTGCTGACCCCCCCCCCCTCCCCCCAATCCGCCTCCACCACAATCTATCAACTCCCCATCCAATGACAGCGTGGCACAGAGGGTGAACGAAAGCCCGTATATCCCCGAATCAGAGCTGCCTGACACTTTTGTGTCATCGTAGCCACGTATGTATGTACTCCGCACAAACTGCGTACTTTCCGTACGTATAGCTCCTGCATACCGGTACTGGTTGCTATAGATAACAGGGCGTTTTGCTCTTGAACGCGGAGCAAAACGTGCCGGTTCGCGTGAAACCCCCACCGATACAATCACGTCACGTGAGTACGCACGCACGCACGGGTGCCTTGCCGTACGACCCTTTTCGGCCGAACCGAACCGACCCGAACCATCCCCACCACCACCGACAACTGAACTGCTCTCTCTCTTTACGAAACCCCGCACACGCCATCATCTCGCTCTTCTCTCGTCTCGTCTGCTCTCAAAAAAGCGATGCCACCGCCCCGCCGCCGTGTCTCTTTCAGAGCAAACCCCGCTCCGCACTCCAGCGGCAGTTAGTTGATCGCTGCGAGGCATAGCTCGTCGAACGCGCAGAATACATGCCGTGTTTTTGCCCTCTCGACCACGACAACGAATACACTGAAAACCCAACGTGCTCCGTCCCGGCATCGTAGGGATGCGAGGGTCTATGGTCATACGACTACGGCCATCATGCACGACATGAGTGCCCCCCCCCCCCCCCGAAAAAAAACCCCAAAACCCAACGTGCCCCGTCCCGGCATCGTAGGGATGCGAGGGTCTTTGGTCATACGACTACGGCCATCATGCCCGACATGAGTGCCCCCCCCCCCCCCCGAAAAAAAACCCCAAAACCCAACGTGCCCCGTCCCGGCATCGTAGGGATGCGAGGGTCTTTGGTCATACGACTACGGCCATCATGCCCGACATGAGTGCCCCCCCCCCCCCCCGAAAAAAAACCCCAAAACCCAACGTGCCCCGTCCCGGCATCGTAGGGATGCGAGGGTCTTTGGTCATACGACTACGGCCATCATGCCCGACATGAGTGCCCCCCCCCCCCCCCGAAAAAAAACCCCAAAACCCAACGTGCCCCGTCCCGGCATCGTAGGGATGCGAGGGTCTTTGGTCATACGACTACGGCCATCATGCCCGACATGAGTGCCCCCCCCCCCCCCCGAAAAAAAACCCCAAAACCCAACGTGCCCCGTCCCGGCATCGTAGGGATGCGAGGGTCTTTGGTCATACGACTACGGCCATCATGCCCGACATGAGTGCCCCCCCCCCCCCCCGAAAAAAAACCCCAAAACCCAACGTGCCCCGTCCCGGCATCGTAGGGATGCGAGGGTCTTTGGTCATACGACTACGGCCATCATGCCCGACATGAGTGCCCCCCCCCCCCCCCGAAAAAAAACCCCAAAACCCAACGTGCCCCGTCCCGGCATCGTAGGGATGCGAGGGTCTTTGGTCATACGACTACGGCCATCATGCCCGACATGAGTGCCCCCCCCCCCCCCCCCCCCCCCCCCCCCCCCTTGCCACCTCCAAGAACGAACAACTCCTCCTCCTATCGCAGCGGCACAGAATGCTTGTATGCATGTCGCACACGCTTCATTTTGCGGCCTCTGATGCTTCCTCCCCGCCCTTGTTGTATCGGCGAGAAAGAGCTGAACAATAAACCAAAAACCCCGCCCGCCGCCGTCACCATATATATACCATAGAGACCCCTGCGAGTACCAGTATCCAGTATGTTAATATGCTTTGTCCTCTTCTTCCTGGTCTTCTGCTCCAGCCTACAGGCGAGCCTTTGCAACGGTGTATATAGAAGGGTACTGATCCCGGTTGTTTTGGTCGTGTACCCATGTATGCATGTACCCGGGTGCCCCCAGAGAACGTACCCGGGTACCCGCACAGTATGTACCCGGGTACACCCCCGGATTATATAGTCAGGTACCCCCAGAGTATGTACCAGGACATTCCCATATTATATACCTGGGTACCCCCAGGGTATGTACCTGGGTACCCCCAGGGTATGTACCTGGGTACCCCCCTGGTATGTACGGGTACCTAGGGTACCCCCCCCGGGTATGTATGTACCCGGGTACCCCAGATAATGTACCCGGGTACCGCAGAGTATGTACCCGGGTACCCCAGAGTATGCACCCGGGTACCCCCAGAGTATGTACCCGGGTACCCCAGAATATGTACCCGGGTACCCTCAGTGTATGTACCCGGGTACCCCCAGAGTATGCATCCGGGTACCCCCAGAGCATGCACCCGGGTACCCCCAGAGTATGCACCCGGGTACCCCCAGAGTATGTACCAGGGTACCCCCAGAGTATATATATATACTTCCAAGTACCCGACTAAACACACCTTGGAAGCTCTGGCGGGGGCAAAGCAATAGCAGCAAGCAGCAGCTGCTGCATGTATAGTAGCGTATGATAGCATGCACATACATACAGAATGCGCGCGCGGGTATCACATCATGCATGCATGAACGCACACACAATAATCACGATCACAATCACACACACACGTGGCTCTAAAAAAGCAAACTTCTCTCGACACTTTCACTGT
Source organism: Saccharina japonica (assembly GCA_008828725.1). Lineage (NCBI taxonomy): Eukaryota > Phaeophyceae > Laminariales > Laminariaceae > Saccharina > Saccharina japonica. The sequence continues at coordinate 41,382 of MEHQ01002041.1, forward strand.
CCCCACAACCCCTTCCTCTTGTCCTCGACGAAAAAAAAAAAAAAAAAAAAACGAAACCACGGCACGTTTTCATCGTTTTGATAGCCTTGACCATCGCGATCACACCTTTCATAACCAACCAGCCTGTGTCTTTCGCTTGTGTCCCCTCCCCCCCGTCCTCATTCGTTTTTTTTTT